>CM032452.1:113431523-113524023 GCA_019049505.1 Pachyrhynchus sulphureomaculatus | reverse complement strand
GGGCCATCTTGTGCACTTAGCGATTACTGTCTTCCTTCCAATGACAGTACCCTGCGTCACCCCTTCATTACCTCCTGTTGCTTTCAATCTTCATAGGTTTTAGTAAACAATCTCTTCCTCCAATCATATTCCAACAAGAAATTAATAAATTAATAATTAATTTATTAGACAATCTTCCTCTTCATTGCTCCCATTATTTTCTCTCTCTCTCTCGCTCCCTCTTTACCTATAATTAGGTTATGACTGAGCGAGATATATATATATATATATATATATATATATATATATATATATATATATATATATATATATATATATATATATATATATATATCTCGCTCCCTCGTTCACCCTTTACCTATAATTAGGTTATGATTTATCCTTCCTCGGCTTCATACCGGTTTTTTGGTCGCTCAATTGGCTATCTCTTTCTCACTTAAAGGTCCAATATATGCACTTCCCAATTTTGATCGGTTCCTTCCAGGTGTCGACCCCGCATTCTGGTTAATTGAGTTTTCTTGACTAAACCCCTTATCTCTGTCGGTCAGCTGTCTCCTGTCGTCCTTGTCATCTTTCCTATATGGCAGTGGCCATGTGTGGTGGTCACAGGTGAAATAATTAACAATGTTCTCAACATCCAAGGTTCCCAATGACATCCATGTTTTAAATTTGGTTTTTATAATTTTGTCTACAGTGTTTTAGTGTGTATTTTATATATTTTATGGATTAACCAACTTTTTTATGTAACAACTTTTTTATGTATAAGCTACCTACGGCCATTCAGACTAACGAAATCTTTGCACTTCTCATGTGAGTTTTTTTGATTTATTATGACTAATATTTTATTCTTGTTCTACACTAATTTTATTTATTATAACAACCTAATGATAACATAATTAATTTAAATTTGTCCCAAACACGATCAGTGAATACGCTTTGTTCTTCTTTTCAGTTCTGCCCTGAAGAAGGTCCCAATCCAGGACCGAAATATTGGCTTTATGAAAATTGTGTGATCTCTTATCACGCCCCCTTTTTTGCCGAGTTCTCCAACTAAGATTGTATTTATATATATATATATATATATATATATATATATATATATATATATATTATATATATATAATGTTATATAATGTATATATGCATATGAAGACATCCAGGCTGAGCCTATTTGATTTTACTTTTTATGACAACTTGTATGCAATATTCTTGCTTTAAATGGAGAATTGTGGTGTGCAAATGACAAGTAGTAGAAAACATGACGGAAAGATGAGTACTAAATAAGAAACATTTAATGGTTCAACATGGGTGAAAAAAGAATGTTTCACATTATTGTATAACAAAATAATCTGTCAAAAATGCCCTAATTATTAGTATCAAAAAATAAAGTTCAGACGCGCCACTCTAGCCTGGATCTAATACACAAATTTATTAGTAAAATTACTCTATCATCTAACAATACCTCCCTATATGCACGATTATTTAGTCATCAAATCTCCTTAAAATTCTGTAAAGTTCCACTCACTCCCACCTTATTCAGTTTCATATTTTAATAAGTGTTTCCAAATTAAAACTAGTTATTACCAACTAATTATGTATGTTTGTAAACGTTTAATATTTATATATATATATATATATATATATATATATATATATATATATATATATATATATATATGGGATTTCTTATACTACAGCAATCTTCAGATAAAACATCACTAAGTGATTTACCCAATACTACCCTTGCAAACACGAAGTTCTAAAATAAGTACCTGCTCACAGCTTAGAAAAAGATGGAAAACTACAAGAAAAATTCGTGGGGAGAAATGGAATGTCATTATTTCAAGCTAAAAGTTTAAAAGATAATATTAGAACTGCAATAAAGTCAATAAATTCTAAAGCAAGATTAACACCAATTCCCAAGACTAGAGGGTTTCTACCACTGATATCCGTATCTGCTTGTTTCTAGACTTTGGGCGCTCTTGGTGGAAGAGCGGCGGGCATTGCAAAATCTGTCAATGATGCAAAATCCGCAAAAAAAAAAAATAACAAAAGCTAAAAGATATGATAAAATGAGGGAAATAATAGCAATTAGAAAGAAAGGAAGTGGTGTATATATATACATATATATATATATATATATATATATATATATATATATATATATATATATATATATATATATATATATATATATATACATATACTATTTTTTCTTGTACAATATTTTTTCAAACCCGTTGGGTAAAATAATGGTCCATTATTATAACACACTATATATATGTATAGTTCTATAATAATGGAAAGTTATATGTAGTACCTATCTTGTATCATTCATATAAGTAAGGAGTTGAGGGAATTTTTCAAATCCTTCCAAAAAAAAATAATATATCGATAAATCTGGCACCATTAACTAATACAAAAAAATATAAAAGAATAACATCAATACTAACAAAATAAATATATTTATAAGAAAAGACACTAATATACCAGTGAGATTTTAGTTAATAGGTCATTCTTTCAATCCAATGCCACATAGATACACAAGTACAAGCAAGTAATTTTTCAAAACTGTGCCATAAACCATTCCATTTTTGTGACCCATCCTGTGTATACATTTTAGGTATGTAAATGTAGCCAATTGTATGATGTAGGTCTACTTTATCTTTATGGAGAATTTAATCGATATTCGTTTTGGATAATCTTGGAACAGAGAGACAGACACCAAACAAAAGTATTCAAACATTACATTCCGGTCACTTTTTCGAAAACAAAATGTAGTTAATGTACGGATACTATAGATTATATAACAAGGTACATATGGAATAACCCCTCTAACCCCCTTCCCCCCTTTATCCCTTAATGATCTACTGGAAAGAGCGACGAATTCAATCTACAGCTTTGCATATGACAGTACACCTATCCCTTCATTCACTTTAAACGCTCAAACATCGTCTACTCATGCAAATATCTGCAGACAGCCATTCAATTTGACAAAGACCTGGGAGAAGTTCTATCTTGGGGTTAGAGTAACCTAGAGGATTTAACGCTACAATAACCCAGGCGGCATTTTTTTCTAAAAAAGTAAACGTTGCTGAACCTGACTTAAGTATGTCGGTATAAAGGGATTTCCCTGCAGCGCTTGTACCATATCCATGTAAAAAAATACAAAACACACAAATATTAAAAAATACGTGTACAACTTACCCGCTTCAGATTCTTTAGCGTATTTGTATTCTGGTTCAATTTTTCCCGGTATAAAGCAGGCAAAAGATTCTGGTAGAATTTCCCTGACCCTTTGGAAATACGATAACCTAAAAAAAAAAATAAAAACTAGCTCCAAAAGTCATAAACAAACTAACAATGGTACTGATTTAATTTGAGACACAATATATAAAAAATGAACTTCTTACCTCATACATTTCAACATGGTTTCTCGAACGAACTTAGGTTTTGGATGTTCCACATCTAAAGAGAGACATACATCCCAGTCTTCCCATCTCCATCTAAACTGAAAGTTACTGAGATGGTAGGAAAACCAACTCACAAATCTAAAAAAAATTCTTGATGAATTACTCTGCTGATACTTAAGAGATTGGTGTGGTGGCGCTTTCACCATTTTATATGTTGATTAATTTTATTCAGCAATGGTAGAATTTTACACTGAATGCTCTTGTTCAAACACACTGATAAGTTTTAACACGACAAAAGTTCTTGATTCTAATATAATAGAATCTTGACTATAGCTTTTCATACATATGAGTTGTTATGGGTAAAAATAAAAAATTAAAATAATCAAACCTTTCTTTAAGGACGTCCCCATCCATCGCTTATTTATACCTAAAGCTGATTAGGATTTCTGGAATGAAGTTATGGCCCTGAGTCTGGTAAATTAATACTCTGCCTCATTAAACCAAAAATAGGCCTTGCCACGTCCCACTCAGTGTTTTTTGCTTAAATTTTGGCAACTATATATAATTATATTTGTTAAAACATAAAATGGTAAATGCATCACTACATCAAGCTCTTAAGAAACAACCTTACAAAGAGGAAAATATGGCATATCTGTAATTTTTTTTCTATGTAATTATTAATTTATAAGCAGGATCATCACTTTACCTGTCAAAGCATGAGACATTCATGGTATCCATCCTATGAAATAACATCTCGGTAGCTAAAGCTAAAACTTGTGGCATCGTACTAGGCTGTAGTTTACACAATTCAATTAGTATTGAGCCATAACATATTTCAAGGTATCTCGGTGTAGGCATGTGGAACAGCTCAGAGAATATAACTTCGATAATGCAATATTCAAGGGGTATTTTGAGTTTGTAGGGAAAATTGAGAAGGTGAGCAGCACAATCCTTGCGCTCAAGATTATACATTTCTAAAAAAATATTGTTAATACTCAAAAAATCAATAACACACTAAAAAATAATAACACTATACACATTTTGCCCACTTTTCAAGCAATCATATTTTGCAAATCTTCTGCATCACAGCTCATTATCCCAAAGTTGAACAAATCATTTGAGCAGCTTTAGAAGTATTTTTTTACATTTGAACCACAGTTTCTCCAGTGAAGTTATCTACCGGTCTACTTTATGTCATTGGCTTGCTATTGAGACATATTTATCCAAATAACTTCTTCATAATTGGTACTTCGACATATACAAGTTACAAGAAATAGTTTGAATTTAAAACTAAATTTTAACATACTTATTTCAAAGGTACTGAATTAATTAGTACACATATTACATTGTTAAACTTACCTATAATTGAATGCAAGTGTTCCTCAATAAGAAATCTTTCAATAGAGTGAGCACCTGGTAATATAGGCCCTTCTGGACAATCAGTATAGTCAAAAAGTCTGAACACAACCCATGGCATTGGGTATTTATATGAATCATGGTGAGGAGGTGGTAAGATACTGGGTAAGTTATGTTGTAAAGCTTCACAGAGGATCGAGTCAAAAGCTAGGTAAGGCCTAGGGATGTGTTTCTCTGCCCAGTTGTCTTGCCTATAGAAAAAATACACATAAATTCCAAAAAATTTGATCCTGCCTATGTAAGAGATTCTTTTCAGTATTTAGAAGTATATTAGCTTAAAATTAAAACTAAAAATATTCAATATTTTACCTCAATTTTCTTATCTGAGCCCACAAGCAATCTAAGTATTCTTCTTGTGGATGGGGGTTATCACTGGCCCACACTCTTAAAGCATTATGGTGTTTTTTAGGCCTCTTGTTTAAGAAAACTTCAATCTGAACCAATAAGTGTTCCAAGGCTTGTTCTTTCTTTTCATAAAGTTCTCTGCCAACCCATGGTAATGTTGAGAGGATGGCAAAGACATACCAGTCTCTGCGAACCTAGAAATAGAACATTATTTATTGTAAAATAATTTCTTATGGCATAGCAAATATAAAATCAAATTTTACGGGTTACATTTGATAAAAAGTAGGTATACTTACTTGTGGAACATTATCTTCATTAGCAGCATCTATCATATTATCTAGGAGTTGCAGTAAAGAAGTTGCACTAATTACATGACAGTTAACTAAATCTGCCAAGAATCTAAGGGAGTATCTGGCTGCATCCCATTTACAACCTAAAATTTGCAAATATTTTTTAATTAGCATACAATAGGCAGATATAGCGGAACACTATAATTCTTACTATCTTCAAACCTCAACTTACTTTTTAAAGCTTCCTTAAATGTCTTGACCATATATTCTACAAATTCACCCCCAAAATTAAAATTTTTAGCGTTAAGTAGACCAACTAAGGTAGTATAAATAGTGCATTTTTCTGGCATACGAATAGCACAATCTGTTAAAATCCTCAGAATTTTAGCCCTAAAGTAAAATAAAGGATAATTAATAATATTTCCTCATAGTGCTTATGAAACTGCAAGTTATAAATTTAAGCATGAACTTACAGTTCCGACTTAATTTCTAAATCGTTACAAAACAAAAAATTATTTATTTTACCGAAATGTGCTTAAATCAGCTTCCAAAACACTAGCAAGACCTTCAAGATTAGACTCCAATGAAGACGTACTCTTTTCTCCAACTCTAAGGATCAGTGACTCAAGACGATCTTCAATTTCTTGATTTTCTGAGACCCTACGCCTCTTCCTATATGCCCTATCTAAAAAATGGAGTAACCATAACCTAAATTGTATAAAAATGTGCAAATAGGTGCTGTATTGTATGCCTCTAATAGCAAAATATACATACAGTAATATTAAATGAGTTACAAAGATACCACAAATTTTTACGTTTATAAGCAGAATGTATATGGAATTAGTAGAATATTTTTAGTATATACGATATTTCCAGACATACGTCTTCAAAATCTGCTAAACCCGCAAAAAAAAAACTTATTTGAGGTAGTGTAATGAAACTACATTTGTCCAAAAAATCTAAAAGCTTGATATGTACCAAAACACTAAATTATTTAATATTACTTACCGTAGCCATCGTCATCTTCATGATTCCTCCTTCGACTCATTTTTAAAAACTTTAATCACAATTTTTTTAGGAAAACCTAAAAAAACGCTAATTTCTTCCTTACAGTTTGTCCTGTGATATAAATATAACCTAAAAAAAACAGCGTTCCGCCACGGAATCAAACGACTATGAATGTGATGTTTATTTTATCCAAATACTAAATTGATGAAGTATAAGCCGACAAGAAAAAAATAATTGTAACTAAAACTGTATTTAAAAGTAAGTATGAATAACCTAACAACTTTGAAAAGACTATACAGGAAATATCATCAAATTAATCAAATATAAAGTTTTTTTCCATATTTGAAAACGTATACTGCATACTAATATTTCAATCAACTAATTTAACTTTATATTATTCCCCATTCTAATTAAGGGGATCACCATTTCACAATATAATAAACGAGAGAACACAGAGGAAATGTTTGTAGCAAAATGAATTTGACTGGAATAATTGTCTGTTTTGTATAGTATTACCAATCCCACCAAATGCTTATTTCTTTGAACGTCTTACTTGCTCTATATTATTTACACTGTTTTTCTTAATTAGAAACACCCATTACCTCATAAATTTAAAGAGATTATATTTTAGTTCAAGAATGATTAATACATTTTCTTTGACGAAATTTGGACTGTATACTTACAATTAAATATATTTTGACTCTTGTCTATTAATATGAAAATATTAAAAAATATTTAAAGACTCCATATTTTAACCTGTTAGGATATATAGCTATATGTGGATAGATGTCACTGCATACATCAATTGGAATAATATTAAAATGGAAATCAGGTAAATCTCGATTTTAAAATAACCAGTGAAGGAATTCAACGTATTTTCATTTTACATAAAGAGAAAATTTAATACAATGATGTTCAGTTGAAAATATCAACAAAAAATGTTTAAATTTTTTCTGAACTTGTGACAATGCATCAAACGTCATTACGTCATCATTGAAAAAAAGATGGTCGGCGATGTTGTGTCGGGCGTTGTGAAATAAGACCCATATCATTTTAAAAATAATTCCAAAACTACCTTTTTTTACCGTAATTTAATTGAGTGCAATCAATTCCACGAATTTTCTTTGTGATATATTAGCCGAGTAAGTCATCTATCATCGTATTTTAATTGTTATACGAAGCTTTTTTACCCCACAACTTAAAATAACGGTACTACAAAGTGACGTACCGTCTTTGGGAATTTTTTCCATTTTTCTGGAAATTAACGCTTATAATACCTAAATCTTCTCCTGCCTACGGCACTGGTCGTCTACATCACTCCACTTTTCATTGATTTCCCGTTTAACGCAAGTCCATTATCATTTTATTTATTTTTCCTTCTCCAGTGACTCACTAGGCTTTCACTCCCTGCTTGGTTAAAAAAATCTGTGTGAAAATTCGATAATTTCAGTGTTAAAATAATGGAATTACTTGCAGATAGACCAAAATCCACCATGTCAGATCGAAGAGCAGAAATTGAGCGTAAAAAGGCAAAGCTAGCAGCTTTGCGGGAGGAAAAGGAACGGAGAAGACGAGAGAAAGAACAGAAGGATGTTAAGGAGGCCACAGATAGAGTTCATATGGTCGCAGGGGGCGATAGGAAGGATCTTGATGAGATACTCCAAGATTTCGGTGTTACACCGCTTTCACAAGTATCTATTAGTACGACTGGTGATGATAGTTTGACACCAGATCCGAGCAGAAATCATACGCCCGATACTTCATTACATATGAATAGTTTACCTAACAAGTAAGTAGATCGTAGTATTTTTTCGACTTAATTTTAGAATAAAATGTGTATGACTGATCGTTATATATTTTTAATATGTTGGAGATATTTTACAGTGAAATAATGCCGACTACAGTAATTTTTACATACATATTTTAAAAATTCCTTTCTTCTTGGCTCTTGTCAAAGTTAAGTAGTTTTAAATGTAAAATATGTACTAAAAATAGTTTTTTAATAAGATCTCAATCAATAGTTTTAGTCAGATGCAGTGGTGCAGCAAAGTTTTGGATTGTCAATTTCAGATACATATTTTCCACTCAATATTAATTGTAGCTCTTAAAAAAGATTTGTTGTTGATTCCAGCAAAAATATATTGCAACAATAATTAAAACTGCTGTATATTTTAATTTCTTACTGTTATTAGCACAAATACAGTGCCTTATTATCACAAATATAAATTTTGGGCTTATGGTGTAAAATAAGTAACTTTTAGTTATGAAGTTTTAAGTGTTGTTAAGAATTTGTATTAGTTCATTTTACAGTTTCTTTTATTTATTTATTATATAATTATAAATAGAATTTTAAATCTTATAATTATAATATATATAATATTTGTACCTAAGACAACATAAAACTCAATAAAGAACATATTTATTAAAACCAAAAATATTAAATTTTCATGTTATTTCTTTATTCAGTTTAAAATTAATGACATTATTTACTAATTGTTGACCTTGTCTTGGCATTAAAAGTAATTTTATCAATGTTTCTCAATAGAGTAATGATGAAGTTATCGGCAGCTAATTAATTATACTACTTATATAAGTAGGAGACTATTAAATATAAATAATAATCCTGGTCACAACATTGTGAACTTTTAAACAGTTTTTAAAATTGCATTAAAAATTTATTCATAACTATTGGTATCTCAGTTTCACATTTAAACTAAACCCTGCGTCCTGATACTGTGTATTTCAGTAAATTTCCACTCACATTTCTTGACAGAAACCTGTGATTTGTATGATCTTCATACAGGCTCATTGTCATAGAGCAGCAAGGCACCAGCTGTCAATTTTTCACCTCATTTCTATTTGATAACATTGCAAACATCAGTATGGAAGCATAGATGTCTGTAGAAATGGTTGAGCTGTGTAGCATGAATTCTATGAGCAGAACACCCCCTGTTCCATAAAAAACCCTCGTCATAATCTTTTCAGCTAACAATTAAATTTTGTTAAGTGTGGAGGATTTCTTCTGTTTCCACTGCTTGAACTATTGTTTTGTCTAGGATCATGGTGGTTCCATGTTCCATCTCCCATGATAATTCTTAAGAAGTTTTTTTCTAATTATGACTAAATTCTCATGACAATATTGCTATCAAAATGCTCGGTGTTCAGGAGTCCACATTGTGGCACCAAGTTTCATATAATCAAGACTGTATGCATGATATTATCAACTGTGATAGTTAGAATACCCAATTCGTGCAGTGTAACATTGACTTTAACACGGCTATATTACAAAATGATGACCTTTGTTTTATGGCATGTTTGCTTTGAAGGTTCACTTCAGCTTTATGAGAAATTTTATTACAGAATGAAGCTCCAAATCTTTCATTTTTACCGTTGAATCGCACAGCACTGCACATGCTATCTTCACAAATCAGGCTCACCCTGCATACCTACAAACCACAATGGACAAAATTTACAACTGGACCAAGAAGTAGACAATAAAACAGAATGAATCTAAGTCTGTTCATTTTGATTTCACCAATAAAAAAAGTGAGTTCCTTCCAGTTAAAATAAATGATGTCCAGATTCCGCATGAAAACACTGCAAAGTATCTGGGTATCACTCTTGATGCAAGACTCAGATGGAAAGTACATGTCAAAAAGAAATAAAATTATATTAAAACAACACTATGTTTTAATCTCCAATATATTTAAACTCACTTGACAATTGTTTCACCATACAATGGCTTCTTCAGAAGTAAATAAGCAAGAAAAATATTTGGTAGTAATCCTGGTTAAATAGTGCTTAAAACTATCCTTAATTACCTAAGATTATGCTAATCATTTTATTATATTATTTACAGACAGGATTATTTTAAGAATGCAAATCTGTGGTACTAGTTCACGGGAACAGATAGACAACTAACAATCCCCCTTAACTTCCTAAATAATTTGCGTCCTAATATTAAATTTACAATAGAATTAGAAACCAATAACTCTATAAATTTCTTAGACATATCTATATCAAAAGTGAACAATAAACACGATTTCTCGATTTTTCACAAACCGTCACATACTGACACAGTCATACACAATAGCTCATCCCACCCGTATCCTCACAAAATGGCAGTTTTTAACTCTCATACATAGATTGTTACATATCCCTATGACTGAATTTTAACAAAGAATTCAACATAATCAAACAAATAGCAATTAATAATGGATATGACCCCCAACATTATAGATAATACCTTGAATAAAAAAATCCTTTAAACAAGCAATCTCTCTAATTTATCCCACAATTAATGACAAAAAAGGAAAATTTAGTACACTCACATACACAGGGAAAATAACTAGAACAATTTCCAAACATTTAATAAAAAAGAACAATAAAATATCATTCAAAACCAGTAATTCCTTAGGGAGTATAATTTTGAATAACAAAACCAAATCTAAGAATTCCTTAAAATCAGGAGTTTACTTATTAAATTTGTGGATCTTGTACTAAAACCTACGTAGGACAAACTGGTAGATCTTTTGAAACACGCATTAAAGAACATAAACATAGTTATTTAAAAAATAAGAACAATTCACATTACGCAACTCATATAATAAATCTCATAATTTTGATGATACGTTAAAAATCCTACATGTAGAAAATAAATCTAAAAAATTAAATTTGCTTGAATGTCTTGAAATTAACAAACGGAAAAACTCCAATCAATTATTAAACGAACAGGTAGACTTAAGCCATTCACCCTTATTTAACCTTTATTAGTTCTCGGAAATAGTACCACAGATTTGCATTCTTAAAATAATCCTGTCTGTAAATAATATAATAAAATGATTAGCATAATCTTAGGTAATTAAGGATAGTTTTAAGCACTATTTAACCAGGATTACTACCAAATATTTTTCTTTCTTATTTATTTCTGAAGAAGCCATTGTATGGTGAAACTATTGTCAAGTGACTTTAAATATATTGGAAATTGAAACATAGTGTTGTTTTTATATAATTTTATTATGAATTTCCAACAAGTATCGGCTAACACAATCAAAGATCAAAAAGATATGCCAAGAACTAGAACTGAGATACAAGAAAATGCAATGGTTGCTTGGACGTGAAACCAAATTATTCATCTATAACAAAATACTTTTGTACGACCAAATACTCAACCCGGTATGTGTTATGGCATCCAAATATGGGGCTGTACCAGTGAAAGCATTATACAATTAATACAGAGATTTCAGAACAAAATATTAAAAAACATCATAGATGCTCCTTGGTACATCAGAAACAGCAACATCCACAAAGATCTGGGTATTGACACTGTTAGACAGACCATTACTAAGTATGCTAGGAACCATGAAGATAGGTTTCACAACCACGTGAGTGTTGAGGCACTCCAACTCCTGGACAATCGAATCATACTACACGACTCAAAGGATTAGACCTTAAGAGTTTTATTGTCTCTGCTGTAAAATTTTACAACCACCTTCCAGATAGTTTCAAAAGTCTATCCACACGTAAATTTAAACATGAAATAAAAAAACTATTAATATCAATACACCCATACAATTACAGTGAGTACTTTGGGGCAATTTGAGTATGTATATTGTCTTTCATTATTGTCTGTTTGGTTATTGATTTTATTATTTTTTAATTCACTTAAATATATATTATTTTATTTTAAACTGTATTTGACGATACAAAGATGATGTGCAGGTTAGGTTTGCTTAACATGATTTGTTCAAGTTATTATGCTAATAAAGTATTATTATTATTATAAGTTAGTGTAGTGAAGTAATTTCACAAAAGTAGAGCACAGTGCGAGAGTCTACATGTCATTTTAGTGTATAAAGTATATAATAAGCTGCTAGAAACTATAAGGACTACTATTGAGTAAGACCTAAGACTCAGTATTTTAGATAATTTAAGTTAGATTACTCATAGTTCTTTTGATGAACGGATTGTAATATTACTTCGAAAGGAAAAAAAGAAAAAATCATACGTATTGGATCTAATGCAAGCAAGACTCCCCTAGTTTATGTCTAAACGTGATCCGAGATTAAATGGGCTCAAGGAAGGGTGACTGGAAATGATGAGTTACGATCTGGTTCAATTTAGTGTTGTCTGATTCCTAAAATTTATAATATTCAGTGGCTTTTGCTATATTATTAAAAGTCCAATCTAAAGAAGTAAAATTATCATGTATAGTTTTAGCTAATAGAGAAGAAAGTAAATTACATTATATTTACTACATGAAGTGCAAAGTTCTGAGACTTTCCAAAAAATGGCAGCACAAACAAAAGAAAACATATGATTTTCAGTGAGTGTCAACTCTCTGCTTTGTGTAAAATTTTCTTGATATTTTGTCTCTTAGTTTGCGAAAATAGCTGAGTTATGCTGCTTTTGAGTTTTGCAAAACGATGGAACAAAACATTACTTTTTGATGGGAAAAAATAAAGCCAGAACCTAAGAATGCCTTAAGAAGTGTTATGGCATATCTGCTCCATCAAAGGCAACTATATGTCGATGGTTTAGTGAACTCAAATGCGGTCCTACAAGCACCGATGATCCACCAACGTTCCGGACGTTCAAATGAGGCAGTCACTCGAAAAACACAAAAAAATCTACCAAATTGTTCTGAATGACCGCAAAGTGCAAATGAACGACATAGTTGACATCGTGAAGATATCAACAGAATGCGTGAGGCATATTTTGCATGTATATTTGCATATGAAAAAGCTATATATCCGATGGGTGCAGTGTACTCAAGAGGATTGATCAAAAACAGCTATTAAAAACAAACAAATATAAGTGACATCGGTGCGTTTCCACCGCTGGTTCTAGTAGCAGAACCCGTGTGACCATTCATGTTCATTCATTCCGGGTTACGGAAATTTGTTCAAATTGGGTCCAGTGTTTTCGACGTGTCCTCACCACACTCACTAAAATATCTTACGGATCATTAATTTGGAGGGAAACAATGTTATCAGGGATTGCAATCCAACATGTAGCAACTGACATGTGCACCCTCAGCTACAACAATGACACAACATACTAGACTAGATAATTTATTGAGGGCGCCTCGTATGATTTAAATATTCATCCAATTTTGGCAGATAATGATGCATGTTAATTTGCATTTAGTTATTTTAAGAATACTTATTGATGATGTAATTAAATAAATATTTATAATTATATTCAAAAATATTTAGAACAAACGTTTTATAATGTAAATCTTTGAATATAAATAATATATCATTTTTTATATTTAATAAAACAGACTTCACTGATTACATCATAAAAATTATACTTCGAAATTTTTGCTTTTTCTTCACGTTTTAGAGTCCCTAGGTCACTCACTTTCGTCAGTCCGTCTTTCAGCCTGTTGGCACGATGTATCTCGAACGAAACGGGATTTCAATTTTAAACTTAGTGCATAGACATTATCTAATGAGAGGATGAAGCCTGTAATTTTTGAGCCATATGGCTTCGGGCCAAGGGGGTGAACGGGTGGGGGTCTCAAAATTTTATCTTTTTACTAATATGGTAAATTTTCCTGTTTTTATATATATTTATAGTAACACATATTAGAAGTGGAAGGGATAGTGGAGGAGATTAGAAGGATTGATTCATATATATAATGTTATATTTCTTATTCAAAGTTTTTGAAGTTGAAAAATCCAAAAATTAGGTTGTTTTTTCATTGCTTTCAATTTTAAACTAGGAAGAGGCTGAAAGGGGCGGAGATCGTTTAATATTGTATAATTTTTAAAATATTTACAGTTTTTTTGGACAAATTTTAAGAATATTATTTATAGTAAAATATGTAAGTCCTTAAAGTTAAGGGTTGAAAAGAGTTACTTCTTATATATGATGTTATAGGTCTTTTTTAGGGTTTTTGGAGTCGAGGAATCTAAAAATTAAGTTATTTTTACATTGCTTTCAATTTTAATGGGAGGAGGGTGTGAAAGAGAGGCAGTTATTAAATATGGGATCAATTTATGTATCTAAGGCGTTTGTGCCCATTTTTGAACCTAGCCCGCTTTCATGTCAAATGACTGGCTTCTGTTTTGGACTTCTCGCATCCATGACAGACCGGCCGTCATTTTAATATCAGCCATTCATCGCATTCGTGGCCACCATCTGCCACGCCTTCCTTCATACGGTCTCCACTTTAGGATGGCGTTGTTCCATCGTCCGTCCATACATCTGGCCATATGCCCAGCAAAAGTCCACTTCAGGTCAGCTATTTCCTCAGCGACATCCTTCAGTTTTGTGACGTTCTGTATCGATCTGTTCGTTTTCCGATCTCTTAGAGGTATGTTGAGCATTTGTCGTTTCATTGCTGTGATACGCAATTTTTCAATGTTAAGCCTTGTAAGTGTCTATATTTGAGCCCCATATGTTTGAGCCCCATACGTGAGCACCTGCAGCACACATAGGTCAAACACCCGAAATCTAAATCTGATGGGATTTTCTTGCTTTTTAGCATTCCTACCGCAGTCCAGCCTAGTCTTCTTCTTAATATTTTGGTTGTCTGTTTTTCTCTGCCGAACTTAATTTCATAGCCCAGATATACATAACTTTTGACGTTCTCTATATCTTGATTGGCGATTTTAATTAGTGGGTTAGTGTCACACGTTACTTTTGTTTTTTGGAGATTCATTTTTAATCCGACTTTGGCCAATTCTCCTAGGCTTTCCAGGATTGCTTTAAACTTGTTTCCATTTTCTGCTATTAATACAATATCGTCTGCGTATCGTAGCTGGTTGAGCTTTCGGCCATATAGCAAGATTTCTTTGTTTATGCCGGCGGGTTGTTTGAAGACATCCTCTAAAACCAGATTGAATCATTTAGGGGACAACGTATCTCCCTGTCTTATGTCTCTGTTTATGGGTATCCGATTTGTACTGTTATGCATTCTGATGGTTGCAGTGTTGTAGATTTTTGTGACAAGTTTTGTACATCTATAGTCGACTCTTCCATTCCTCAGTGCCCTCTCAATTGCCCAATGCTCTGAGTCGAAGGTTTTTTGGAAGTCGACAAATGCAAGACAAACATTCAGATTGTATTCTTTTACCTTCTCTAGCAGTATTCTCATGGTCAATAAATGGTCGCGTGTGGTGTAATTTTTACGAAAGAATCGTCGATAATCGTTTAATTTCTTTGTTATCCTGTTTGTTAGTATTTTAACTTTTCCTTCAGTTGAGGAAGTAAGATTTGGTACTTATCTTAGAGTTGCATGGTTGCAAGGAAAGTACTTCTTATTAAAGATATCATGTCCTTTAAGTTCCTTTAAATCAGCTTGTAAGAAAGAGTCAGTGCAAACATAAAGATGCCGCCTCGGGACGTACAGATTTCCATGGGTTTTCAAATAACTAACCTTCCATGTATGAAAACGAATATTTCTTCTATGTTTGATTCACTTACTGACTTATAGGCATTTTATGTGACTGTGACTGTATATGTCACAATACTCTACTGGCCAAACTTGGGTATTATGGAGTGAGAGGAAATGCTTATGATTTTCTAAGATCATACTTAGAAAACAGGAGACAGCTAGTGGACTTTGATGGTGCATGGTCATCAAGTTTACCAATATGAGCGGGGATGCCACAAAGCTCAATATTGGGACCAATCCTGTTTGTGATATATGTCAATGATTTGCCTCACTACTTAGAGGACATTAACATTATAAAGATAATCTTCTGGCATTATAATTTAAATATGACTTCTGGCATATGACCGCCACGGCTGGCTCTGACGTAGTCTAATCTGGAGGTCCAATTTTCGATGACTTTTTCCAACTTTTGTGGCCGTATATCGGCAATAACGCCGCGAATGTTGTCCTCCAAGTGGTCAATCGTTTCGGGCTTATCGGCGTAGACTAGCGACTTCACATATCCCCACAGAAAATAGTCTAGCGGCGTTAAATCGCACGATCTTGGAGGCCAATTCACGGGTCCGAAACGTGAAACTATGCGGTTACCAAACGTTTCCTTCAATAAATCAATTGTGGCACGAGCTGTGTGACATGTTGCGCCGTCTTGTTGAAACCACAGCTCCTGCACATCATGGTTGTTCAATTGATGAACGAAAAAGTCAGTAATCATGGCTCTATAGCGGTCACCATTGACTGTAACCTTCTGACCAGCATCGTTTTTAAATAAGTACGGACCAATGATTCCACCAGCCCATAAAGCACACCAAACAGTCAGTTTTTTCTGGATGTAATGGTGTCTCAACATACACTTGAGGATTATCATCACTCCAAATACGACAGTTTTGTTTATTGATGTATCCATTCAAACAAAAGTGAGCTTCATCGCTAAACAAAATTCGCTTATGAAAATCGGGAACAATAGCAATCTTGTTTTGGGCCCATTCACCGAATCTACGCCTTGCTAGGTGATCGTGTGGCTTCAATTGTTGCACGAGTTGGATTTTGTAAGCACGCAAACCAAGATCTTTCCACAAAATCTTCCATAAAGTGGACGGACACATATCCAATTCCTGTGCACGATGGCGGATAGACTGATTCGAGTCTTCCTCTATGCTACGCTCTACAGCAGCAATGACTTCTTCTGTACGCACTGTACGACGTCTCTGTGGATGCGTATTATCATTTAGAGTAAACGTGGTGCGAAAACGTTCCATAGTTAATCGAATTAATTGCTCTGATGGACGATTATGTTGACCGTAAAATGGACGTAGTGCGCGATACGTACTTCGAACAGAACCATGATTTTCAAAATAAATTTGCACAATTTGGAAGCGTTGTTCAGGCGTCAGTCTATTCATGTTGAAATGCCAAACCAAACTAAACATAAATCACTTGACAGCTGACAAAACGGCCGCCAGTTAAAAAAGTGTTGCCAACTTAAAGTTTTATACCTCTATAAAAACACCCTTTACAATATGCAGATGACACTACCCTATACTCTGCTCATAAAAATAAGCAGACATCTGAAAATACAATAAATGTTAATTTAAATAAAGCAGAAAAATGGTTCCAAGCAAACTCACTAGCTCTCAACCTACTGCCAACTAGACTGCCATACTAAACAAGTCACTAGGTAAAAATTCAGAAGATAATCCTGTTAAGTTTTTTGGGCTTTATATTGATTCAGGGCTCTCCTTTAGATGCCATATTGCAAAACTCAGCTCAAGTCTATCAAAGGTAATTTATTTCATCCGAAAAATAAAACATTCCTCATCAGTGGAAACTATGAAACTTCCATACATGGGCCTTTTCTATAGTCGACTAAATTATGCAATTTTATTATGGGGAAGTTATCTTTAAGCAGCAAATGAGGGCTATAAGAGTCATCGTAAATGTGTCACAAAGGCAATCTTGCCGAGAATACTTTGGGAAATTAAAGATTATGACAGTGCCAGCATTGTATATTTACCAATGCCTGTCTTTTGGTAAAAATAACCTGGATTCCTTAACAACACATGATGATATCCACGATTATGAAACAAGAAATAAAAATAAGATCGTCATTCCTTGGCACAGGCTGACTGCAACTCGTAAGAGTTACAGTCAGTTGCATAAAAAAAGTCAGTTGCTGTAAAGTTTTACAACCACCTTCCAGATAATTTCAAAAGTCTATCCACACGTAAATTTAAACATGAAATAAAAAAACTATTAATATCAATACGCCCGTACAATTCAGTGAGTACTTTGGGGCAATTTCAGTATGTATATTGTCTTTCATTATTGTCTGTTTGGTTATCGATTGTACTATTTTTTTATTCACTTACATATATAATTATTTTATTTTCAACTGTATTTGACGATGCAAAGACGATGTGCAGGTTAGGTTTGCTTAACATGATTTGTACAAGTTATTATGCAAATAAATTATTTTTATTATTATTATTGTGATTAAAAATCGATAAATATTTTCAGCGTAACGGCTGTAAGAAAAAAGATACCCCAACTAACCGTCGTTCCAGTTCAAACCACAAGCATTCCACCGAAAGAAATAGTGACTTACACCAAGCAGACTCAGACGACAGCAACTGGTCATGAGTTACGTGATGGTAAGTTTCATTTTCGTTTATTTATTAAATAAGTTTGATTTTTTTAGTGATTTACGCGCTGTTGGTAATTCTTAATATTATTTCCTATAATTTTATTGTTAGCTGTTTTGTTTCACTTAGTTATATTTAAGAATAATTTGCTAGATTTTTAAATTTATTTGATATTGGAGAGTTTCTGAAAATAAAACTGTTATAAACAAAGAAAATTATACTGTTTTAGGTAAACCATACATTTTTTTATATGGTAATAACTATCAGTTTTAGTGTACCTACACACTAGACCAAGAGGGCGACCCAAAATTTTAACCTGTCGACTAACAGTCTGCCTAGTTGTTCATTCTATCGGGCGAGTCGAATAAACGCCTTTAACACTGATTTTGTGGCGCCCGTGCCCTGGGATGCCCAAAATGCTACATCCAAAGTGGATTGTTATTGACGTAAATATAAAATCAATAAAGTTAGTTTGTTCTTCATAAAATAAAAGGGAACCTGCAACAGGCAGAGGCCGCCAATACCGTAGGATGAAGCGGACCTGCTTTTTCCAGCCAAAAACGGGAACTCGAAAAACGACACCGTTCTTGGCTGGAAAAAACTGGTCCAGCTGCGTCCTCCGGTATTGGCGGTGTCTGTCTTTTGCAGGTTTCCTCCTCTTATTTTATTAAGAACAAACTAACTATTTATTTTATATGGTTAATTGACAGTCCATTTTTTGGATCGACGTTTCTTGGGCCTTCAAGCCTAGTCCGTTCTCGGCGGCGTCTGCCCTTTGGAGCATTCGACTTTTTTTAGTGTCAACATGTCAGCATGGAGGCCGCAAATCCACGTTAAATTCGGGTCGCTCTCTTGGTCTAACATACCTCTCTGTCACGCCACCTAATGGAGCGACAGAGTTGTAATTCAGTTAGTTCATTCAGCAATGAATTAATGTACTGGGTTATTGGTTATAAATTCCTCTAACTTGATTTTTGAAGAGTTAGGCAAAAGTTCCAAATACAGAAACTGTAGCGAGTTTTTTACTGAGTTAAGACAGAAGCAATATCGCGTCACATTTTTGACTTATGTCCCAAGCCTTATTTTTTAAATGAAACCCGGTATAGAATAGAATAGAATAGAAATATGCTTTATTGTCCTAAAATACAACGTATTTGTTGACAAAGCAAGCTTAACTTAAAATTATTATTATATTAATAAACACAAACACAAATTCAAAGAAAAAAAAATAAAAAACAGAACAAGATAAGTAAGCAATGCAGTAAATCCAAAATAAAAGAAATAAATTTACACATAAATCAACCCAAATGCCAACCACTCAACCACTGTTATATGCTTATTCCAGTCTATCATTGTAGAATTCCTCAAGTGCATAGTACATCTTTTTTATAAGTAGTCTTTCGTCTAAAGACCCTCTCGCAATTCAGTCCTCTCAATTTGAGAGGCAGATGCTTGTATATTTTTTTGCCATTATAAACAATTGCAGATTTGATCAGCTCCGATTTCGGGGCCGGCAATGGCAGGACGAACGCTCGCCTAGCGCCGTAACGGCTGACTGGCAATGCCTCAAGACGATCTTTTTTAAGGATCATGATAGCAGCTTCCAGGATACACAAAGAGTAAGAATCCGAATCCCTAACCTCAGAAACAATGGTCGACATGACTCTTGCAACCCAGCTAACCTGAAATATATCTAATAGCTGTCTTTTGCAATACAAAAACAGATTCCATACCTCAAATGAGCCTCAACTAGTGAAAAATAAGAGGTTCTAGCCACATCCAGCCCCAGGCTACTTGCAGTAACCGTAGGGGCATAGCAGCCTGAAGAAATTTTGCTGCAGATGTTGCCAATGTGATCCTCAAATCGCAGCGATGAGTCAATTATTAGACCGAGAAATGAATTCTTATCAGCTGCAGAGATGATCTCATTCTCAATATTAACATTCTCTATATTGCATCTAAAGCTCAGAATCCTTGTCTTGGCTATATTGAAGGACAGTTTGTTATTATCACACCAAGCCTTCATCTTAGACAAATCTGCCTGAACATCAGCCCGAAGTCTCCCCATTTCCTTATTGTGCCACAAAATTGTGGTATCACCAGCAAAAATGGTAAATCTGCCAGCCACTGTCAAACGGGGCAGGTCATTAACATAGATCAAAAACAATAGTGGTCCAAGTACAGAGCCTTGAGGGATACCCACACTGATCCCAACCCCGTCCGAGCATTGACCCTTAAAAGTCACTCCCTGGACTCGGCCCGACAAATACGACCGAAACCAATCCCAAGCTATATATTATTTTATAGTTTTGTGGATCTCCTAAATCTAGAAAGGCCAATATACGAGGGACGTCCAATAATTAACGCGACAAATCGCCGCGAACAAAAAACCGTTTATTTAATGACAATGAAGTCCACACTACTTTTCAATATAGGCTTCATCAGCATTTAGGCACTTTTCTGATTGTTCTGTAAGCTTCCGAATTCCTGTAATGTATACATACATGGTGTGAAAATTCTCGAGACTTTTGAAGAAAAAACAATGTTTTTGTTAAAAATCGATTTAATTCTTTAACATAGTTTCTTTTAAGAGTGATACACTTATTCGCGCGATTTTCCAACATTTGGATACCTCTCATGCAATACGATTTGTTGAGCTCTATAAAATAAGTTTCAGTTTCCCGTTTCACTTCTTCATGTGAACTAAATCTCTTTCCCTGGAGCCACTTTTTCAAGTTTGGAGAGTTTCTTGTTTGTGCTGCTATCTTTCGGAAAGTCTCGGGATTTTTCACCTCATGTATTAAACCAAATATTTAGTAACGATGATTATAACAAAAGGTAAGCACAAGAGAATCATACAAGAGATTATGGAAAGCAAAGAAAAATCACTAACTTAAATACTTTTCCCAGAATATAATAATAAAAGGAGATATGGTATTATTACTATTACAGATAAACTAAAATTGACTATTCTAACATATATCTCTCGGTTTTGCTTTTCTATGGCTGTCATTTTTTGGCTTGATGTTTTAAAATTGTGACATTCTGTGAAATTTTCTCCTTTAAACGATTACCGTCTTTCATATTTTAATTTATTATATCGTCCAAATCTCCCCGTTCATTTTAAAGATCGGATGCTGCTAGAATATCGTTTACCTGAGTGCCGTTCTGCTGCCAGTTTATTTCCATATTATTATGTAGTACCAAATTTTCTACAATTTCCATTATCGAGTCTGGTGTCCTATTTAAATTTCTATTAAAATCTGTTGAACCTGCTGGTTAATTTTTGCTTAAAAGTCTTCTATCAAAACCTTGGCTGTTGAGGAAACTGGCTCGTGCGTTCAAACAATTATAATTAACAGGGGTGCATCTTGTTCTGTACGTTTCATTATCCCCTAACAAAAGCCTAAACATAATTCTGTGTTTTCCTGAGTTAAATGCGGTGGTTAAACTATATAAGAATGGAATCCATTTTTCTGTAAAGTATTTTGAATTCTCTAATACGTTTTGTCAAGATCTTTAACAGCATCTGCATTTTCTTAAATCAAAAATATATTAAAAATTGTTTTTTTTTTTTCGTTTTGATGGTGATAAGGTACCTCGAAAATGAAAAAGAGTTTCGATTATTCATTTTTGTAGTTTTCTTCTCTTTATGCAATTCATATCTCTCATTTAAATGTTGTTTTAGTTAGGATGGATACTTGGAAATGTATTTAAGGTAGGGATTCTTCTTTACCTTCCACAAAGTCTTGTATATTTGTAATGTGCTTGCCTTTTGTTATAATCATCTTTAATAAACGTCACACAAGCTATCTCGTTTTCCACTCTGCGAAAAAGTCATTGTTATACTAAACACTACACTTATAATTAGTTTTAACTTATTACTATCAAAATTCTTAACACAAACGAGTGTCATTGTTAATTTGCGTTATTTTCAAACAGAACAAAAAGAAACGATGTTTTTAGTATTCCGTACGGAACACTTATGAGATCACTTCGGTGACCGTCTGCCTGTCTATCTGTCACCCGATTTTCTCTGAAACTATTTGGCATATTAAGTTGAAATTTGCCACAAATATGGGAACTGATGGCTCAATCAGAGCACTGTAGTTTTGAAAGTTAAATTTTGATTTACGGGGTTTGTTTTGGGCAATGAAAACGGAAGTGAAAAAAAAAATTACCAAATCATCGAGAAGGGAGTTCAAAAATATATATGATGTAATACTTTCTCACACTTTTCTTTGTATTATTTTTAAAAAATGACCAAAAATTGTCCCCCCCCACCCTATCCCGAAAAGTATTGATCAAAAAATTTAGAAAAAGTTCTGGAATAGTCTTCATAAAGTGTAGATTGAGCGAAAATTATCACAACTGCATTACGTTTGGTAATAATGATAATAATATAATTAAAAGTTCTATTAAACTGAAAAATAATAACAATACATTTTCAAACGCCTAACTAAGACTAAAATAGATTTTTGGTATTTATGTTTATATAATGAAAAAATGTGGGTATATTAGGTGCTATAAAAGTTGATAAAGGACGGAATTTAGCTGTTACGTAGGCCAAACGGGACGGAATTTCAAAATAAGATTCGCAGAACATAATGCATCTTATAGGCTAAAAATTAAAAATCACTCTTTGCTAAGCATTTTTTAGAAACGGGCCATCCATTTCGCAATATTAATTGTTTATCAATACTCGATACGGTACCTAAAGGGTCAAAACTTAATTTCTTATAATCTATAGAAATTTACAGACATTCAAAGAACCATAGACGTCGGAAATTCCGTCCTTTACCAACTTTTATAGCACTTGATATTCCCACATTTTTTTCATTATATGAACATAAATACGAAAAATCTGTTTTAGTCTTAGTTAAGCGTTTAAAAATGTAGTTGTACTACGAAATCGCGATAAGGCATTTGTAAATCTTTACAAAAAAATATATTTAGTATCAGTTAACAAAGTAATTAATTAATTTTATGGTTAAAATGTATTGTCACCAAGTAACGGACCAATCAATCAACTCTTCGAAAAATAATACACAAAATAGGTCATTTAAAAAATATAAAGTGTGTGTCAGTGTTAAGACTCGGTGTGAGATTGTTTATGTTTCAACTCCATAAAAAAATCTCAAACACGTTACAATTTCTATATTAAACATTGTTGCCTAATTCATCAAACAAGCAAATTTAAAGTGGTAGTCTATTTATAATCAATAGCCTTGTTATTGGTTGAGCTCTTGGAGCAATCATTTCGTTTATGATAATTCAAATATTTTGCATTTTTTAAAGCTTTTCCTTTTTTTTCAGAAAAGCTCTACTTAATCAGTTTTTCAAATAGTTTTTATTTATTTATTTTCATTAACATTGTCCTCATTGATGGTTACCAGCTTTTTCTTCATTTTTTTTGTCTCAGTTTCTTAGTTTGATTCGTTTCCACTGTTTATTGCAATTTTAGTTTTTTAGTATTCTAAAGTTGGGTGACTGTCTCTGTTTTAGTAGTTTGAGCTTTTATCTTTTTGTTTTTAAAATTTTGTTGGGGTCGCTTTAAAAGCTGTAACTAAAATATTTAAAAAAAATATGAAATAATGTTATTATTCCTGCTAAACTGGTAGACTTTTTGGGATATTCTTCCTGGAAGAACTCTTGTGAGTATGCTTTCATCTATTACATGTATAAATAATCATATTCTGCCTTTTTTTTAAGTTGACCTTATGCTTCACATTATATTTCTTCCTAATTATTTTGTATTTTGTTATAATAAACAAATAGGAATTACAGTCGGTGAAGTAAGAAGAAGTCGCGGATTGTTCATTAAAAAAATGTATTTACTTAAAAAAAATTTACATCATTCGGAGGTAAATCATTGCCATTAAAATGCTAATGATTAAGTCCCCATTAGCGTCGATGATCGCCTTACATATTCAGGGTATACTTTCGACGAGATTTTTTTTGACGTAATATATGTTTTATTTTTCAGTATAATCTCCTGAAACGTCCATACATTTATTCCGACGTCTTTCCAATAATTCAGTACCATCATTAAAGTGTGATTTGGGAAGGTCTGCAAAATATCCATCCACGGCTGCAATAGCTTCGCCATTTGATGTTAAACGCTTGTCAGCCAGGAATTTTTTCAGGTTTGGAAACAGATAATAGTCAGAGGGAGCCAAATCTTGGGATTATGTTGGATGTTCAAGCAATTCGTACTTTAATTCGTTGAATTTTACTACTCGGTTTATATCACCACTACACCAAACACTTTATTTTTGCACTCGACGCGCGTTTCGCTAACCATGTTAGCTTCATCAGGAGCGATGATTGACTAAAGCTAAACTAAAAATCTACCCTATTTATACTTAGCCTAACCCTTGAATTACTCAGGCGGAACTAATGGCATAGGTAAGGCCATCAGTTCCGGTCAAGTAACCAGTAGAGGGGACTATAAGGAATAGGCCCTTTGTCTTTATTTAAACTACTTTTAGATTTGATAATTTTCATACTTTCGTATGCGTTCAACAATCTCCTATCAGATACATTTTTTATTAATCTTAGATTATCCAATGTTACAATATGATCAGCTTCAAGGGCAGGTTCGGCAATGCTAGACTTTTCTGTTCTACTGTAGTTTAAGTGTGCTAAATGTTCTTTAAATCGTGTTTTAATTGACCTTTTAGTTTACCCAACATACTTTTTGTCACAATTATTACAACTAATTTCATAAATTCCACTTTTCTCACAATAAGGAATCTTATCTTTGGGATTTCCTAAGATATTCCTCAGATTGTCTGGTGACTTATAGACTAAGGTGAGGCCTACCTTATTAAATACCTTATTGAGTCCCTTGCTATATTTCGGATTATATGGTACGGAGACATACTTGGTGTTATTTTCTTCGCGTGTAAAAAAGGTGGAATTCTGAATATTAAACCTAAACTTATGTCTATTTATTAGCTTATTTACTAAGTCATCGTCATAACCATTAACTCTAGTTATATTTCTAATTAAAGTTTACTCTATTCAGAGGGAAAGTGACCAAACGATGAACTAAAGAATGTAATGAGGCTGTTACTGTGTCCTTCCTATAGAAATCAAATTCTAATCTATTATTATTTTTAATAATTAAAATATCTAGAAAAGGCAATTGTCCTTTGTTCTCAACTTCGTAAGTGCATTTAATGGAATCATACCGGGTATTTAATTTAGAAACAAAATCATCAATATTTGCTTTCTTTGTATCAAAAATCACGAAAATATCATCCACATACCTATACCATACTCTTGGGAAATATTCGAATTCTTGACTGGCTTCGGTTTCAACCTTACTCATGAATAAATTGGCTATGAAAGGTGATAAGTAATTACCCATAACTGTTCCTTCTTTCTGAACATAAAATTGAATGTTATATTGGAAATCATTTTGTTCCATATAAAGTTTAGATAATGTTAAGTATTCACGAATAATTTTGTCCTCAAAGTCATTCATTCTAAGTTACTTGTTACCGGAACTGATAGCCTTGCCTATGCCATTAGTTCCGCATGAGTAATTCAAGGGTTAGGCTAAGTATAAATAGGGTAGATTTGTAGTTTAGCTTTAGTCAATCATCGCTCCTGATGAAGCTAACATGGTTAGTCAAACGCGCGTCGAGTGCAAAAATAAAGTGTTTGGTGTAGTGGCGATATATACCGAGTAGTATCATTGTGCCAAAGTTTCCACATTCCCAACTTCGTTGAATTTTGCCATTGTCAAAACACTTGTGCGAACACGTGCATTCTCTTGATGAAAAATGATTCTTTTCTTTTTTAAAGCAGGCCTTTTCTCATGAATTTTTGCATCTAACTGCTCCCGAAGGTTATAATAATATTCAGATTTAATTTTTTTACCTTTCTGAAGATAGTTGATGAACAAAACATCTTTGTAATCCCAAAAAACCGTTGCCATAACCTTCCCTGCTGATGGAACCGTCTTTGCCTTCTGTGGTGCTCTTCCACCGGCTTCATTACATTGTTTCGACTGTTCTTTTCGCTCTGGTGTATAGTGGTGGATTCAAGCTTCATCAAGAGTTATGAAACGACGCTTGAAATCTATTTTATCTTGCTTAAAACGATCCAAATACGCTTGAGAAATAGATATTCCAAAGCGTTTTTGGTCAATTGTCAGCGTTTTGGGTCAATTGTCAACAAATGCTGTACCCATCTTGCAGAAAGCTTTTTCATATGTAATCTTCATGCAAGATATTTCCAATTCGTTCTTTTGAGGTGCCTATGGCCTCGGCTATTTCACCCACTTTCATTCGTCGATCATCTAACACCATATCATGGACCTGCTGAATAATTTGTGGTGTTGTAGCAGTTTTTGGACAACCTTCGCGTGGATCATCTTTGAGGCTTGTACGACTACATTTAAAAAGAGCAGCCTATTTTTTTCACATCCAAACCTTTTTACCCTAGTTTTGGCGCCCCGTGGCGCGACTTAATTTAGAATTTCGAGAAAATATGTTAATAATTATTTTTTTCGTCATTGTGCGACCCTTTTCCTCTCGAACCCCGTTCTGGTAG
The DNA here is from genome assembly GCA_019049505.1 of Pachyrhynchus sulphureomaculatus. Taxonomy (NCBI): domain Eukaryota; kingdom Metazoa; phylum Arthropoda; class Insecta; order Coleoptera; family Curculionidae; genus Pachyrhynchus; species Pachyrhynchus sulphureomaculatus. The sequence continues at coordinate 113,496,941 of CM032452.1, read as the reverse complement.
ATCATCAACATTAACTGAGAGTATCGTTTCACCCACTTGCTAACGATTGCCTTCAACTTGCCGTTTAGACCTTTTGGATGACTACATAGGAACATAGCCCCGAAGCGCGAGAGAGCACTAATGTTCGATAATGTACTAGTTAACCATAAATAAGGTTAAAAATTAATCTCTGTCCACAGGGGTGCCAACAATAACCTCAAAAAAAAGGAATTTCTTTTACCGACTACAAGTTAAAGGCGACACGCTCTTACTTGGCCGACTGTACATAAGTTCACCTGTACATATTTTATATAAATCAGAAGGTCAACTTTAAACTCTGTATTTTACATTTTTTAGTGAATTTGGTTTCTATTCTCTTATATTTTAGTTTAAGCTTTCATAGTTACCATATTTTAGAGTAGTTATTTGGCAGTGTTTCTTTAGTTTGCTTTTTTTTCCATTTTTGACGCATTCAAAATATGTTAGTTTCTACTTATCATTTTTGTTTCTCGAATACCACTTTTACTCTTAATGCTACTTTTCAAAAGAATTATCAGTGGTCATTAGCGACTTTTTTTTCTTAATTTGGAGGGCTTCTTTAAATAAAAAATATTAAATATTTTTCACTTAGCCTTCACAGGGCGCATAGAAACAAAAATACATTTTTTATTTGCTGGTAGCCCTGTGCAGCATATCTTTATTAGTACCTTGGTACAGAGGCGCATTTACGAATTTATTTTTTGATTAATTTTATATTTTTTTATAAACAATTACGCGACAGAACAACGTATTGTTAAAAAAAGGCGAAAAATTAATAAGATGACAAGTCGCATCACGGGCTGGATCTATCAACTGTAACGATCTGTGCGGGAGATTCCGTTGTCAGTTGTGACTTGGAATTGTGCCGCTTTTCATAGATGGTGCGTGCATGGTTCATTGCTTACCTTCTTAAAAAAAATTGTTGAGTTTTTCGGGGTGATGCTGTCTTCGATTTTTATAATAATATGAAATTATTCAAAAAATAAGACCTTAAATTCGTTACTACGAGGGCTACCTTTTAAGTTTTTACAAAAACAATGAGAGAAGAAAAAAATTTTGGTGCAAATCGTATTGTTTCTTAAAATATCCGTCTTTAAGATTTATACACTTTTGCATGCGTTTGAAGCAGTTCTCGAAACATTTTTCCCACTTTGAAGCTGGTACTTTAAAAACATGATTTTTGAAGGATTCAATAGCTTTTTGAGGTGATGAAAATCGCTGTACACGCATTTTTTTTGACATTCGGAAACAAAAAGAAGATGTTTTTCTCCGTCAAATAATTAATTACACAGTGCAACACGAAAAAAAATAACCATATACGGACACCACCACGTGATAATAGACCAAAAAAAAGAAGACCCGTGTCTCCCAGTTTTTCCGAAAGTCATGTACTTTTTTTTTATGGGCCCCCAAAGATTTGAGGCCTGGGTGTAATTTTTGCAAAAAACTCATCATATTCTGAGGCTCATATCTTGCAAACCGTTCGGAATTTTAATTTACTTTCTGTGGCAAAGTTGTAGCCCTTGTCATAAGGAACAAAAATTGTGAACATTTAAAGTAAAAAAAACTTCATCTTCAAGATCAAAATAGCTAAAAACTGTAAAAAATTCAATTTTTTTTACCTTTTTTTCCCTGTTTAGGCCCATAGCTAGCAAACCGTTCAAAATTCAAGACAAAATCAACTACAAAAATGTAGCTAAGATCTTAGTGAACAACTTTCTAGAATATATGAACTTCCTAGGAATGATTCTTAACACTGTTTAGGTAGCCGCAAAAGTGAAAATCTACTTTTTTAAAGTTTTTTGCGATTTTGATCTGGAAGATGAAATTTTTTGGATTTTATATGTTCACAATTTTTATTCTTTATGACAAGAGCTACAACTTTGCTTCAGAAAGTAAATCAAAATTCCAAACGGTTTGCAAGATATGAGCCTGAGAATATGATCAGTTTTTTGCAAAAATGACACCGAGGCCCCAAATCCTTGGGGCCTCATAAAAAAAAGTACATGAATTGGGCCAAAACTGGGAGCCTCGGGTAAAAAAAGACCCGTGTCTCCCAGTTTTGCCCCAAGTAATGCATTTTTTTTTTATGAGGCCCCAAAGATTTGGGGCCTCGGTGTCATTTTTGCAAAAAACTGATCATTTTCTCAGGCTCATATCTTGCAAACCGTTCGGAATTTTGATTTACTTTCTGAGGCAAAGTTGTAGCTCTTGTCATAAAGAACAAAAATTGTGAACATATAAAATCCAAAAAATTTCATCTTCCAGATCAAAATCGCAAAAAACTTTAAAAAAGTAGATTTTTCGGGAAAATTTTAACTTTTGCGGCTACCTAAACAGTGTTACGAATCATTCCTAGGAAGTTCATATATTCTAGAAAGTTGTTTACTAAGATCTTAGCTACATTTTTGTAGTTGATTGTTTCCTTGAATTTTGAACGGTTTGCTAGCTATGGGTCTAAACAGGGAAAAAAAGGTAAAAAAAATCGAATTTTTTACAGTTTTTAGCTATTTTGATCTTGAAGATGAAGTTTTTTTTACTTTAAATGTTCACAATTTTTGTTCCTTATGACAAGGGCTACAACTTTGCTACAGAAAGTAAATTAAAATTCCGAACGGTTTGCAAGATATGAGCCTCAGAATATGATGAGTTTTTTGCAAAAATTACACTCAGACCTCAAATCTTTGGGGGCCCATAAAAAAAAAGGTGCATGACTTTCGGAAAAACTGGGAGACACGGGTCTTTTTTTTTTTGGTCTACTATCACGTAGTGGTGTCCGTATATGGTTATTTTTCCATAACTTAAAAAATTACACACAGTGTTATTTGACGTCTTGTGTGAGAGCTGGCATTGTCATGATGAAGAATGATGCGACATTTTTGGTTGTTTGTCCTGATTTTATCGATGACTTCCGGCAAACAAATTGTTGTGTACCATTCAGCATTAACTATTCGTCGATCCTGTGAAACAGTGGTTGCAACATGTCCAGTATAACCAAAGAAACAAACAATTTCCTGGAAGTTTTTCGCGAACAAGCCACTTTTGCTGCTTTCGATTCAGCTTGGAACACCCAAACAGTTGATTGTTGCTTAGTTTCCGGCTCGTACCAATATATCGAAGTTTCGTTTTCTGTTACGCATATCCGTCCTCGGTCGAATTTTTTGAACATTGAGCAGAATCAAATGTTGTGCACAGCATCGATGTTTTTTGAAACAACAACAGATTTTGATCGACCTTCACGGAATTCATCGCTGACGGAAGCACGACCATGACGAAATTCTGCAAGCCAATTGTAAACGGTCTTTTCTGATGATTCATTACCAAAAGTTGAACGAAGCTATTCGAGACATTGTTGTTGAGTTAGGCCTTTACTAAAATTGTAAAGAATCATCCAACAAAGGAAAACCTTCTCGTGAAATTTCCATTTGTTCACAAAACTGTTTTTTTTGCACGCTCACTGTAAACAAATTACTCGGGCAATTTCTGCCGCTGTTTTAACAAAAACAAATGTCAAATTTTACAACAATGGTAATGTCACATCTCGATAGCGACATCTAGTGGTCGTTTGTAAAAACTTAAAAGGCGACCCTCGTACATCGTACCTTTAAGAAGAAAAAAGTAATATTTTTATAAACTTAAAAGTTTTTTTAAATGTTTTACTGGTGATACATTATCATTTTAAACCGATATTTCAAACTCATGCTGTAGGCGAGTTTTGTAAGAAAGAAGCTTAATCTTATAGATGCAACATCATTTGGTGCCATCGTTAAAAGATACGTGGGCTGGTAAACTTTTTTAGATGTACTGACAGAACGCTTGGTGGACAGTAACTGTCAATTTTCTTGGCGTTGTCACGGCAAAATCAAGGAAATATATAGCGGCCAATATCAATATTTCAATAGTTCATAAAATATTCGTTAAGAAATCAGGATGGTGTATAGGGTGTCCCAAAAGGTATGGTCAAAAATGAAGCATCTAGTAGATTGGACCCAAAATAAGATCAGAAGTTCCTATAAAAATGTCGCCTATCTCCCCCCGTTAGAGAGCTACAGCCACCCAAATGGGGAACCTCAAGATGGGTTTTCATTGAATATTTCAGAAACCGTTAAAGATAAAAACATGGAATTCGGGTTCTAAAGTAAAGTTTATGTGCTGAATCGGAATTTTACCTTATAATCGTCGGTAATTCAACCGGTGCGTCAAAAGTAGGGGGGGATTTGACTTTTTTTACAATTACTTTTATTGCATTTTCACGTCGGATTAGGGAAGCTTGAGATCTTTGGCAAAAAAAGGTACTCTTAGTTTAAGACGATTAGACGCACCAATTCCGAGTTAAAATTGATAAAGAATTTCCATGTCAGAAAAAGAGCCTATTACCCAATATTATTACGGTTATTAGCAATACTTCAAAATATCCAGATATTTTTAAATGACTCTACAACTAAATAATATTTAGAGAAAACATAATCATGAAATGAAGCAAAAAAGTTATTTTTATTTACCAAATCAAGAAAACAATCACAATAAAATACGAAATACACTTACTGCAAGATGAAACGATAAGAGGCCTATATAGACGACGATTAGATCAAAAATTAAATGAATTTAACTACGACAACCTCCAACAGATGTATGACCACATAAAAGAATGCATCAAACAGGCGTCCCTAGAAGCATTAGGTAAAGAAGACAACGAGAATGAGAAACATAAAATTAGAATCTGTGAAAAAACCAAAGAATCTATAAAGGAGATACGAAAAATGGCTGAATACAAAATCAGAAGAAGATCTATAGAAATATAAAGAGAAAAACGCAGAAACGAGGAGGATGATAAACAAAGAAAAGAACGAGAGATGGGAAAAATCGTGCGAACATGTAGAACAGTATATAGGAGGAACTAGAAGTACAGAGTCATGGAGAATAATTAAAGCATTAAGGACTAACAATAGAGAGAAGACGTATATAGAGTACATCCCAGAAAACGAGTGGGAAGAATATTATAAGAAGCTGCTAACAGAAGATAGACAAGAATTCCAAGAAGAGAACCCTGAAGAAGAACAGAATAAGAAAATAAACGAGATAGAACTAAGCTATGAAGAAGTAAAGAAGACAATAAAAACACTCAAAAATAATAAATCTGCAGGGCCTGGGGGTGTGGTAAATGAAATGATTAAGTACGGGTCTAATAAATTACATCGAATGCTGAGAAACATGTTCCACAGAGCGATAAATGGAGAAAAAATACCAGAGGAATGGTCAAAAGCTTATATAGTATCCATATTTAAAAAGGGAGACCGCAGAAAATGCACAAACTATAGAGGCCTAAGCATAATATCGAGTATGGGACGTTTGTATGGAAAAATTATTAATAATATCATGGAGCAAAATATAAAAGGAAAAATTGGAGAAGATCAAGCAGGTTTTACGGCCGGAAAATCATGTATAGACCACATATACACTATAAAACAAACAATGGAAAAAAACTGGCAAAGAATAGAGAAGTTCATCTAGCCTTCATAGACAAAAGAAAGGCCTATGACTCAATACCAAGACAAAGATTATGGAACGCAATGAAAGAAATAGGCATTGACAAAGAACTAATATACGCAGTAAAAACTCTCTACGAAAACAACACAGTGAACATAAAAATAGGACATAAAATAGAGAAGAGACTCCAAACATCAAAAGGCCTATTACAAGGATGCTCTACATCCCCAACACTATTCAAAATATACCTCGAACAAACATTAAAAAAATGGAAGCAAAAAATGTAGTGGAATGGGAGTCCCGACCAAGTAATCATAGCGCAAGATGAGGAAGACCTCAGTTATATGGTAAGAAAACTGAAAGAAGAATACACTAAAGCAGGATTAGCAATAAACTTTGATAAAACGGAATATCTAACAACAAAGGAAGGAAACGTGGAGAATCTAGAAGTAGATAACGAAACAATAATCAAAGGAACCGATAGATTTAAATATCTAGGAACCATCATTTCAAAAAACGCAACATCTGAAGAAGAGATTAAAGCTAGACTAGGACAAACGCGAACATGCATAACAGAATTAAATTCGATCCTGTGGGACAAGCACATTACAAAGAGAAACAAAACACGCATATACAAATCAGTAATACAAAGCATGACATACGGGTCAGAAACATGGACGATCAACAAAAGAAATAAATCTAAAATTAACGCGGTAGAGATGGAGTATTGGAGAAGATGTTGTAGAGTGACACGTATGGAGAGAATAACCAATGAAGAAATAAGAAGCAGAATGAAAATCAAAGAGAACGCAATAAATACCATTGAAGAAAAACGATTAAAATGGTATGGACACATAAGACGAAGCGAAGATAATAGGTGAATAAAGAAAATAACGGAGTGGAGCCCTATAGGGAGAAGAAAAAGAGGAAGACCCAGAAGATCGTGGAGAGACGATGTGGACGAGGCTATGGAGGACAGGGGTCTAACAGATGGAGACTGGGAAGATAGAAACGGATGGAATCAAAGGCTGAGAGAAGGAAGACAGCGTCAGCTGTAGAAAATCCTTGTTATATATATAGAAAACAATCACAAAACACCGCTAAAAAAATCGGAAATTTAATTTAAAGGAAAAATAAAATCCATGCATAATTTCAACTAGGGAATATGTTCGGTGTGGGCACTTTGTACAGTTATGCAATTCCTTAAGTTAGTGGACTCTAAATAACATGCGGGATTATTCCTTATTTCAGCACAGTGAAAGAAAATTCTTTCTAACAGCTCTTCTCTAGTTTGTACAGGAGTCGAATAAACAAGATATTTAAGGTGGCCCCGTAGAAAGAAGTCTAAGGGATTTAGATCTGGTGATCGGGGTGGCCACGGGAATGGCCCACCCCGACCTATCCAACGATTGGGAAACTGGTTATCTAAATATCCCCTAGCAATGTTGCTGAAATCTGATGGTACACCGGCGTGCATTAACCATATATTTTTGCGAATATGTAGCGGAACTTCTTCTAATAAATTATTTAAATCATCTCTAAGAAATTGCAAATATTTCTTACCATTTAGCAGCCCGTCGATGACATATGGTGCGTCTAATCGTTTTAAACTAAGAGTACCTTTTTTTCGCCAAAGATTTCAAACTTCCCTTATCCGACGCGAAAATGCAATAAAAGTTCATTTTTACCACGCCCTCCCCTACTTTTAACGCACCGGATGAATTATCGACGATTATAAGGTAAAATTCCGATTCAGCACATAATCTTTATTTTAGAACCTGAATTTCATGTTTTTATCTTAACGATTTCTGAAATATTCAATGAAAACCCATCTTCAGGCTCCCCATTTGGGTGGCTGTAGCTCTCTAACGGGAGGAGATAGGAGACATTTTTATAGGAACTTCTGACCTTATTTTGATTCAATCTACTAGATCCTTCATTTTTGACCATACCTTTTGGGACACCTTGTATACTATTTTTTGTTGGCCGCCTTTCTGTGAAACGGTTTATTTTTAGTGCGTAGAGGCTGTGTTGTTTTTAATATTACAAATCAAGGTCAAATTTGACAGTAAGTGTCATTATGTTGAACTATTATTGTTTCAAGAAATAGTTTAAATTCAAAAAGTATGGAAGATACGTGTCGCGCCTTAAAAAACGTATTTATTTGAGAGTTTTTTACATCGTTCGATATTAAGGATTGACATTTAAATGCTAATGATTCAGTAGGTTGTCCAGTCCCCATCAGTGTCGATGATCGCCTGGCACCTTCATGGCATACGTTCGGTGAGATTTTCCGCATATTCTTGGGGCAAAGATTCCCTAATTGCCTGAATTTGCCTTGACTGCTTCACTGTCTACACCTTTTTACTATGCAGTTTCTGCTTGTGACGATACCGGTTTCCCTTTCCCACTGGAAACACATTTTACTTCAATATTTGGCGTCGTCCTCTTGAAGAATCCACTCTTCATTTTTATCGACAAACCACCGTTTGGCAGTCGGTACTAATTATTTCTTGTAAATCTGAAGCACTTTTCAGAGTTCAAATTGTAGATAGAGACGAAGAGTCTTCCAAAAATTTTTCCGGAGGACATCCATGGATCTTCACAGGGTGTTTCATGGTGCGCTGAACTAATCGGTTACTGCAAATCGACCAGGCTCATTGGGTGATAACATAACCTCAAAATGAAGCTTCATCGGGAAAGATTACATTGCTCCAGTCTCGATCTAACACGTAGGCTGAAAAGTTTTTGGTCTGACTCATAGATGTCGCCCTTTTCAAGAAATCCATATGATTTTTAGGAAGTACCAACCTTCAAGCGATACGTGTCAAAATTTCATGACATTTACGACGATTAGTTTACAAGTTACAGTGGTTTTAATGACGCTACTTTTGATGTTTTCAAAACAATGGAAAAAATCGAATTTCGTGTGTTGATTAAACACTATATTTTGATGGGAAAAAATACCGGTCAAGCAAAGTAATGGCTTAATATGTGTTACGGGGACTCTGCCCCTGGAAAATCGCTCATCATTTACGGGTATGCTGAATTAAACCCGGCCGTACAGATACAAATGATGCTGAACGCTCTGGACGCCCAAATGAGATGGTTACACCGGAAAACATCACAAAAATCCACAAAATTGTTTTGAACGACCGTAAAGTGAAATTGTCTGAGATAGTTGACACCCTAAAGATATCAAAAGAACGTATTGGTCATATTTTGCATGAACATTTGGGCATGAGAAAACTCTGTTCGAAATGGGTACCGCCTTTACTCATAGTGGACCAAAAACAACAATGTATTGATGATTCTGAGCGCTATTTGGACCTGTTTTAAGCGCAATAAAAAGGATTTTTCATGCGATATGTGACAATGGATGAAAAATGGATCCACCACTACACACCGGAATCCAATCGGCAGTCAGCTGATTGGGCAGCAGCCGGTGAAAGCCCCTAATGAACAAGATGGCCCCTAATGAACAAGAAAAAAGTACTCTTTCATCAAAACAATGCACCGTGTCACAAGTCAATGGTTACGATGGCAAAATTGCATGAATTGAAGTTCGAATTGCTTCCTCATCCACTATATTCTCCGGATTTGGCCCCCAGTGACTATTATCTATTTGCCGAAACTGAGGCCTATTTTGAAGGCAAAGACAAATCCTTCTTCAAGAAAAGTATAGCAATGTTAGAAAAGCATTGGACTGATTATATCGCTCTTAAAGGAGACTATGTTGATGAATAAATTCGACTCCAAAAAAAAATATATTTTTTTAAGTAGCTAGACCAAAAACTTTTTAGCCTGCGTGTTATGCTTTCCTCTGCCCACGCCAGTCGTTTCTCTCTGTGTTTTACGCTCAGCAATGGTTTCTTAATTGCACTCCGCAACTTCAAATCATTAGCATGGAGATGAATGCGAATCATCTATAGATCCAAACCTTCCTGTTTTAGTTTTTCCACCTCTTGGCACAAAGTTAATTGAGGATTTCGGGAAAACATTAATAACACAGGCCGACAAATTTTTTACCCAGAAACCAGAATATACTTTTCAGAAGGTTTTTGGCGCGCTAAATTCGAATCCGAGGTCAGAATTTCTCTGATGGCTCCGGTTTTCGAGATATTCTAACCTAGAAGCTCGAGAATCACGGTTTTTCGAGATATTTGAAGTCATGTTACATCGAAAGGTAATTTTTTTATGAAACTATTAATGGGGTCCGAAAGAACTACTCTTCCTCTTCAAAAGGCATTTGGATTTGTCTGGATATCTTTTTTTATCTTTGAGAAATCGTATGTTGAATTTAAGTAGTTAGACTTATTTTTCGATTTTTGGAAAATGAAAGACATCGAATAAATATAATTCTTCGACCCATTAACTTCTCTGTTATTATACTCAAAATATGTCTAATTTGAAACATCCTTCACCGTAAATTAACAATCGTTACAAAAGTTAATGTGTCGAAGAATTGTATTTATTCAATGCCTTCCATTTTCCAAAAATCGAGAAATAAATCGAAATACTTAATTTCAACATACGATTTCCTAAAGATGAAAAAAGATATCCGAAGAAATCTAAATGCGTTTTGAAGAGGAGGAGTAGTTCTTTCGGACCCCATTAATGATTTGATAAAAAAAAATTACGTTTCGATGTAACATAACCTCAAATATGTTGAAAAACCGTGATATTCGCACTTTTAGGTTAGAATATCTCCAAAACCAGAGCCGTCATAGTAATTCTGACCTGAGATTCGAATTCAGAGCGACAAAAACCTTCGGGAAAGTATATTCTGGTTTCTGGGTAAAAGGTTCGGTCAAATTTTGTCGGCCTGTGTAATCATTGTTTCGTCATTGTCCGACACATTTCTTTTCAAACCACTTTCTGGTAGATTATCAACATTTTTTAATTGAGAGTATCGTTTCACAAACTTGTCAACGAACACCCTGGACTTCCCATTTATTTAGCAGCCGCTTTAGGCGTCACGTCACCTTTGGGATGATTACATAGGAACACAGCCTCGAAGCGCGGACCCTATGCATCATACTCACGTTTGATAATGTACTAATTAACCATAAATAAGGTTAGAAATGAATCGCTTTCTACAAAACATTGTTTGCAAGGTTGCCAACGAAAAGTGTTTATTGCATTTGCTTTATTATGTTACAAATAAAACCGGATTTCTTGTTGATGATTCTTACAGCGAATAAATTTATTAGGCAAAGAATTTGCTTGAAAAAGTTAGTTCTTACTACCAGTCCATCAAATAAAAGTTGATCGACTTAACATCCTCATTATTTCTCTTAAGATTGCGCCTCTTTCTTACACAGTGAGTCTAAAAACTAAACATATTAGCGATATTACTGTTTTGTATCGTAATTGCTAACAAGGATTTTCTTCCGCATCGTCATCCCCCCTTAAAGGCTATATGGAGGACTGGTGGAGACCGCGCAAAGGTACGAGCATTACTTGCACGACGCACAACAAGCTGTGTACATAGATAATTATTAGGCTTTTAACGCTTTGATGTTTCACGCTGTATATTGCACTTATTCTAATGAGAGTCCTCGTGATGAATAAACCACATAATGAAAGCAAAACGTAAAAGAAAACAGTCTCCAAATATTAATCTTTGTGATTGGTTAAATGTAAAAAGCGACAATTTCCTATAAATTAACCAATTACACTGATCGATTTTACGTTATTTTTTAAGTTCTATCCTGTGGTTTTTTATCGTATGGACTCACCCTTACTTCTAGTAACTTTTGTATATTTATGATGTTGTAAAGGTAGTGTCGCATTTAGTTATCTTTTTTAGGGCGTGTGTATATTGCCAAGCGTGGAGCGATGAGTAATGACCATTTTCTATGTGTTTTAGCTCATTGTAATCAATTTTGCTGGTGTATAGGTGTTTGTTGCGGGCAGTTACACATCCTCTTAGGCCTGCAAGCAACACTCGCCTCTTAACAATGTTAACGAGACTAGTTCAACACAAGCTTCGTTTGAAGAAGCGGTAATTTACGGAGCAGTTAGGTTTAGATTTCATTTAAACATCCGCACGGACACTTTGACGCACAATGAATTCAGAAATCGCAACTCGCGCCTTTGAATACTTAAATAGGGCAGCTAAGGTCTTACTAAATGTAAAACTATTTATTGAACTCAACCATTTAGGTGAATAACCCTTTTTGGGTAATACAAAGGTAATAAAACACTTATCGAGAATGATTATCGCTCCAAGCGCAAGCCCCGCTTGTTTACGCCTAAACGCGATGCAAGATTAACAGTAGACTCGAGGAACGCTGAGGTACGATATAATTGAAGGTCAGTGTTCATTAAATCAAATATGTACCATTTTGTTCGATGACCTTCTGCCATTTTTCTGGCAACATCATAATCCCGTTACTGTAGCACTTCTGTGGTGTCTGGGCGAAAAATTGTAATAAGTAGTTTTCACAGGCCTCTTTTGTGACTAACTGAACACCATTCCGGGAGTTTTGCAGAGACTGAAATAAATGTAGTCTGACTGCACAAAGTCTGGGCTATACGGTTGATACACTAAAACTTGGCATGGTCTGGCGTTGTCATGGTGGAAGTCGACACCCTTTCTGTTGACAAGTCCCAGCCGATTTTGTTTTAATCGCTTGGTTCAGTCTTGTCAGTTGCTGACAGTAGAATATAGAATCAATCCTTTGGCCAGACTGTAGCAGCTCATGATACACGACTCCCTTCTAACCACACCAAACACACAGCATTACCTTTTTTGGCGTCAATTTAGGCTTTGCTGTAGTTGGTGGAGCTTCATTTTCTTTTTTTTGGGCTCCAAGCTAAAAGCGGTTCCATACATCATCCACCACTGCTTGGTAATATATACGCTACCTTAAATTCAGCACCATCGAAACATGCTGAGGCACTGTTGCCGCACCTTGCTCTGTCGGCCCTGGAGCATGCAGCTTCGCTTATTTTTTTTTATGATATTATGTTGTTATAATGAATCGCAACGTAAATAACGGGAATTTCTAATGTTTTTCGAAAACAAATTCTTAAAATCTTCTAACGAATTTTTTTACGTAAAACCAAAAATTCCCTAAAAGTTCTTCAATAAAGAGCATAATACTTAAAATATGTATTTCTCGTGAATGGGGGTGGCTTTCGAATAAGTTTTATATTTGGTGTAAAAGCAATAGTTTCTATAAATAAATACGTTTAAATTAGATCAGGAATAAAGAGTATTAAAATTAAATCCTATCTAACAACGATATACCTGTTTTGTAATGAACTAAAAACGAATTACGCTCATCAAAGCATTTTCTTTTTGTGATATCAATCAATTATTTTTTAAAAAATCATATTTTTGAATTTTCTCGAGTTGGGTTTGCCGATTCTGAATCAGTCTTAACAACTTTACAACAACTGTATATAGATCACTCTATTGCTTTTTTATTGAAACTATTAGAGTAATCTTTTGAAAATTAAATCTCATATTACTGAAATATACAGAGTGTCTGAAGAATGTTCACTTTAGATGAGGAACGCTTAGACACTCTTTTTTTCTTTTTTTCCCCGAAAAAAAGTAATCATAATTGGAAATTACGCCAATTTGAAGGCGATTTCACCGTTTAATTTTAATTGATTACTTTAAAATCTTAATATATGCACTAATTTTCCAATAATATTCCACAATTTTGGTTGTTTATCATGATATTTTGTTCTTCTTTTGCATACGTGCACTTCTTAGGTGGTAGCTTTTTATTTTATTGGTATCCCCCATGTTTTCGTTTTTGTTATACGAAATAAAGGTTGTTACATATGTTGTATTCGGTATAGACAATTTAAACACCTTTAAGGGGACTCGAACCGTTTTTTTTTTGGTTTTTATTAAACTACATGCGATTTTTCATCAAATAGTCGTCCCTGTCTGTATCACAGACCGATACCTATTTTACTATTGCAATCAGTTAACTATATTTGCCTGCTTCAAAACAAGTTATAAACAATTTATTTCTTCATACATAACAATTATAAATTTAATACTAAAACATGCATTAGACATCCAAAATAGGTTAGAATTTGGATATGATAAACACAGCATAAAATATCACTGTTTAATTAAGCAAACTGTAACAAAAAGTAATTCAGTAATCTCTGGCAGCATTAATGGAATATTTAGGGCACTACTAATTTGCGATATTTTATGTTTCAAAACGTAAACAAATGGCTTCGACATTTCATCGATAGGTATCTCTATCTCTCTTCGCTTTTTAAACTCCCTCTCTCTATCTCTCATTAGGCATTCCAATATTAATCTCAGATGTGCCAATGACGACGCATTACTTTTCAAAATTACTTAGTCTAGTGCTCTATAAAATTTTCAACTAATTTATGACCACCGGAAGTGGGTAAAATAAGTTTTTGAAGTCGTGGTCATTTTTCTCACTCGGTTCGATTACTACATCCCGCACCCCATTTCCTCTTATGACAGGACTTGACTTGAGTTTTGATAAAACATGTTGGCACTCACAATATTGTTTATTAGTGAATAATCTACGATATCATTTTTGTTGAACAGTGAGAACTATCATAATAGTCGAGTCCCGGAGACAGAAGTCCCAGAACGAGAATCGTGGATTACTGGATACGGAGGAGCCGGCTCTTATTGGACTCACTGTCTCAGAATCTGGTACGGATTCTTCGTTTTTACGACAGAATTCCCTCCGTTTTTGAAACTATCCCTTTGCATCGCAGTTTTTTGAGACACAATGTTCTTTTTCTCAGCTGTCGTAATAGATATAGTCAGGAGTTTTTTTTAGTAATTAAGAACCTGAACATTTTGCCAGCACAGATTTTCCGTAAGTCAAAAAATTGTAAAAAAAAAAAAAAAATTATCGGAAGGAAAAAAATTGAGACGCATTTTGGTACTTTAGGTTTTTTGGAGCTGTAATCAAACAAAGCAAAATTTTCAAAAAATCTACCTCGCCCAGATTGTTTCCTAATAATCGAGAAATATGCAAAAAAAAACAGATTTTTACATCCATTTTACAGTCATGTTTCCTAGGTTACCAGTTCTTCTTTCTTCTTCTTGTCAACCCAAGTTGGTCCACTCTTGGACATAGGTCTCTTCTAATCTCTTCCATGCTTTCCTATCTTTTGCCACCTTGAACCACTATTTGCCTGCTACTACTCTTATATCATCGACCCATCGTTTCTGTGGACGTCCCACCCCTCTTCCTGTTTCTCTGAATCTCCATACGGTTACCCTATATACCCATTTGTCTCGGGATGATCTAGCCACGTGACCCGTCCACCGCAATTTCATCCTTGCCGGCTTCAGAGGTAGCAGGTAGACGTTCTATGTGATCCCGGCATGGATAGGTCTGCTTCAGGGATGCGACCCTTCCTATGCAAGCCTTGATCTCGTTCCAGCTCCTATTATTGAAGAAATCAAGTCATAATTTTCCATCCAATTACCCCCAGTCCCTTCCCATATCCTTACCCCCTCGCCAACACGCTAGGCAAGCGCGATGTTACCACGAGCTTGAGAATTTAATTTTTTGATCTTACGAGAGTTAAATCAAAGCTGAAAATACAATGATTCAAACAAAAAAAAATGTTAGAATCTACGGAATAGTTTTTAGACAGTCGAGTTGAGAGAGAAATCAGACATTTCCGGACGGGGAGCCAAATGGAAGCGAGTCCCTTTAAACAAAATATTATTTTAAAACGTTGAGATAGTATTTAGTAACTATCGGTCACAATCAAAATCTTTGAGTTGCCTATACTTTTGAACTTACCAAACCATATATATATATATATATATATATATATATATATATATATATATATATATATATATATATATATATATATATATATATATATATAGTTTATATATATATAGTTTAAAACCATTATTTTAAATATTAGTGTAAATTTTAGAAGGCGTACGTTCTGCTAGTTTTAAACCTAAACTGAAATTGACGTTATAGTGTTTAATTCAGGATTTATGAAAAATTTTCGAAATCAACTATTTGTTATGGTTAGGGCATTTTTTTTAACAGGTTGTGGTACCGTCGACATCTCGATTCTTTGATCCACAAAATTGTCGGTCTTCTTTTGAAGGCTTACGTCTATATAAACTCGTAAAGTAATGCGGATCGATATGAATGCTGACTCCCCGAAAACTGTGCTATTAAGAATCTTTATTGATAAAAGAAATTTAAATAAACTGTATATTTCAGAACTTTATATATCCCGCATTATGTAACTTTTACGTGGGCTGTATTTGGCGACTTATTTTACTATGCTATAACCTGTTAAAAAAGTGCCCTACTTATAGGACACCCTGTAGATATAGCGCCCTGCAACAAGATAGGCTTATATGTGAAAATATTTTCTTACGGCTTTTGGTTGAAATTCAACTTTGGCATTAACTTTCTCATTAATAAAGATGAGGAGTGATGTAGTCCACGATAAGCACGTGACGTTTTTTACCTGTCAAAATTAATATATTCTCAAAAATAATGATCGAATGTCATACTTTATATTCATTATGAGTATGTGGGTGATACTTTCTCTCCGTGTTAAATAAATATTTATTTGAAATACTATTAATATAACAATATTATTCAGCGATTTCCTTAAATGTCAATTTTTGACAAGTATCGGCTGTCACGCGACTACCATCGAGCAAGTAATTTCTCGTCTTCGTGAAGCGAAAGCTAAGCCACAGTTAAATTTCAGATGAAGTCCGTGATAAATTATTCCCATTTGCGCCCTTGCGGGGACACTGGTTACTGAAATATTATACAGAGTGTTCCATTTAAATATCGAAATGTCATACTCTGTAATTATGAGAAAATGGAATGGCTGCATAGTTGTAATTCCTACATTTTCTAGACTTTAAAACCGCGGAATTACCAACAAGAACCTGCACATTAATACATATACGTGGTGCGATCTAAAAGTTTCTAGGTGAACGCTAGACAATGTGAAGTAGTTAGGTTTAGACTTCGTGATTCCAATCGCCTTCCAAGTAGTCCACCGGCACCCGAATACACAAGACTCACCGATCGTACATTCTTCGCAAGGTGGATGCTGTCCGTGCCTCCAACGACGCTTGAGTATTCACATTGTTTCTCCTTTGCTGTTTCGAAACGACGACTTTATGTTCATATAGGGGAACAGCCCGAACTCGCAGGGTGCTAAATCGGGCAAATGAGAGGCGTGGGGATGAGTCATGAAATTTTTCTCCAAAGACTGTCTCGTACAGAACGAACTGTAGGCCGGTACGTTATCGTGATGTAGGAGGAAACTCTTCTCGCTATGACATGTTCCATAACCACTAGAAAGTTCGTCAGAGATGCTCGGAATTGTACAATGACCTTTTTTAACGAATGATTTGTTGAACTTAGACAATGATTTCAGACGTGGTCGCGGTTACAGGTCTCCCCGAACACTCATCGTTTTCCACTGAATTACGACTGGATTTAAAAGGCGAGAACCACTCGAAAATTTGCTTACGGCTTAGGGCTGCGACTTCAAATGCTTTCTTAATTATTTCTTACGTTGCTGTTCCTTAGTTTAACACAAAAGTTCACACATGCGCGCTACTCTTCTCCTTTCCTTCAAGTCCGATACACATATAGGACAATTTGTCGAACTCTCTAAAATAGGCGTCAGTTTCCCATTCGACTTCATGATTTCAGCCAAATCTCTTTCCCTGGAGCCATCTTTTCAAAGGAAAGAGATTATAATCGCTGGGGGCCAGATCTGGTGAATACGGCGGATGATGAGGAAGCAATTCAGCGGGTACATTATCTTGGTAAAACATCACTTTTTCTTCAAATAGGGCCTTTTTTCCATTCAGACGGTCCAATAAACTAAAGTAATAGTCTCCGATGATTGTTCGGCCCTTTTCAAGATAGTCGATCAATATTATTCCATGCGCATCCCAAAAAATACTGAACTTTTTCAGCTGATCTTTGTGGTTTTAACGCTTCGGACTCTGCCGACTGCCTGTTGGACTCAGACGTCTAGTGGTGAATCCATATTTCGTCCATTGATACGAATCGATGCAAAAACTCCTTTTGGATTACGCCCAAACAGTGCTAAACGCCGTTTGGAATCTTCGACACGTTGCTTTTTTTTATCAATCTTGAGAGTGCGCGCCATCCACTGGGCTAGCTTTTTCATACGCAAAATATAGAACAATATGGTGTTTTTTCTTGTGTTTTTTTTGGAGTGACTGCCTCATTTGGACTTCCGGAATCTGGAGCTTCATCGGTGCTTATATGACCGCATTTAACTTCACTAAGCCATCGTCATATAGTTGCTTTCGACGGAGCAGATGTGCCACAACATTTCTCAAGCTATTTTGGGGTTCTGGCTGTATTTTTTCCCATCAAAAAGCAATGTTTAATCAACACGCGAAATTCTTTTCGTCCATTGTTTTGCAAAAATCGAAAGTAGTTTCACTTAAACAACTGTAACTCGCAAACTAATAGACAAAATGTCACGAAAACTTTACACGATTCTTCTGATAGTTGACACTAACCAAGTTTGTGCTACCGACTCTCGGAAAGTCCTTGTCACACTGCGTTTTTATGGTTGTACCTACTGCCCCTGTCGGTCGTCACGAATCGAAACTATTATTATTTAGCATTCTTGCTATGTAGCACGTAACTTTTGGATCGTACCACGTAATAGTCTTATCAAATTTTAAAAATATACCTTATACATATATGTAGATAGTTTAAAATAAGTATAGGATTAGGTTGAAATATTTAAATTATCTGTCAAATAGAATCTAACTGTCAATTTTTCTTTTTCAATTCCTTCAGCTCATGCGACAGACTACTACGGTAAGTGTCTAGATTCCGCAAGATTTTTGCCAGCTGAATTAGAGATCTTTTTGCTTTTTGCTAAATTTTACATAATTTTTTTACACTTCCACAAACACCCAGCGTTTATTTTGTTTTATTTTATGTCTTTCGTTGGTGGTCGGCGAAAAACTATTTGTAGAATTGAGGAAAGACGTGTTCGACAGCCGTTAATTGAAACTTGCGAGTGTAGAGACTTGTATCGAGCATTTACAGGGTTATGGATTGATTATAAATGGACCACCCTTCGGACTGGCTTATTTAAAAAATAAATATAGAAGTTGTAAGGTTATTAAAAACTTTCTTTACCGCATAACACTATGAACAATTATTTCTGTGTTAACCTAACTCTTCAAATAAGCAAGTTAAACAGTTGGTCAACTTATAATCAATAACCCTGTACATGAACGATCGAAACAAACATACCGACAGTTAATTCACAATCTACTTCTCAAACAATTTTGTATTTTTCTATGGCCACCCGTATTTATCCTACTCTACACAAATCATCCTTTCTTTTTTGAATCCGCCAGCTTCCCCTGTTTATTTCGTCCAAATACCGCATTTTTTGTGCACTCTGTGTATACGAGGTTCCTTTGCTTGAATTTTATTTTTATTTTATTTTGGGACACTGGGTGCGTTGGTGCCTTTGTTTATCGGGGTTCAGTTTGTATAATATTAGCTTGTATATTGATTCTTTATATATATATATATATATATATATATATATATATATATATATATATATATATACGTACATATATATATATATATATATATATATATATATATATATATATATATATATATATATATATATATATATATATATATATATATTATGTATATTGTGGATTATATTTCGTAATTTTGAAATGTGTATATTTTTTGCAAATTTAAAGGATTTTGTTGTTTTTATCAAGTTATTTCAGCTAATTTGTAAATCGTCAGTAATTCATTCAACGTTTCGTCGACGTGACCATCATCAGAACGAAATTGTCACTCAGAAGAACATTTGAACAGAGGCGATAATGTTTGTGAATATGTAAAGAGAGGTTTGAAGTTTCTATAGTCGGGGGTTCTGCATTATTAACTGCTGCTACTGCTAAAAGGATTTTAGAGGGATAATCAGTTTTTTTTAAGCTTAAGGGGTACGGCCACTCAAGGTCGCAGGAAAAAAGGCTAATTTCGGGAATTTCTTTCAAGAGTGTAATAAAAGCAGGCGAAAATTTATTTGAAATACTTTATTAAACAATTATTTAAGTGTATAAATTTATTTTTTATCTTTTTAATTCATAATGGTCGCTTCAGAATCCAAGACGACAAGGCATCTTTTATGCGAGACCCGAAACGGGCGAAACGATGACCCCCGTAGAATTCATCTTAGAATAAAAAACAATTTTTTTTATTAATATATGTAAAAAAACTAGTGGATAACTTACGGAAATTTGAAAATATCGTTTTTTTTTTCGGAAAATGGTGCACATTTGAAAAAAAATTTCACTAAAAACTGTTTATAAAAAAGGAAGTTTATAACTTATTGCAAAATCGGTACGGTATTTACTACTTTTTGACATATATTAACGAAATTTTTTTAGTTTGTAATGTTCCGTACGGAACATTTACGAGGCTGGTTTGAAAAGTCCGTGCAAAAATAAAAACTACTTATGTGTTTGGGGTAAACCTTTTTTATTTTTCGACATAGTCTCCTTTTAGGCTTATACACTTCGTCCAACGATGTTCTAGTTTATTGATCCCTTCCGAATAATAGGATTTGTCCAAGTCTGCAAAATATCCATTAGTGTCTGCAATCACCTCCTCGTTTGAATAAAATCTTTGTCCCGCCAGCCATTTCTTCAAATTGGGGAACAAATAGTAGTCCGAGGCAGCCAAGTCTGGAGAATAGGGGGATGTGAAACGAGTTGGAATCCTATTTCCATTAATTTTGCGACCACAACTGCTGAGGTGTGTGCTGGTGCGTTGTCGTGATGGAAAAGGACTTTCTTGTGGGCCAATCGCGGGCGTTTTTCTTGCAGCTCGGTTTTCAAACGGTCCAATAACGATGAACAATATTCACCTGTAATAGTTTTACCCTTTTCCAGATAGTCGATGAGGATTATCCCTTGCGAATCCCAAAAGACAGTCGCCATAACCTTTCCGGCCGAAGGAACGGTCTTCGCCTTTTTTGGTGCAGATTCCCCCTTGGTAACCCATTGTTTAGATTGTTGTTTGGTCTCAAGAGTATAGTAATGTATCCATGTTTCATCCACAGTGACGAAACGACGCTTAAAGTTTCTTCTGGAACAGCTGCAAACCATCCTTGCTACACTTCACACGATTCCGTTTTTGGTCAAGCGTGAGCAATCTTGCGGATAGCTTTCTCATGTCCAAATGTTTATGCAAAATATTATGTACCCGTTCAGTCGAGATGCCCACAGCACTAGCAATCTCACGCACCTTAACTCTTCTGTCATCCATCACCATATCATGGATTTGATCAATGATTTCTGGAGTCGTAACCTCCACAGGCCGTCCAGAACGTTCAGCGTCACTTGTGCCCATATGGCCAGTCCGAAAATTTTGAAACCACTTATAAACTGTTTTAATCGAAGGTGCAGAGTCACCATAATGTTTATCAAGCTTCTCTTTAGTCTCCTGAGGCGTTTTGCCTTTCATAAAGTAATGTTTAATCACCACACGAAATTTTTTTTCGTCCATTTCTTGAAAATCACTCGACTTCCTTGATTCACACGAATGCCAAACACAAAGAAATAGGCCAATATGGCCGAAACTTGGTGTGCGTTCATTTAAGAGATGCTACTAACTAAACATGATCTCGATACGTGCCGGTGGTGCCATCTCTCGGACTTTGCACGGACTTTTCAAACCAGCCTCGTATAAGATCACTTCGGTGTCTGTCCGCCTGTCACATCCGGTTTTCTCCGAAACTATTTGACATCTCTTTCTGCAGTCTTCTATACCATATGGAATATAGTGGCCTCTGGTACGTCCCACATACGTTGCCACCAGTTCGCGCTAGCCAGAGCTTTATCTACATATAAAGTTATGCATTGATCTTCCTGTTAATTATATAAGCTGGTCTATCCATCTTGTCGGAGATCGCCGCGTGCGTTGTTTCCCACCCTCTACTTTACCTTGGATGACCAGCTTTTCTAGATTTTCTAGGCCTCTTGTCATAACGTGTCCAAAATATTTGATGGTTCTAAATTGGATGATACTGGATAGTCTTCGTTTGATGTTTAATTTTCTTAAAATGGATATATTTGTTTTGTGTTTTGCAAAAAAAATGTGTTTTAAGTAGCTAGACCAAAAACTTTTCAGTCGACCTGTTATGTATGTGTATCCACCAGTTCAACATTATTGAGTTGTACGTTTGGTCATATTTGACATAGAAAGTTTAAATGTGGCACTAATATAGGTATTGATGACCTCATCAGAGCCATGTAGTTTTGAAAGTTAAATTTTGACATAACGGGTTAATTTTGGGGGGTGAAATCAGAAGTGAAAGAAAAATTGTTTATCAATATGTGTACTTAATCATTACTACTGATACCGAATGTACCGAAACCGAACGTCACCGATGAAGATGAGATATATTTTGTGGATGCGAGTAGGTATCTACCGCTACCGGTATGGCATTGGTAGTTTTAGTTTGGTTGGCTGCAGATCGCAGACTCAGTTACCAGCCATCAATGTGTAGATACTTGGTACCGGGTACATTTATTGTCGACTACCGGTACTTCGGAGCCGGGCGAGTAACGAGTACTTTGTATCCGGTAGTTACAATATTGACATCTCCAGTTTTCAGTAAATATCGGAAAAATTTGTTGAAACCTCATTTAGGGTGTGGTTTGTGAAGTCATTGATTATTTTACACCTCCGTAACAAAAATTTTTTATTTTAAAAGCACTTAACGTACAGAATACTAATTGCGCAAGTCTGGCTTGCACTTGGCCTGTTATTTGTTCTAGGCTAAAATCTACGGGAGCAATTGTTACGCTCGTTTCAGGCTTCGCGTAAAAGGATTCTGAAGCGACCATTTTGATAAAAATACAGTCGACACTCTATATAGTGAAAGACCAAAATGTTGACCGAATTTTCACTATAGAAAGTTTTTCGCTATATAAAGAAAAAATCCGTATATATTGCTATGTATGTATTTTATATTGGTAATCATTTACTTGTATTTTATAAGGTACACTAGCCGTGCCCGCGGCTCCGCTCGCGTGGACTTTATGGTCACTGCTTATTCGTTATGTTTATTATTATATAGCTCAAGGGGCCTTAGAGGCTCATGGCTTGGTTGCATACTTGTCTCCACTCCTTTTTGTCTCCTGCTAGCTTTTCCCAGTGCGGGATTCCCATCAACTCCGCATCTTGCTTTACTGCCTGAATCCATGTAGATCGAGGTCTTGCCTCTTCGTCCAACCACTCCTCTTATTAGGGCTTGCGTTTCCTGTCTTTCTTCCCTCATCCTTGCCAAGTGTCCCAACCATCTTAATCGCTGGCTTATTATGATTTGCCTTATAAGGGGTTTCGTATATAGGCATTTTAATTCGTAGTCTGTTCTTCTTCTTCTCCACAGTCCCTATTCATTCCTTTCTCCGTAGATTCTTCTCAAAGCTTTCCTTTCCAACACCTCGAACGTCTTCTTTTCTCTTGCATTCACTTTTCACGTTTCGCATGAGGGTGTCTGGGTCTGACAACTGTCGTATATATTATTTCTTTTGCTTTTCTTGATACATTCTTTGATTTCAATATTGGATTCATTACCCCCAAACTTTTCTGTCCTTTCGCTATTCTTTCTTGTATCTTCGTCCTTTCTTATCCACTCTCTGTTATTGTTACTCCCAGATAATTAAATTTGTCTACTTTTTCAAACATATATCTTTTCCCTAAGTTGTTAATTATATTTAAACTTTTGTTGTTTTTATTATCCTTCTTCTTTGTAATTTCCATGTATTTTGTTTTTTTTTTCCTCATTTATCTTTAGTCCTCTCATCCTTCCCCTTTCTTTTATCCTACTTATGGCTTTTTAAGGTTCTCTTTTGCACTTGCAATCACTGCTACATCATCCGCATAGGCCAAGCATTGGCAGGTTTGTTGGTATATCGTTCCATTTGTTTTTATTTCTGACTCCCGGATTATCTTCTCTAGTACCAAATTAAATAGACATGTCGACACTGGTTCCCCTTGTCTTAATCCTCTCTTCACCTTAAACTTGTCTGATACTTTGCCCTCAACCAACACTCTATTTTCCGTGTCATTCAGGGTCATTCTCACCATGCAAATCAATTTACTTGGAATTTTTAGTTCTTCCATTATCTTGTAGAGTCCTTCTCTATTTACAGAGTCACATGCTTCTCTGAAATCCACAAAGACCAAGTGTAGTGCCAAATTATTATCTTAGATTTGTTTAATCGAAAATATCTGGTCTGCAACCGATCTATTTTTCCTGAATCCACAATGGTACTCTCCCAGACTAGACTCGGCTTTCTCTGCTAGTCTGCTTTGATAGTCAACACTATTATCTTGTACACGACATCCAGTAAGGCTATTGGTCTATAATTAGCGCATATGGTTTTTTTCTCCTTTTTTGTATATTGGACAAATGAGCGATTCTCTCCAGCTCACTGGCATCTTTTCTGTTTCCCATATTTCTTGCACCAACCGGCATATTTCATTTTCCAGATCTACTTCTCCAGCTTTTATCAGTTCTACAATTTCCACCCGGGGCCTTATTTTTTGGGTTCTGAGTATTTCTCTTATTTCTACTTTGCAGGGTTTATTTGTCCCCTCCTGCCCTTCAGTTAATTTTGCTTCTTATTTCTCATTCAACTCATTTTCAACTCCATTTAGTGTTTCTTTAAAGTATTCCCCCCATCTATTCAGTCTTTCTGCGAAGCTTACTGCTAAACTTTCATCTTTTTTTCCTACATATTAGCATTTTGTCTCTGTTTATTCCCCTTGTAGTTTATAAAAAAAACACGTAAATCGGATAAGTGGTTCTTGAGTGCTAAGCGCAGTAATGGATATACAGACAGACAGAGAGACGTTACGTTTTATATATATTATAGATTTTATTTGACATATATTAAATTAAGAATTAAAAAAAAATCACGTAAATCGGATGAGTGGTTCTCGAATGATAAGCACACTAATGGACAGACAGACAGAGAGACGTTGCGTTTTATATATATTATATAGATTATTATTATTATATAACCTGATCAGAGAACATATGTATGAATTTAAAAAATCACATAAATCGGATAAGTGGTTCTCGAGGACTAAGCGCACTAACGGACAGACAGGCAGACAGAGAGACGTTGTATTTTACATATATTATAGAAATAGATTTTTATTATTATTACTATATAACCTGGCCCAAGAATGTATGTATGAATTTAAAAAAAAGACACGTAATCGGATAAGTGGTTGTCGCCTGATAAACGCACTAATGGACAGACAGACAGTCAGAGAGACATTGCATTTTATATATTATAGATTATAGATATTCTCTGCTACATAATATTGTTCCAAATTTAATGGTTTAGGCTGTGTACTGCAAGGGAACGCGCTACCGGCAAACTTTTTTCCGACTTCATTCACTATTATCGTCACTGCTCATTCCCTATGCTACCTATCGTAATAAAATATAGCCTATAACCTGGCCAGAGAACATATGTATGTTTTAAAAAAAAAAGTACGTAAATCGGATAAGTGGTTCTCCAGTGATAAGCGCACTAACGGACAGACAGGCAGACAGAGAGACGTTGCATTTTATATATATTATAGAAGCAACAAAAAAAAAAAAAATTGCAAAATCGAATTATTAGAAAAGATTTTATTAAACATTTGAAAGTTTAAATAGTACATAGCATGTACAGGGCTAAATACATACATAAAGTTCGTACGTTATATCTTTACCCCTGAGAGTAGTTCGCACAATGTCAAATGCATTTCTTATTTCATTTTCACTAAATTTAGCAGGACATTCCCGGTTTCAGTTTCTTCTTCATGATCTTCTATACTTTTTATATCGTCAATTATGTCTTGGTCAGTTGGGAGATCTGTCGTGCCAACATCATTGTCGATTTCTAAGAAATCTTCAAGTAAAAAATCTGCGTCGACGGTAGCAGTTTTTTGTAGAATACCCCATTGCCTTTTTAAGGTAGTGAGATCCATTTCGTCTTCTTCTTCCCATTCGTCAATTTTTTCAGTAAAACCTGCTTTAGAAAAGCAGTTTTTGATAGTTTTCTGAGAAACATTTTCACTCCATACTTTAGCCACTTCTGTTATACACTCTTTAAGGGTAATCAATTTTTGGACTGGAAGGTTGTTATCAATCGCATTAACAATTTTGTGAACAATTCTGTTTCGGTAATGAAGTTTTGTGTTTTTTATAATACCCTGGTCCATAGGTTGCAATTTGGAGGTCATGTTTGGTGGAAAAAAGATCAATTCAATATTCCTTAATTTTTTACTTACAGTAACTGGATGTGCAGGACAATTGTCTATAAACATCACAATCTTTCGCTTTTGGTTTTTCATTTTCGTGTCCAGTTCTTTGATCCATCTTTCGAAAATCTCAGAATTTGCCTTTTTATTATTGGCGTAATCTAACTCCAAAGATTTAACTCCTTTTAAACAACGGGGATTTTTGCTTTGACCTATGAGCAGTAATTTCAGTTTTTCTGAGCCATCCATGTTTGCTCCAACCATAAGTGTCACCCTTTCTTTACTTGTTTTAACACCAAAACATTTATCACTTTTAAAAGCAAAAGTTTTATTTGGCAAACATTTAAAAAACAAACCGGTTTCATCACAATTGAAAACGTTTTTTGGCTCGTACTTTTTCAATGCACTTTTTAAAACAGTTTTAGTCCAAATGTCACAGTCCTCCTGACTAACGCTTGCACTCTCGACAGACACCGTCTTGAAAACAATTGAATTGCGAGTCTTCCAGGCACTCAACCACACTTCACTAGCTTGAAAATTAACGCAGTTAAATTCTTTAGCAAATTGTAGAGCCTTTTGCTTTATTAAAATTTCCCGATATTAGTACGTTTTGATGCGTACGGGCCACTTGAAACCATCGTAAAACTGCTTCATTTACATCCTTGTAAGTACTCACCCGTACTCGTTTTCGACTGCTTGAAACACTAGGTTTCTTGATGATACTGTCGCGACTTTTTATTATCAGAGAGACGCAACTTGGAGAAATACCAAATTTTGCAGCAACATCAATTTTTTTGCAGCCTTTATCAGCTTCCTCCAAAACTTAAATTTTCTCAGCTAAACTTAAACACACTCGCTTGGACATCTTACTTGATTCTTAAACAAAAAGAAACTGAACCTGAATTTGCGAATTACTATTCCTCGACTATAAAATGGGTTTTTCCCCGGGTTTCTATAAAACGGGTTATTCCCCGGGTTTCTCACAGAAATCTACCTGATTTATTGCCAACCATTAGGCGTTATAAACGCGTTAAGATCCTTTTCAAAAGAATGCGTCATAAAAATGGAATTCGTGCTAATGTTAGATAAAAATGGGAAACCCGAAATGGCCAAGATCTCAATAAATGCATAAAAATTTATACATAAAATTCCGGTAAAAATTTTATTATATAGAGTGTTACTATTTTACAGATTCACTATATGCAGGGCTTTTTACATGAAATTTCATTAAAATATTCTTGAAAAAATTGCACTATAAAGAGTTTTTCACTATATAGAGTTTCACTATAAACAGTGTCGACTGTAGAGATAAAAAAAATATTTTTGTACACTTAAATATTTGTTTAATAAAGTACTTCGACTGCTTTTATTATACTCTTGAAAGAAATTGATTTTTTCCCGGGACCTGGAATGGCCTTAACGCTTAAATTGTTTTTCAGAAACAGGTCTAATCAAAAATTGTAATTTAAGTTTCAATTAAAATTTCTGTTGATTGGTAAAATTTAGAACAAAAACAAAATTCCTCTATATTTGCAAAATTTACAAATTTTCTCAAAAAAACAAAAAGAATAAGTTATTAGCCACAAAATTAACCAATATTAACCAACTAACAGCATGTAAAATTTTAACCAAAATAACAGTTTCTCTTCCGGCTTAATAATAAAACTGGTTTCTTTCTATTGGAAGATGACGCTTAATCTGCAGCAGTGTATTTTCTAGAGCCATCATTTGTGGACAATTTTTTAATTTTTTTTTTCCTTTTTGTATTTTAAATGCTGCAAAAATGAAAATAAGTTACTTATTGCTCTTTATTAAATTTCCTGTTATATTAGGCACAAACTTATATATTAAAAAATTGTACTTAGCAATGAAAAGAACAAAGAAATTAAAAAAAAAATGACAGCATTTTACTGATCGGTTAGTTCTACTCTGTTATTACGTTTTTCTTTATTTTTTAATTTAATAATCTTTATGTTTTGTTGAACATATAGAAACGCAAAAACGTGTATTTTAAATTGTAAATTTTAGATGATTTATTTTAATACTGGGTGCACTAGAATACTTGACATAAAAACGTGAGTTGTAAGGAGAAGCAAAAAATGCTAATTTTACATAATAATTACGGCAGATTTTCAAAAACGCTCAGAGAACGATCGTCTAGACAAGAAATCCACCTACTTATGTCTTACCTGAAGTACACTTGGTCAAGTAAGAACTTGTTGCGTATTATTCAGTCAGCCATTAAAATGCTAATGATTCAGTAGTTCGTCCGTGATTGCCTCTCTTCTTCGAGGCATACTTTCGACGCGATTTCTTGGCGTAAAGATTTCCAAACTGTCCGAATTTGCCGTAACGCCCACATTCTCAATTGGTTTGACATCGGGCGACTGGGATGACTAATCTAGTGTAACGATGACGATTTCCCATTCCACTGGCTCCAGGTTATGCTCCTACGTTTGGGATCGTTATCCTCCTCATTTTTATCGCCAAACCCCCGTTTGGTAGTCAGTACTCATGCCTTCTTGTAAATCTGGAACATTTTTTCAACGTTCAAATTGTGGATAATGATGAAGAGTCTTCCTAAACTTTTTTCCGAAAGACATCCCTAAGCATGGATCTTCACAGGGTGTTTCACGGTACGCTGGACTAATCGGTCAGTGAAAATTGTCCAGGCTCGTGGATTGATAACATTCCTCTCTGTGTTTTCGTTCAGTAATTGTTTCTTGATTGTACTCCCCCACTTCAAATCGTTATCCAAATCTTTCTACTTTAGTTTTTACGCCCCTTGGCGCAAAGTTAATCGAGGATTTCGAGAGAACATGTTACGAAGGTCATTCAGTAAGTAAAGAGAAAAATAGCCCTACCTCAAGAACGGTTTATTGGATTGCTTTTCGACATAATCCCCCTCAACGTTAGTGCACTTATCCCACACACACCTATCCCCTTTCTGCTAGCTTCTTGATTCCTGTAGCAAAGAATTCTTTCGGTTGACGTCGAAGCTACCCTTACACTTTTTTCTTCACTTCTTTGTCGGTGAACCTCTTTCCACGTAGGGCATCTTTGAGAGATCCGAACAGGTAAAAATCGCACGTTCTTGAAGCTTTTCTTCGGTAAGCCGGGCCGTATTAAGGCAGGCATTGTAAATGGTTCTGAATAATTTTGTAAACAGTTCCAATGCTTACCCCAACCTCCTGAGCTATCATTTCAACAGTAATTCTTCTGTTATCACCAATAAGTCCATCAATGCTCGATTCCAACGAGGGACCGGAAACTTCAACTGGACGTCCACTATGCTGCTCGTCACACACTCTTGTTCGGCCACTTTTGAACCGATCCATCCACTTGTAAACGTTCACAGAGTTCTCATCAACTCTGTCCATACTGTAATAGTACTCTAGAATGTATTTCACTTGACTTAACACCTTCTGCTATTAAAAACCTTATGACAGAACGCTACTCTTCTAAAGTGCAGTCTTTCAGTGGTCTCGTCATGGTAAACTGGTATTTTGAGGTTATGTTTACATTATTGTATTGTGTAAATTTTTGGTTCTGCTCCTTGACGGGCAATTCACCAGCTCCGATCCTTCTCGTGCTTAGGCAGAGCGCCGGCGACCCTTCGGTGATGCGTTACACAATCTCAAGTTTGGATCCTTTGTCAGTGGAAAGTAATTTAGTCTCGCTCTAGGCGATAGTTGCCCTCCTGAATGAATATACGAGGCTGTGCAAAGTCCGAGAGATGGCACCACCGGCGCGTATCGAGGTCATGTTTAGTTAGTAGCATCTCTTGAATGAACGCACACCAAGTTTCAGCCATATTGGTATATTTCTTTGTGTTTGGCATTCGTGTGAATCAAGGAAGTCGAGTGATTTTCAAGAAATGGACGAAAAAGAATTTCGTGTGGTGATTAAACATTACTTTATGAAAGGCAAAACGCCTCAGGAGACTAAAGAGAAGCTTGATAAACATTATGGTGACTCTGCACCTTCAATTAGAACAGTTTATAAGTGGTTTCAAAATTTTCGGACTGGCCATATGGTCACAAGTGACGCTGAACGTTCTGGACGGCCTGTGGAGGTTACGACTCCAGAAATCATTGATCAAATCCATGATATGGTGATGGATGACAGAAGAGTTAAGGTGCGTGAGATTGCTAGTGCTGTGGGCATCTCGACTGAACGGGTACATAATATTTTGCATAAACATTTGGACATGAGAAGGCTATCTGCAAGATGGGTGCCGCGATTGCTCACGCTTGACCAAAAACGGAATCGAGTGAAGTGTTGCAAGGATGGTTTGCAGCTGTTCCAGAAGAATCCGGAGGACTTTAAGCGTCGTTTCGTCACTGTGGATGAAACATGGATACATTACTATACTCCTGAGACCAAACAACAATCTAAACAATGGGTTACCAAGGGGGAATCTGCACCAAAAAAGGCGAAGACCGTTCCTTCGGCCGGAAAGGTTATGGCGACTGTCTTTTGGGATTCGCAAGGGATAATCCTCATCGACTATCTGGAAAAGGGTAAAACTATTACAGGTGAATATTATTCATCGTTATTGGATCGTTTGAAAACCGAGCTGCAAGAAAAACGCCCGCGATTGGCCCACAAGAAAGTCCTTTTCCATCACGACAACGCACCAGCACATACCTCAGCAGTTGTGGTCGCAAAATTAATGGAAATAGGATTCCAACTTTTCACAACCCCCCTATTCTCCAGACTTGGCTCCCTCGGACTACTATTTGTTCCCCAATTTGAAGAAATGGCTGGCGGGACAGAGATTTTATTCAAACGAGGAGGTGATTGCAGACACTAATGGATATTTTGCAGACTTGGACAAATCCTATTATTCGGAAGGGATCAACAAACTAGAACATCGTTGGACGAAGTGTATAAGCCTAAAGGGAGACTATGTTGAAAAATAAAAAAGGTTTACCCCAAACACATAAGTAGTTTTTATTTTTGCACGGACTTTTCAAACCAGCCTCGTATATCTGTCGTTATGACTAAATTTAACTTAAAACTTCATCTATTGTAAAGGCATTGGTAAAGGAACTCCTCGGGAAACTGCTACTGGTTTTGGATATAACCTTTTCTGTCAGCCCGCCCGTCCGATTACGTAATTGACACAAAAAAACACGGCCTCACGTGTTCAACTGTTCCAATCACATAACTTAGACCGACGTTTTAGGAATCACTCCTCACGACGCTTAGTAACCCTATGCGATTTGAACCCCTAACAGGAGTTATTGACCACCGACTCACACCTCGAAGCCCCAATCCGGAAAACGCGACCTCGTACTTCGACCTGTCGACCGGAAGTGATGTTTACATTACATGATCGAACAGCTGATTAAAACTCATCACAAGATTGCCAACTTGCACTCCTAGAAGTATGAAGCGGTTTTGCCAACTTAACTCCTAGAAGTATGGAGCAGTTTCGTCGAATGGGTTTAAACTGAGAACAGTTGTCTCTTTACTTATTGAATGACCCTCGTAATAATCATTTTTTCGTCCTTGTCCTCTTTCAAGAAAGCCTTATTTGCAGATGTGTCAACGATAACCTCAAAAGAAAGGAATTTCTTTTATTGACTACTAGTTATAGGCTGGGCACATTCTTATTTGACCGACTGTAATGTTATGACAGAAACTTGACGACTTATTTGATACAATTCTATTTCGAAATATGATTTATAATTGTAACACAAAAATCAAAATAATTTAGAAAGACGTATGTATGATGCGTAGCTGTCCAATTATCTGTTATGGCCGATCCCCAGCTCGTGGTTGTTTCTTTACTTACTTTGTTCGATTGCTATGTAGCGTAAAGCATTAAATTATGTAAGCTGTTGACATTTAAAAATCTTTAACACTACACCACTGTTCTTACCACTACACCAAACATTTTATTTTTGCATTAGACGAGTGTTTCACTAGTCATAGGAGCGATGATTGACCCATTGCTCCTGGTGATGCTAACATTGTTAGGCTCGCCCAATGAAAAAATAAAGTGTTGGTGTAGGGGTGATGACTGTTATGCCATGTATACATTTTTTACAAAAAAAAAACCTTCAAGATCATAACATACTATAATATTTTTCCATTAAAACTTTTCTGTTACTTATAACTTATTTTCAACATAAAACCAAACAATTTTACTGGCCGTTTTCATATATATTGTGAAAACCCAACATTTAACCGCCGTTTTTTTTTTAAATCCCTAATCTAAACTATTTCTTTTTAATCCTCACCCCCTTCGCAGATGAATACAACCTAAACCCCGGTTTAGAGTGGGAAGATGAGTTCACAGGTAGGTGGCTACGCATCCTAGCTTTTGTTTTTATGGCATAATTTTTGGTGTTTTTTGTTTTTCATTTCATGACTCTTCTTGACTGTGCTTGCGTAGTTATCGTCATAGACGGCTTAATTCATATCTCTGTCACATTAAACCTTCATTTGTGTACTCGAAATCGATTTCAAGCGCTGGACTGGGTATTTACCGCCATTTATCCTGTACCAAGTTTACCCATTACTCCAGAAGACATATTTTGCAATTTCCAGTTTTATTGATTAGGCGTAGCGCGTTTCGTTACATAGTAACTTCATCGGATGTGATTAATCTTTAACAAATGTATATTTAAAAACAAATATTTGTTAAATTTCAACTACATCCGACGAAGCTACTGTGTAATGAAACGTTTTATTATACAGTACGTCATTAATCATTAAAAGTGGAAATTATAATAAAGAAATTCGTCCCTCTACAATACAATATTCAAGTTACAACCACAATTCAAAGTAATGATGACCAAAAATCATGAGACTTCCCCAGATTCGCCTAGATCAGTAAATACTTCCAGTCGCTTTCGCTTGACATCAATTTCCTTTTCTATGCATTAATAATAGTCCTATATGACATGCGCTCTGTTTGGAACTTGTCAGCTAGTTGTACCGCATCTTACAACGGCCCCGTTGGTTGGTTCCAACACATTGGCAAACATATGTGGCCATATTTACTTACTACATCTCATTGTCGTTCGAGGGACATTTTAACTGCTTTTAGTTTTGATCGTCTTGCAATTGTACGTTAGCAAAATGACTTGTAGCCTTACCTTAACACCATCTTACTAAACCTTTTTTATTGTTGATGTCTGGACGTATTTTTTTAATCTACCTGGTTTACATTGACTGTGGTGTCTAAAAGAAAACGTCTTTTTGAATGCCTCGGCTGCTACTAATATATGGTGGGGATAGTTTTTTTTTTTATTTATTTACGTATGTTGTAGAGCATGTTTAGTGTCTGTCTCTTTCTGTTCTTTATTGTTATCTATTCTCTCCTTCTGTCAATCCTTTATTTCACAAATCCCTTTTACACACGCTTTAAACGCTGTAAATGTGTTTTTAATATTGTTATATATTTTTT
Source organism: Pachyrhynchus sulphureomaculatus (assembly GCA_019049505.1). NCBI lineage: Eukaryota > Metazoa > Arthropoda > Insecta > Coleoptera > Curculionidae > Pachyrhynchus > Pachyrhynchus sulphureomaculatus. Next base: position 113,463,659 of record CM032452.1, on the reverse strand, counting down.
TTAATTTTAATATTTTGCACTATTAAGCAATAGAGAAAAATATTTGTTCAAGTGTAATAAGAAGAAATAATTATTCGTGCTCGTTACAGACATATTTAAAATGCCAATAATTAAAAAAAAAAATCGTTTCAGATAGCTTTAATAGATAACATTTCTTGACTTCTACATCTATTTTTCCCATAAAAAACTATAATGGTTGTTTCCCATATAAATTTAAACCGTTTTTCTCATGGTTAATTAAATTCAAATGATCTTACAAACAACAGAACGTATTATTTAGGAAGCAGCTGTTATGGTATCGTAAGAGAATGTTCAGCCTATTGTAAAGAAGTGTTGCTAATTTTTACTGAACGCCTACAAATTTATATTTTTAGTAAGTTGGGGCATTATTTTTACTTTTTCGTGTACTCTAGATAAAGATAAAGTCGCCCACGTAATCACGGCAAAACTCTTCATCTAACAGCAAATGTACAAATAGCAAGAATATTATTCTGACGATTTTAGTGGCCAAGAAATTGATCCGCTACAACCGACCTATTTGTTGAAAAACACTGGGCCTTTCCACTGATTATACGTGATTGTTTCGAAAATTTTTAGCCGTATTGTTTTACTGTCAAAGTCATTCGGAAAATCTGATTCCACCGCAATATTTTAGGAAGGAAAAAATAGCATTTACGCTCACAAATACAGTATATCTTGCAGCGATCTTAAATTATAACTGTCAAAATAGAATTGCCTGAGCAGTCAGGTAAACGAACGATGCCAGCGTGTCGTATCCCGCTTAATAAATTCCAAAGAGCTGCATTGTTTTTCATTAACAATACTATAAATCTATAGCTTTGTTTCTTCAGTGGCCTATAACGCTCGAACACCAGCTGCTCATGGTCAGAAGGATGCACAATTCAACAAAGACATGGAAGAAATTCTGTCTTGAGGTGAAGTAGCATTTGACGCTACAAAAGCCAGTTAAAATCAAGGTGAATCGTTACGCCCGCTCACGTGCCGCTCCTGTGACCGTATATGGATTTTCGTGCGGCATATGTATCACAGAAATTTTTAAGAATAGCTTTGTAAAATACTAAGAAAATAAAATTTTTCAAATATTGCAAACATCAATAATAAGTAATGTTGCACAGGACCGCCCTTAAATTTTAAATAATTTAAAAGGGCTGTATCTATTCTATGGGAAAAAAATATGTCTTGGCATGAACATGACCAACTATGGTATACTGCTACTATGTTTGGCGCCCTGCTTCCAAACATACACTGCATTTGTTGGATTCGATTCAGAAGAAAACTGTTCGCCTGATTGGAAACCCAGAATTGACCAACAATTCGGGAGCATCGAAGAACAGTTGGCGCGATTTATTGTAGCGAGTGCTATTAAAAAAATGCTCCAACTTAGAAAACGCCCTGTACAATTTATTGAGGTACTGAAAATAAAAATTCCGCTGTTTACAATGTTGCCAGCAAAATTTAAATATCCTCTAAACAATAGAGCGTTGGATGTTCTAAAATTTTTCTTACCCAGCACAAAATCACAAATAGTGTTGCTTTTTTGAGCGTGTGTGTGTTTTTTTACATTGATACGTATATCTTGTTAGATTTTGAGTATTTTTAATGAGTGTAGCGCAGTAAAAGCCGTATGGAAAATCTTCTACATTTTCTCGTATTTTACAGTAGTCAGAAATCTTCAAAGAATTTTGCGAGTGTTCGAGAAGTGCTCTGACGACTTTCGGAGGATGATTTCTGACTATATCAGGCAAAAAATGACTAAAGAAATCATTCTTTGGAGCGGTCAGAGTACGACATCAGCCTCCGTGTTCAAACATTTGTTAAATTTTCTAAATAGGCAGTAGTATGCAATGGATGTATAATATGACAAAGTGATTAGTTTTTTAAAAAATTGTGCCATTTTGTATGCCAAGAAAATAAAGAAAGTTTGATTGTTTGCATGATTGAGAGGGAGGTGACAAGCATGGAACAAGAATCACAATTTTCTGATACCGTACTGTATATTGTATCGTTTTTCTTGCAAAGTGTCAGATACTCAGATGGAACGACGCAGTAACCACACTTTATTCCTAAAAGAAAAATTGATTTCACTTGATATTTTTATTAAATACTCTACTGCTGATATTTTTATTTTTTACGAAAATAAAACTCCTCAAATTCGCTCAAAGAGAATGTAATGCCGGGCAGAAATATTGTAAAACGTGTTCACACGGACCGCATAGCAAACTGTGATTTTTGTTCTGTAAATCACCCACCTCGCCGATGAACGTTCCCATCCGTAAATTATTAAAACTGCGCCAATGCGCGCCGAGTTCGTCCCAAAAATTCACCATTAGTTCTGACCTATGATGACCCACAAGGAGAAGATGAGGAGAGCTCCCTGCCACACCTCGGAGTCAGCAAACTGCCGCCCGGGATATTACCGCACGGTCTGCCCCAGGTCAAGGAAGTGCAGCCTGCCGTTACCCAGGTCGAACAGGAAGCTAAGAAGGAACAGGAGACTAAAGAAAGTAAGTGTTTATTGATAGTTATGTTAATGGATATACGGGGGAAATTTTGACAACATTTGGAAACATAAATTCGAAGCAGCTCTTCTTGTGATTATTAAAAGCAGTTGCCGGCAATGTAGATCTCAAGAACCCAATTTTGCCTGACGTGAAAGGATGTTTTCGCCTCCGTTTGTATATATATATATATATATATATATATATATATATATATATATATATATATATATATATATATATATATAGGGTGTTATGAAATTCACTGCATATATTGAAATGGGTGAGGCCATGTAGAAGCAAATTCAATAGTTTTTTTCAGTTTCGAAAATTTTTGAAAGGCAAAGCTTCTTTTTATCAAATATTTACTAGAATAATCCGCCCATAAAAGACCGACCTTGGCTTCGGTAAGGTGCCGAAACAAATAGATCATTCCTCTTTAACAGCTGTGTTCAAGTAGGGAGAGTAAGGCAAATCGCCCCTTACGTCACAATCGTAAATAAAAATAAATTTTCGCCTACAAAAATATCTAACGTTGATGAAAGTGGATTTTCCACCGTTCATAAAAAGATGCAAAATATTTCAGGATCAAGTATTCAAAAGAATGAGACAAAATCCTGAATTGGTAAATGGCACACTTTCTGAGAGTGTTGTTACCATTCCAGGCACTGGCTATATTAACTCAAATTTATTTGTAAAACCAACACTTGAGAATAAAGTGTTACTTCTGCTTGATGAAAATCCACGCATTCGAAGAACCAGGAAGCGTTGAACATAGCAAAGGCTAATGTTACAGCTGCCAGGCACACTCATCGGTTTCAGCCACTCTGTGTGTCTTTTTTTTACCTATGAGCTCTTATTATATTCAAGCATCAGAAAAATGATTGAGGGTAAATCCAGATCCTCAATTAACGCAATATCAAGTTGCAAATTTATTTGTAGAAGCTTACCAAAGAGCTACTATCATTGACATCAATGTGAATGGATTTCAAACAGCAGAACGTCTTTCCTGAACATTTGTTAAAAGCAGCTGAAAATATAAACGTCCTCTCTCTCAAACGAACTCAAATAATGAAAGCACATCGGTCTTACGCTTCTATTATTATCAATAATGAAAAAGGGAGATTTATATAGTGAACCGTCAATTTCGGGATTTAACGCTAAAGCCCTAAAAAAAAAAATTGTAAAATCTGTATATCCAATACTACAAAAAATACTCGATTAACGCGTGTCAGAGAGGAACGTTTAAATAATAAAATCTCTGAACCATGTCCTTAACAAATTTTCATTTGTACACAGTTAGAGAACTCAGTGAAGAAGAGAAACAAATGATCATCCTCTCGGAAGATTTCCAACAGTTCATCGACAGAGCTGGAAGGGTCATGGAAAGGGCCCTTTGCGAAACAGTCGATATATACACGGATTATTCGGGAGTGGGGGAAGAGGCGTTGGACGAGAAATGTCATCAAAGAATTTCTTTTAATAGAACATTTTTCGATGAAAGGTAAGGAACTATTTCATAGTATTCACTTCTCATCCCGTCAACAGTTGACCGGGCGTCCGGTTTTCACTGGTACCTATTTTTTAACTTTGTTCTAGGTGGTCAAAAAATCGCACAATCACCTCCCTAGACTGGTCGCCTCAATTTCCAGAACTGTTGCTGTCTTCGTATAGCAACAACGAAGAGTCTCCAAACGATCCAGACGGTGTGGTCTTGGTTTGGAACACCAAATTTAAAAAAACCACCCCTGAGTATATATTCCACTGTCAGAGCGCTGTGTTGTCTACCACATTTGCGAGGTAATATTAATTTTGCGTACTACACAAAATTAAAATCCGTCTGGCTGTTTGTTTTTAACTTTCATTTTTCTGTACACTTAGGTTTCATCCAAATCTTATACTTGGCGGTACATATTCTGGTCAGATCGTCCTTTGGGATAATAGGGTGCAGAAAAGGACTCCAATCCAGAGGACACCGTTATCGGCTAGTGCCCACACCGTAAGTTTTTTACATGTGGTCACCGTATCTTTACAATCTTAACAGTTTTACAGATTTTAAGGAAACTAAGAGAAAAGATTACGCGCCTTTAAGAGGGCATAAGAAGTTAGTTACTTGACTAATTGTAAAAGATATAGCCACAGTAAACTTAATACGGTAGCGAAACTCAGAGGTAACCGTATAGGAAAATCAGGTCTCAGTTTTCAAGAGGTCACGTGGCAGTCCGCCATGTTAAAAAGGGGACCAGCGGGAGATTTTAAATAAAAATAATGTTACTGTGCAAGTTTTATCATTCAAAATCATAGATATTATACAAATGTTTGAAAATATTTGATTTAATAAAATGTCAAGTTAATGCAGCATGAGTAATATAAAAAAAAAACAGAATGACTGGAGCGCTTTGTTAGAAGAGAGATGAATACAAGTGAAAAACTTGACAGGAAGGCATTTTCAGAAATAATGTTGCATTTTCTCCAGGGAATTGAATAAGCTTAGGAACCCAAATTTTTAAATACATATTTGAATTCAGCAATGAATTTTAAGTCCGAATACAAATTGAATGTTTCTGAGCCTGTTTGGGCCTCATTGTAACTACAATAAAATCCGTCTCTTATAAAGGATCTTTACCTGTATTATAGCCTATGACACACGGGGTATTCTTTATTTGATCCTATATTAATATCTGGATACACATGCCCGAATAAACCACTTTTCAAATCATTTTTAAACATCTTCTGAGAAAATTATGAGGCGTATATTTTATAATAAATTTTCAATTAAACAATTGATGAAGCGTTTCGTTGCTACAAGCCAAATCGTTGCTCTCTTACCAAAAAATGTCATAAGAGAAATAGCTTCTTAGAATTATTCAATTTATCCGCGTACAATTTCTTACGCAATTGATATGCTTTAATTAAATCACATATCTTTCATATCTATGGGGAAGAAGAAGACTCACTCCCGGTGTACTTTTTGAATTATTTTTACAATTGTCAACGGTACAACAATAACCTCCTTTTCTCTTGATTATATAAGTCGTTTGTCATCCTTTTCGATTCTCTTTGCTTACAAACGTTTTTAATTCTCTTTTTATACAAACTCTCTCTTCTTTCTGTCTTTAAATTCACATAAACTGCAGTCACATCCAGAAACGATCAATAATACATTGCATTAGACACATTTCGAGCTCAGATATAAACATTGAGCGGTCATTTTGAAAGAGGGACCCGTCGACGCACGCGCCGTCAAAATCTCGTCACCAGCTTGGAGCTCACTTTCGCTACTGTATTGGGTTTACTGTGATATAACTGTGGTATTCAGTTTTGATTGTTGTTTTTAGCATCCAGTCTATTGTATGGCAGTCGTAGGCACCCAAAACGCACATAACCTAATAAGTATTTCCACAGACGGCCGGATGTGTTCGTGGTCACTGGATATGTTAGGACAACCCCAAGAGATTCTCGATTTGCACAGAATGCAAAGTAAACCTGTCGCGGTGACCTGTTTAGATTTCCCCAGTTCGGATGTAAATAATTTTGTAGTTGGATCTGAAGAAGGTAGGTTGTAGGAGGTGAAATGTTCGTAGTTTTGTCGTCGAAATAATTTTATTTACAAAGGTATTCACTGCTACGATATGATTTAGCAATGCAGCATCAAGGTTCCAGAAAGATATGAATAAAAAATTTTTTTAGGAGCTGCTTATGCTGCATGTCGACACGGTGCTAAGGCGGGCATAACTGAGACGTTCGACGGACATCAGGGACCCATTACCGGAATCAGTGTGAACGCAGTTCAAGGTGGAATAGATTTTTCTCATATGTTCCTGACCTCCTCTTTCGACTGGACCATAAAGTTGTGGAGCTTAAAAGTGAGTCGAGTTGTTTATTACTAACATTATGACAAATGTGATCGGTGTCCTGGAGCCGAATCAAATAAAAATATGGGCTATATTGGGGATGTGGAATCTTTGACACAATGACACCAGTATCACCATTACACCAAACAGTGTATTTTTGCACTCTACGTCACAACAGACAAACCAAGACCTTGTCTTATAGAAAGAAGAAGAAAATTATAGTCGTGGTTTTCTTATTTTTAGTGTTCCGTACGGAACACTTATAAGATCACTTCGGTGTCTGTCTGTCTGTCACACCCGATTTTCTCCGAAACTATTTGACATAGTGAAATTTGCTAATAATATAGGAATTGATGGCCTCATCAGAGCCATGTAGTTTTGAGAGTTAAATTTTGACTTAAGGGGTTAGTTTTGGGGGGTGAAATCGGAAGTGAAAAAAAAAATTTTTTTACTAGGTCATGGAGTGTGGTGTCAAATGAAAGCTTGTGAAAACACGAGTAAAAAATGTATATATAATGTAATACTTGCGCGCACTTTTCTTTGTATTATTTTTAAAAAAATTGCAAAAAATCGCTGTCCCGCGCCTTATCTCGAAAAGTACTTATCAAAAAATTTTGAAAAAATTCTAGAATATTCTCCACGGGATGTAGATTGAACGAAAATTATCACGAGTGCATTACCTTTAATAATTTTTCTGGTATTCAAAAAAAAAAAACAAAAATTTCAAGGTCAACAGATTTCAGTGAAGATTGGAAACAAACTTTGTTGAAAACTCATTTGGGGTGTGTTTTGTAAAGTCACTAATCAATTTTTTATTTTAAAAGTAATCAATGTACGGAACACTAATTGCGCAAGTTCAACTTGCACTTTGTTGCTGTCGCTTTTGCTTACTTTTTGTTTGGTAGCTCTTACTGATTTTCAGAAAAAAGGAAACTTGAAATTTTATCCTGATTGTTATTTCAAAGTTTAATGTCTAATTTAAACACACTTCTATATAAAAAAAAAATTAAATATTATTTGACCCATGCGCAATCGAATTTAAAAATTGTATCAGCAGATTATAGCGTCTCTTGAGATATATCTACAATCGACATATGTTCGATCTCCAGTCTTTCTTCTATTTCAAAAATTGTTTGAGATTTAGTAGTCGCCTAAGTTATCCATACTTACAAGCGTAGATTCGGAATCTGATGTAAAGAGAAGTAAGTCGTAATATCTAAAATAAATATGACTGAGAATTTTGCGAATTCTGTATGTAAATATTTTTACTTACTACAGTGAGAGCTCATAAATTTGTTCAGTAGAAGCACCACTTCTTTTGCATAACTTTACTTCATTCGTTTCTTTTCTAAATGCCACACGACGATTTTGAATTTTTTTTGTTACGAAATCACGATTGGTATCAGGAACGGAGTTCTTTATAGGCTCTGTTTTGATTGTGTATGGGTTAAACAATATGTAAATTTTTTTTTCCATAAAAGTTACATCAGACATAATAAATTTGAATATAAGCTGGGAAAAAAATTTCGGGTTTGTTTTAATACGAGAATTACATAAATTAGCCTCAGGGGGAACTATTCATTTTTTAAAAATTAGTGATAAAATTAATTTTTTTTTGCTTTAAAAAAAGCGCCTAGCGGATTTTTTTCTACAGCGTCTTGAAATGTTCCTAATAGCTACCAGAATCAAAATCCATCAAAATTTTGGAACTACCCTATATTTTTCATTCGGCTCCAATGTATTTGAACATGTTTACTATGAACCTACACAACATGCCCAAAATCTCTGACGCATTGCAAATTCTACGCCAATGGGTTTTTTATTGATTGGTGTATGTGAAGAGCATTATTGATGGTTTTTAGGATACGAAGCCGATTTACTCGTTCGACGATAATGGCGACTACGTCCTGGACGTGAAATGGTCCCCAGTTCATCCCGCTCTCTTCGCGGCCGTGGACTGTAGTGGACGTCTAGACTTGTGGAATCTGAATCAGGATACTGAAGTGCCAGCGGCCAGCGTGACCGTGGAAGGCATGCCCGCATTGAATAAGGTGTCGTGGACGCCATCCGGGTTACATGTTACCGTTGGGGATAACTTGGGAAGAATTCATGTGTATGATGTTGCAGAGGTAAGTGTAAAAAATGTACAGTTTTTCGGCGTATTTTTTACCGCTATTGTGTGGGAGAGATTGAGAAAGATTGACTGTTGGTACTATCATTGGACGCAGCTATATATGTGACTTTTTAATAGAGGCGGATGCACGACAACCGGTGAAATACGAGGCTGGTTTGAAAAGTCCGTGCAAAGTCCGAGAGATGGCACCACCGGCGCGTATCGAGGTCATGTTTAGTTAGTAGCATCTCTTGAATGAACGCACACCAAGTTTCAGCCATATTGGTCTATTTCTTTGTGTTTGGCATTCGTGTGAATCAAGGAAGTCGAGTGATTTTCAAGAAATGGACGAAAAAGAATTTCGTGTGGTGATTAAACATTACTTTATGAAAGGCAAAACGCCTCAGGAGACTAAAGAGAAGCTTGATAAACATTATGGTGACTCTGCACCTTCGATTAGAACAGTTTATAAGTGGTTTCAAAATTTTCGGACTGACCATATGGGCACAAGTGACGCTGAACGTTCTGGACGGCCTGTGGAGGTTACGACTCCAGAAATCATTGATCAAATCCATGATATGGTAATGGATGACAGAAGAGTTAAGGTGCGTGAGATTGCTAGTGCTGTGAGCATCTCGACTGAACGGGTACATAATATTTTGCATAAACATTTGGACATGAGAAAGCTATCCGCAAGATGGGTGCCGCGATTGCTCACGCTTGACCAAAAACGGAATCGTGTGAAGTGTTGCAAGGATGGTTTGCAGCTGTTCCAGAAGAATCCGGAGGACTTTAAGCGTCGTTTCGTCACTGTGGATGAAACATGGATACATTACTATACTCCTGAGACCAAACAACATTCTAAACAATGGGTTACCAAGGGGGAATCTGCACCAAAAAAGGCGAAGACCGTTCCTTCGGCTGGAAAGGTTATGGCAACTGTCTTTTGGGATTCGCAAGGGATAATCCTCATCGACTATCTGGAAAAGGGTAAAACTATTACAGGTGAATATTATTCACCGTTATTGGACCGTTTAAAAACCGAGCTGCAAGAAAAACGCCCGCGATTGGCCCACAAGAAAGTTCTTTTCCATCACGACAACGCATCAGCACACACCTCAGCAGTTGTGGTCGCAAAATTAATGGAAATAGGATTCCAACTCGTTTCACATCCCACCTATTCTCCAGACTTGGCTCTCTCGGACTACTATTTGTTCCCCAGTTTAAAGAAATGGCTGGCGGGACAAAGATTTTATTCAAACGAGGTGATTGCAGACACTAATGGATATTTTGCAAACTTGGACAAATCCTATTATTCGGAAGGGATCAACAAACTACAACATCGTTGAACGAAGTGTATAAGCCTAAAAGAAGACTATGTCGAAAAATAAAAAAGGTTTACCCCAAACACATAAGTAGTTTTTATTTTTGCACGGATTTTTCAAACCAGCCTCGTATTAGGCTCTTTATGAATTCCGCTCACAAGTCTACAAATTACCTAAAGTTGGCAGTAGAAAATATTAATAAAACGTAAAAGAACGAGTTTAATATATTATTGCCGGATCCTACGTTGCCAGGTACACGGTTGTGCCGGATCCTAAAAAGTACTACCCGTTACATCTCTAGTTGTGTCACGTTGTGTGTGTTGTGTTTCCATTGAAGAGATTTGCAAAAAATATATTTTTATTTTTACAGAATTTTGCCCATCCTAGGCACGACGAATGGAACAAATTTCTCTACACGACGCAGGAATTACGAAACAGCCAGGTAGACGAGGAGTTAGAGAAACTAAATTATTCCGTGTCCAGTATAAATTCAACGTTTTAAACTCTCCGTAGCTTAAATATAAGTAGGCAAATCGTTGGGTTCTTTAAACGTATTTTGATTCACCTGTAGAATATATACAGGGTGGTACACTAGATGAAGCAGATGCCTGTTTGTTTCTATTACGTTTCTCCCCTTTTTTGAATGATTTCAGAGGGCGTGGTTCAATAGATCGACCTGACGAATGCTTGAGTAAACCATTCTTCTCGTACAACATAATTTTGGATAATTGTTTACTACATACCCGCACTATTTCGCGGACTTTTGGACTACCCCTCTTATTTAGTTTTTTTTTCAGCACTCGGACCTCTAAATCTCAACATAACATCGAATATACGCATTGTACTATTAAAAACACCTGAACTAATCTGTGCAAAAAACAGTTATTTGAAGTTCTTTCTTTGCATAATATTCTTCTGACCAAATGACTGACCAGATAGCTATCTGTCTGGTCAATCATTAACTGTCATACTAAGACACGCTAAATTGTACATCCTGTATATCCAGCAGTGAATCAAAATATCAGAAAACAGTTTGGCCAGCTGTACTTTAAGCCAAAGTGTCATATAACTTTATTTTCTCTCTTCTTCGTAGGTAGAATTTATTGAAAGTCCTTATTTTTCCGATACTTGTCGCAGCTTTAAGTATTATTTCGGTTGTTGTTATTTTTTTCGCGAAACTGTACTGATTATATTACTAAAATCGATTTAAAAATGATAGGAACCTGACGTTTCATCTAATATGTGCCGGTGTCAATTTACAAACGAGACTTACAAGTTTACATCAGTTCCGGATCAGTTCTTATCGGTTTCTATCGTTTTTCGATTCGATTTTCAAACTGTAGGCTTTAAAAAAATTGCGCGCTCCGTGAGAGAGAGACTGTTTACTGGTAACTGAGGGAATTTTTCTAAAATTTGTAATCGGAAACAAGTTTTAGAGGGGCGGGTTTGTCGTTAAACGACGCAGCATTGTGATCACGTGACCTGTAAAGATAAGGGAAATTGTGGATTCGATTTTGTACTCAAGATATTAGGCTATAAGTCCGATTTTTTTTTGCGTTGCCGTTTTTATGTTGAGCGCAGTGCTTTCATGAATGAGGAAACGATTGGAGTGGACTGAATCGTTTATTTTCGAGCGGCTTAAGTCCCCGTATACGTTTAAACTTGTTTGCGCAAGCTGTGCTTGACAAGCCTGATCGTTTATGGAGGACTTTAAACTGACAACGTTTCGTGGTTTTCTGGGAGCGCTTTTTCTAGAATTATAAAGTAATTTTGCCGTAAGATTTGTCTTGTCGTGTAGATAAAATAAGTAACAAGAAAAAGGCGAATGGAAAAGTATTAATATTCATATTATTTATTACATAATGGATTCAAAAATAAAAATTTATTGAAAATGGACATCATTTGCCTTCACGTACTTCAGTAAGCGGTAGGGGCACTCATTTATCGCAGGTTGCACCATTTCTATCGATACGAAAGCTGCTTTTAGCGCCTCGATAGAGACAAAAGCAGCTATTTTCTCTAAAATATTCTGTAATCGATAATCCGGGGGATGAAGGTCTGCACTGTGGCCAATGGGTTGCCTTGGCGTAGTAGAAAAAGGTATGGTTTCAAAGTTTCACTCTTCTCTAAAAGATAGTTTGAGTAAGTTTTACGTATTTCTTGAATCCAGATGATTGCTTCTTTCTACCTTTGGAATCTGTGGTGGCGCTTCCTGAGAGCTGCCTGCTTAAACCTCATCGTTTTGATTGGTCAAATTTTTCCTCTGTAGTAAAGTGTAAAGAGCATTTGCCGATTACTGCCGTTTGCGTGCCGCTGATACAACTTTTCAACTCTCGCGGCTCTTATTTTCCGTAAAATTTCTGTCAACCGCTCGCCGGGTAGTTCTGCGATGTGCTCCTTGCCTAAGGTCTTCTTCAGTAATTCAAGACATGATTTTTCGCTGGATTTTCGTTTCTCCGCTTATGCGGCGGATTCTTGCGATACCATTCATGACCGCTTCGGTCTCTCACAACAACTCAAAAAATCTCCACTGGTCTGGAAAAGTGAGTTTATAAGTGAATTCTGCGTCGCTTAAAATCCAAAAAATGAGTTTCTACACTTTAAAGCCCGAAAGTCGCTCTGTTGGATTATAGGATCAGAGCGATAGAGTTATCGTCGATACCTCCTTCCACGTTTACGTATGATTTGTTTAAATCGGTCTGAGCACTCAAGTGTTGCTCGAGTTTTTTGTAGACACCATCATTAGGGACGTTCCCAAGAAAATGAATTTTCTTACGATTATTTAGAAAATTTCAATACTCGTTACGGCACTAAATTTGTAAATATTGGCTGCCTACCCCGACCTGTGTTGAAACGGATGTTTTATTATATAACAGTGGTAATTTTCTTACGATTGTTTTAAAAAACTTAAAATCATTAATAAAAAATATAACAAATATTTTTCTGTAAAGAAAATTATAGCAAGCGGTATTTGTTTCTTTATAAAAAATGTTGCAAGTGAGCTACTTCTGATCGTTTTCAGTTTTCCTTGCATAATTTGATAAATACGCGACTTGGCATCGTCGCACTGTACAGTTGTCACATTTTATTTTGAACTTTAAATAAAGCCCTTCCCTTTTGAAATCACTTAATTTTTCCATATCTAAAAGGCTTCTGCAGCCAGTATATTTCAGATTTCTAGATAACTCTCTCAATGAAACTATAGTATTCTCATCAGGAATTTTAGATTGAACTATTTCATTGATTGTTGTGTGAATTTCCTGTTTTTTTTGCATCAGACATCCTTGCTAATGCTATATTTATTTTTTCAGAAGTTTTTTTTTTAACAAATCTGCAATCGCGAAGTCATTACCTGGAAAAATATTCCAAAACCTTAAAACCCAACATGAACAACTCGTGTCTCGATCCGAGTAAGAATGTAACGTTGCCAGATCCGAGAAACGACGCAGTGGGATTATTTTTGTATTTTTGCGCATATGGGACACGGCGAAAACTATATTTTATTGTGCGCATTGTAGTTTACATAGGAGGGATCTTTCTGTAAATTGAGCACGACCGCTCCTTGGGAACGTCCTTAAGTGAGGCGACAGAATTTAGCGTAAATATTGCTAACGTTTGTTTTAAGCGGACCATGAAAAATGATGCTGTATATCGATTAAAAGTTTGCTTTTTTATGATTGCACTGAATGCCTTAAACAAAAAAACGTCATGTATATGCATAATGTGCTTGTCCTGTAAGTAAAAAATATATAAAAGTATTACATACCATAAAAAATTAAAATTCTAGAGCAAAAAAAATATATATTTAAAAAAAAAGTTACAAATACTATTCCCTGTAATATTTAGGACTTACAATCTGTTAATATCGGTGATTAACTTTTTTTTTCTGTTGATTTACTTATTTAAAAAAATCTAATTTCTTTGTTACATAATGCCTGTATATAGCTAATTTATTCTTATTATTAACAAAACTTAAGTGATTTTTTTTATACTTACTTGTTTTATATATTTTGTGCCCCCGTGTACATATTATTAAATTATTTGAAGTAAAACTCTGGCATTTATTAAAACGTGTGTTTTATTTCGTAGATTTGTTGCGGAATTTTAACATGTTCCTTGTGTCCTTCAAAGGCACTTCGGTAATAATGATTGGCGTTAAAAACGTAACGGGTACCAGTGCGGCTGATTTGGGCAGGTACCAAATTAAAGGTAAAATTTATTTCAGAATATGCACCAGAGAAAAATTGTAAATATAATAACAATAAACCTAAATATTAGGACAAAACTTACACAGAATACACAGGGGAACAGCTGTTTTGGTGTCGAGGTTTTTTGAGCTGATTCTATATCAATTTGATGTCCTGAATTCAAATAACGTATTCATTTGTACCTAGGAGCTCAAATTTTTAAGATATACAATTTTAGAGAAATACATTATTGTAACTCAAATCCGTAAGTGTAGTAAACAAAAGTAGATACGAAATTTTTATTTTAGTTATACAAAATACAATATTATGTCGTACTTACAAACAAAAAAAAAAACATTGAAGAAATGAAATAGTCACTCAACACTTGGAAAGCTTCTTTTCCGCGACATTCTTGAATGTTTTTTTTAAACAGTCCCTTTTTAAACTCCAGCAGTAATCTGCCATCATGTGCATGTCCCATCTTCCTTGGTAGCGGTCCTCCATAACTTTAATATCTTGGTGAAATCTTTCACCTTGTTCCTCACTCATGTCTCCTAAATTTTCTGGAAAACGGTCTAAGTGGCTGTGTAACTAGTGTATTTTAATACTCATATTGCACCCTAAGGATTTGAAACTATTAAGCATCTTGTTAACCATTTCAACATAGTTTTGAGCTTTATGTTTGCCTAGAAAATTTTCTACAACTGCAACAAATGATGTCCAAGCTTCTCGTTCAACTTGATTCATTGAATTTATGAAGGCAGGATCCTTAATTAATTGTCTTATTTGTGGGCCGTCAAATATCCCTGCTTTGAGTTTTTCTGTGCTCAACTGATGCATTTTTACCCCTATATATGCAAAACAAGACCCATTCTTATCAAGAGCCTTTACAAATTGCTTCATTAAGCCCAACTTTATATGTAACGGAGGAAGTATGATTTTTTCTCTTTCAACCAAAGCGTCGTTAATGACATTCTTTTCCCCAACGTCCATGTTTTCTCTCTGAGGCCAATCTTTTCTAACCCAGTGGTGTGTTTTGTCCCTACTATCCCAGAGGCACAAGAAACACGGATATTTCGTGTAACCACTTTGCTGCCCAAGAAGAAAGTTTACCATTTTTAAGTCTACACAAATCATCCATTGACGTTCGTAATACTTTATCTTCTGAAAGACCAAAGCTATGGTATTATATTCTTCTTTCAGTTTCGTTGAGTGAGCTAGTGGTATTGAACCATATTTATTCCCATTATGTAGAAGGACACATTTTAAACTTCGCTTTGAACTGTCAATAAATAGGCGCCAATCATCTGGAATATATTCAGAAAGTCCCATTTCTTATATGAGTCCCCTAATTTCGTGACAAAATACAAGATTGTCTTCTTGAGAAAAGAATGGTAGCAGATCTTTTTCTCTTGTACGGTAAAAGGTAATTTTGGTTCCTTGTTCCAGTAAATTTTTGTCGTTCAACTAGACCTAGAAGCCAGTACTTCAGAAGCTTTTTTCGATAAATTGAGATCCCTGGTGAGATCATTTAATTCATTTTGATTGAAGCGTTGAGGAACTGATGACGTCCCCTCATAGTCACTGTTAGTTTCATTAGCATCAGAACTTTTATTAGCATCAGAAGAGCGATCAGAGGGAAAATATTCGTCATCAGAGATATGTGGTAGCTGATGAAATGTTGGAATCGGTATTTCATCTGAGTGCGGGATAGGGCGTATTGCCGAGTCTAAATTGGGATAAGTCCACTTACTGCGGTTATTTCGATTGATTCCATTAGTATTTACTAAACAGAAATAACAATCATTGAAGTGGTTTTTTGGTTCTCTCCAAACCATCGGTACGCCGAATTTTAGACATTTTCTTTTCCCGGTAGTCCACTGCCGTAAATGCTCTGTACAAGTTTTACATACGAGATGCGGGGCCCACGTTTTGTCCTGATCACCAAGCTTAACTCCAAAGTATCCAAGATACGCTCGCTTTACAAAGTCAGTAATAGTTTGTCTGTTTTGTTGAAACATGTATTCTCCGCATATATAGCAAAACACATCAGGTTGATTTACACAACTTCTTCTTGAACTGGAACCTGAACTCATTTTAATTCTGTTCAATAACACAAAAACACTCTCTTCTTAACATAAAATAACACGCCGAATTCGATCTACTCTCATTAGTAAGAACGCACAAACTGACGAGACTTATCCGAGTTAGGTGATTAAAAGGGTCAGTTCAGGTACCTGATAGGCAATGGTTCCACTATTTATAGATTTACCTGGAATTTACTCAATTACAGACTGACAATAAAACCATTGTACCTACATTAATGAATATATAATAATTTTAGAACTCTCATAAATGAATATACTGAATAAAAACCACATTGGTAGATAAGTTGATGTATCTAAAAAAGTAGAGCTGATAGAGAAAAACGGATTGCATGTATAGATTTAGCGTCCCAAATATAGTTAAAATCAGCTCTAAAATCCCAGGCACCAAAACAAAAATATTTTTTTGTTGCCCTGTGATATTTTTATTATTTAAAATCGAGCAAAGGTAAATTGTAATTTATGTTATTTTACCATTTTCAGACGGCAATCTGTTCCTTTTGTCTTCATATATATTTCGAACCTCAAAAAATAGCCTTTCAATAAATATTGAAAAAGATGGTGCTGAAAGAAACTTAAAAGCAAGTTCTTCTAACCTAGGAAAATTCTTGAAATTATTCTGGCATCATAAAAACGGACTTGCTTTACGATCTAACAAAGGAAAACTTAAATAAGAACTGAACCACAGTAAACCCAATACAGTAGCGAAACTCAAGGGTAACCGTATAGGAAAATCAGGTCCCAGATTGCAAGAGGTTACATGGTAGTCCGCCATGTTAAAAAGGGGACCAGCGGAAAATTTTAAATAAAAATAATGTTACTGTGCGAAGTTTTATCATTTGAAATCATAGATATTATACAAATGTTTGAAAATTTTTGATTTAATAAAATGTCAAGTTAATCCAGCTTGAGTAATGTAAAAAAAAACAAAAAGAATGGAGTGCTTTGTTAGAAAAGATATGAATACAAGTGAAAAACTTGAAGGGAAAGCATTTTCGGAAAAAATATGTTGCAGGCAAAAAAATTTAGCATTTTCTCCACGGAATTGATTAGGATATATTATTTTGGGGCCAACGCTTTGTTAGGACTCTATAAGGACCAAAAGTGAAAACTGAAACGAATCCAAATTTTTAAATACATATTTAAATTCAGTAAGGAATTTTATGTCCGATTACACATTGAATGATTCTGAGCCTGATTGTGCCTCATTGTAATTACAATAAAATCCTACTCTTATATCTGTGTTATTAGCCTTTAACACACAAAATATTCTTTTCTCACAAGTAGAATTATATTCAAGCTAAGCCCGACAAATAAAAGATCGTAGAAAATATCGGAATCAGATTTTTATTACGCTCGGGAATGATCATTGTACTGTTCGTGAAGATTTTCCTGTAGGAATCCACCAGTTTTACGCCTTCATTTGCAAGGAACTTCATCACACTGCTGCATGTGGTGCCGCCACGCTGCATCCCCTATATACTCGTAAAATTAAAAATCTCAATTTGACTTGAACGCATCTCATATTCAACGGTTTTTAAAAGAATACCATCAGTGCTTCGTGTACTCTCATCCGGCCACTGAAAGGTCGAGTTTTACACTGCCAATATTAATTTGTGGCCATTTTTGATAGTGGTTGCGTGACCTGATCTTATAGTAGCTTACATTTTAGGCGCGAAGTTCGCCAATACATAAATATCAAGATTTTCAATAAAAGGGGAGAATAATAATCGACCAATTTATTCGGGCAGGTTCAATTATGCCCTGAATATAAGTGGGATTTAAATAATCAACATTCCTTAAATTTTCTATAACTTTATTAGATCAGACAGAAATTAACACAATAAAAAATGGCTAAACAGTAATAGTAAACACACCGAAAGAAAGTAACAATATCAAAAAAAAAAAAACATAAATTAACATGTATGGTACTTAAGGGTGGCCACGGAAATACTTTTACAGAACAGGTACGAGCGTACATATTCACATATATAAACCGATGTCTGTGGCCGGCCTTACGCATTTCCGCCTTTAAAATTGCAAATAAATAATGACAAAATTCAGTAGAAAAAAATAAGAAACCAAATTGTGCATTGTTTTTAATGTTGAGGAAACCTTACATATGAATTGCACATATATTTTTTTAAATCGATAAACGACTTAAAGAAAAAATCTACAATCTAGTGTAATTTACACAACTGAAATGGTACAGGATATTTTGTATCTTTGGAGCCACGAGAAGGTACTACTTTTCATTTATTTATAAAATTTTAATTTGTTTCAGCGCGACGTAGATTTTGTCTCATCTTTCGGTGCCACTTCCCAGATATAGGGGCGTAACGTTGAAAGGAGGGACATAATTTTCAAAGAAAGTTTTCAACACTATTTCTGAGATACTTAATAATCAATAACGTAAAAAAGACTCCTGTACCTCTTAAGTGTAGGTTTAAAATTACGATAAAAAAAAGAAGTAAGAACAAAAATGATATGGCGACTTTATAATATTGTCTAATATCTACTTTAAGAGCATAATTTTCAACCTTCCACTATCCCGGACATTAAGTATCATAAGGATAACAAAAGGTGGATTTGGTTGCCTTCAAAAATATATAATGTTATAGCTTACTTACATATAGCAAAAATAATATATATATAATATTTATAAGAATAAATTTTTTCAATTTTCCATACCTTTTAATAATTTATTTATGCTTGGCAACACACGAGATATGTGACGTAATCAGTGGATGGCTGGCACACGCACCTCTTCTAATGCTTAGCGAAATCCGACTGGGGCACATTAGCTGGGTAGATCACGACACTCCGTTGCCTCTCAAAGAAACATGTAAAAGAGGGAAGTTTCGAAAGGCTTCCTAAGGGTCTTGAAATTCTAGATTTTTAATTTTATCGAATAAAATCAAATTAAAGCATTTTTCATTATTTTCGTGTAACGCCCCAACTTCCTTAAGAAAAACTGTATCTAAAAAACACATAAACAAAATCCTATCAACTTCAAGCACTCACTGATGACAAACTGGATGCACCAAGTTAGCCCTTGAACAATTTGAAAGCATTGCATGTTTTTCAACCTCCATTCAAAAATAAATAAAAACTTCTACAATCAACTTAAAACCGTATTCTTTACAGAGAGCTTGAGAATAAAAAAAAAAATACCGAAAATAGTCTTGGCATAATATCATTCACCATTTTTCGAAATTTAATACAAGTTAAATAGAGTGTAAATACATAAACTTAACTTAAATCTTTTTTAATCCTTACCTGTAAAACTGCAGAACTACTAAGTTTCAGTTTCAGAGGCTAGCTTCACTTTTCAACGCCTATTTTACCATTATCACAATTTGAACACAATGTTTTGTAAAAACATAACCAGCTTCAAGCAACAGACCGGTATTATTATTATTATTTTAAATGATATCCGAGGTCATAAAAACCTATTTCTTACCTTATAACTTGTAGTCCAGTCAGAATACGACCGAGACAGGCCACAAACAGAAATCGTCGGATACTGCTATTTTTTTTTAAATACTCGTCTGGGCGAGTACAATTGAAGAAAAAATATTGCGGCTGCTGAAAAATTAGGACAACCTCCTCAGTAATGGGAGAATTGGCCCATTTTTTGGTTTTTTATGGTATGTTTGCAATTTTATCATAAATTTACAGAAGATAAACTAAAAATTCTGACAGATTTTGATTCTAGACAAAAAAAGAAAACTCTAAGGGGCTATAGATGTCATTTGAACCTTCTGATCGGGAGAAATTAGATGTTTTTGTCGTTTTGTTTTGTAATTTTTTATATTTAAATAGGTGTACTTTCAAACTGTAAGCAAATTTTTTTTAGTTAACTCTGGAAATATGTTCCTTGGGCCATTACTTTGATCTGTCCAAATATAATTTTAGCCATTTTTGACATATTAGATATATTTTTCACTCCTCATAATGTTAATAAATTTTACCGATTTACGTTTTTTTCTTCTGACGAATTTTTTAAACAACTTTTTTTGAGTATACTATTACCCTACCTAAAATATCAGAAACTGTTCCTTAGTCCCTAAGCTTCCATTTGAGGTACTTAAGAACTCATTTAAACAATGTCGGCCCGACAAATTGGCCATTTTAGTATCAAATTTAAATTCTTTTAATGAGTTCTTTTTAAAAAATTATTTTTTCTCGAGTTTTATAATATTTTCAGTAACCAAAGTTACTTTTAACTATTAAACATAGTTTACTGTACATGTTGAGTGGCTGAGTTAAATTGTTAAATTGGTGATAAAATCCTCATTCCTCCCTTTGTTAGCATAAGTGTCAGCAAGTAATTTGAACCTTTACGAGAAAGTAAACCATAATTTATGACCGACACATTTTTAATTGTTAAATAATTTCTGGTACAATTTGTAAATATTTTTATTAATGTATTTATTTAACTTCTGTTATTTAATAATTACTACATTTAGAAACATAATTATTTCCCCGTTTTATTTTGATCAGTTTTGTTTTTATATCTTTAAAGTAAAGTAACTAGTATAATGTTGCTTTATAACTAGATTTTTTTAATGCTATTGCTCTTACTTTACTTATACGTCTAGTTACTCATCGACATTCATCCAATCAGAAACGGTGGCCTTAAATATATAACTATAGTTCTAATGCTTTTAAGAGCATACTGACTACATAATACATACTAATAGTACACTATAGTATAGTAGTGACGTTTTGCAAAAAATATTCGAGCAAATAATAGTTATCTTGTAATAGTCCGACTTTGTAAACAAAAAATTCATTTTCTCTTTTTGCTAAGTAGAAACACTCTTAAATTAACTGTAAATGTATATACTTACATGAAGATATAATAATTAAATTGATAAAAATTATAAACCTACTGCACAAAAAAATAATTTTAATGATACAAGTTTAACTATAATAAATTATATTTAAACCGTTTTAGCAATCTATTTTTTTTATTTAATAGAAACATTACTAAAAATCCTATGAGATAAAACATAAAACGGGGTTGTTAATATATCGGTAAAACCTGACTCTCCACCAAGTTTCATTCAAATCTGTGACCCAAATGCTCTGGCCTCTCCTTGTGAGACATATGGTAATCATTTTATAACCTATAAGCCTAAATGGACCAAATTGCTTCCTCAGCCACTCAACATGTACAGTAACCTGTGTATAATAATCAAAAACAACTTTGGTTACTGAAAATATAAAACTAAAGAAAAAATAATTTTTAAAAAAAGAAATAGTAAATTTGCATTAAAAAAAATTAAATTTGAGACTTAAATTGCGAATTTCTCGTTCCTAAATTGTTTAAACGAGTTCTTAAGACCTCAAATGAAAGCTTAGGGACTAAGGAACATTTTCTAATATTTTAGGTAAGGTACCGAAAAAAAGTTGTTTAAAAAATTCGTCAGAAGAATAAACGTGAATCGGTAAAAATTTATCAATATTATGAGGAGTGAAAATTATATCTAATATGTAAAAAATGGCTAAAATTATGTTTGGATCAAATAAAGTAATGTCCATGGAACATATTTCCAGAGTTAACTAAAAAATTAGCTTACACTTTGCAAGTATACCGATTTAATCTTAAAAAATGACAAAAAAAAAACGACAAAAACGGCCAATTGCTCCCGACCAGAAAGTTCAAATGACATCCAATACCCTTTAAATTTTTCGTTTTTTTATCTAGAATGAAAACCTGTCAGAATTTTTAGTTTATCTCCCATAAATTTATGATAAAATTGCAAATATACGCTAAAAAAAACCCAAAAACGTCCCATTTTGGAGGGTGTTGTCCCATTTTTCAGCAGTCGTAATATTTTTTCCTTAATATACTCATCGAGACGACTATTTTTTTAAAGTACCAATATCCGACGATTTCAGTTCAAAATCGTATTCTGACGAGTATTGACATTTCGTTCAGCCACAAGAAATATCCCGGTTTGACAGAGCTCCGGTATGTAAATCCCCACTCTGTTGCTCAAAACAGCTCGTTATGAAATAGGTTTGCATTTAAATTTAAAATGGCATGTTCCAATTATTAGGCACACTTTCACTTATTACTTGTCCACAGAACAAATTGAAGAAGGATAACCTGTGTTTTAAAAGTTATTTTCTGAACAATTCGGTACAGAATTGCGACGGTACCACCATCTTTGATGTGACTCGCTCCCTGTGGGTACCATTGTAATCTTTAAGTAGAAATTTTGAATATAGCGTTCTTTTAAATATCCAATTATTTCCGCAGTGAAGACCCACCGTCTCCGCACAGCTTTTACAACAAAAACGTACTGTGTGAAACGCTCCGCCAATGTGAAAGCACGCTTAAAGAATACCCAATAACTGAAACGCCCTGTAAAATGTTTACTACCTTTTTTTAATTGCTGCTGATTAAAATAGCCATAAAATTAACATAAACATCACCAACTAAAGGTATTATCTCTTAAAAACACACGTAACACTTAAAAATACTAAAAATTAGATCTAGAATGGACCTACAAATATTAGACTAGTACGGGTTTTAAATAAATCGGAAATATATGTATACTTCTTAAAAATAACCCTGTCGTTAGAATATAGATGAAAAAAATCCGTACGGTATATCAATACGTAACATTATTACTTAATCAGAAAGAGATGTTCTACGTTACTTACCAACCAGTGACTTTCGAGTACAGGCATGATAACATACTTAGCTCGTTTTTATATCAAACTAGCTATGCAGGTATACGACCTAGGCTGTCTGAAAAGTTCTCGGCCCGACACAGAGATGGCGTTAGAAACTGTGAAACCATAATTGTATTGGAAAGTTCCATCCTTTATATAAACACACGTAAAATTTTATTCCGATCTGTGAATTCATTCGAGTGGTAGCGGCTGTTTAATATTGACGTGTCATTGATGTTTTTAAAATGGAACAAGAACTGAATATCGTGCAGTGATTAAATTCTTTGTTTTGGATGTTTTAACACCAACTGAACTTGTTAAAAGCACACCTTCACTTGCCACTGTGAAAAAATTGGGTGCTCTTTTGAAATCTGGTCGTACAAGTCTCGAAGATAATCCACGCGAAGGTCGTCCAAAAATTGCTACAACAGCACAAATCATTCAACAAGTCCGTGATATGGTGTTAGAAGATCGACGAGTGAAACAGGTGAGGTCATAGGCATCTCAAAAGAACGAATTAGAAATATTTTACCTGAAGAATTATTTATGAGAAAGCTTTATACCAGATAGGTGCAGCATTTGCTGACAATTGACCAAAAACGCATTCGAATGCCTATTTCTCAAGCCTGCTTGGATCGTTTTAAGCAAAATAAAATGGGTTTCAAGCGTCGTTTCATAATTGCTAATGAAATTTAGATCCACCACTATTCACTAGTAATATCAAGTATCCGTACTTTCGAGTATTTAGGGTACCCGATATTTCTTAACAAAGTACCCGTTACATTGTACCAGGAACAAAGTACCGATCTCGTCACGTAGTTACGAATATACCCACCTACACTATTCTTTATTATTTATTATCGTGCCCAATTAATTTATTAATTAAATATTCATATTTAATTCAATATTCATAAACGACATAAAACCAAATTTTGCATGCACGACGGGCAAATTTTGATTGTGCACGCTCCGTTTGTATTTATCATCCAGTTTAGTTTCGTATGTATAATATATAATTGTATACGCGCACCCATCCTTGTCAATCATTACTATTGATATCGAATCTCCGAAACCCAACGCCACGAATGAAAAGAAGATATATTTCGTGGAGACGAGTAGGTATCTACCGCTACCAGTATGGTATTGGTAATTTTAGTTTGGTTGGCCGCAGACTCAGTTATCAGCCATCAATATGTAGATACCTGGTACCGGGTACATTTATTGTCGGCTACCCGGACGAGTAACGGGTACTTTGTATCCGGTAGTTATAATATCGACATCTCTACTATACACCAGAGCGAAAAGAACTGTCGAAACAATGGACTGAAGCCGGTGAAAGTGCACCAAAGAAGGAAAGATGGTTCCATCAGCAGGGAAGGTTATGGCAACAGTTTTTTGGGATTACAAAGATGTTTTGTTGATTGATTATCTTCAGAAAGGTAAAACGATTAACTCTAAATATTATTGGTAACCTTTTGTACCAGTTGGATGCAAAAATTCGTGAAAAAACACCTGCTTTAAAGAAGAAAAGAATTATTTTTCATCAAGACAATGTACGTGTTCACAGCAGTGTTTTGACGATGGCAAAATTCAACGAATTAAAGTACGAATAGCTTGAACATCCAGTATATTCATCAGATTTGGCTCCCTTTGACTATTACCTGTTTCCAAATCTGAAAAAATTCCTGGCTGAAAAGCGTTTTACATCAAATGACGAAGCTATTGCAGCCGTGGATTGCAGACTTCCGAAATCACACTTTAATGATGGTACCGAATTATTAAAAAAACGTCGTTATAAATGTATCGAAATTTCAGGAGATTATATTGAAACATAGAACATATTTCAAGCCAAAAAAAATTTTCTTTCATTTTAGACCGAGAATTTTTCAGACAGCCCCTACTTTCAGAAATCTAAACAAAGCCGATTTGTTTAGATTTAGGTTAGCTAAAAAGCAGAGAACAAAAATTTGAGTTCCAATTTTTTGTCGTACTTTTTTATTTGCCTAAAGACAGGGTTATTAGTTAAATAAAATAAACTTGGGCCAAGTAAAATACTGCGCCTGACTTACACGATATAGAATAGATATATGTACAAGATATGACCACAAAATTATACAATGGCCAATAATAACAGACTAATTTAAAAGGGGTGTCCATGTAGTCTACTCTTTCTGCTATCACTTGCTTGGGGCACAGGGTCGAAATTCAGATTTTACTTTCAAGCCGGCATTACGTCCGTCTATAATCTGCGAGATGTATATTTTAACAGAATAAGGCCTTACTTATGAATGATACTTCCGAATCAACCGAAAACATCGCGTTATCAATAAGTGACTGATCGAAACACCATATACATTTCCAAGCCCCTGTCGTAAGTAACGAGTAGCAATGAACAAGATGAGAATCTCGACGTTGTAGTCTCTTTTACACACAGGGCCGAGATCCTCATCTTACTACTCAGTATTCGTTACGTGCGACGTAAATAACAAGACGAGAATCTTGAGCCTGTACTCCGAGCAACTAAATCGGAATCTTAGCCACTGATGGGGATGCCCTACTTTACTGATAAGTTACACGCTTTGTATAATTGGAGCGCAACCTCCAAGGGTCACATGCTTTTCTGGACCGGTAAAGAGCAGATCGAACGAACACCCCTAAGATTGAACATAAATAGCAAATACAAGCTTGTATAAATAATATTCGGATAGCATAATAGGGTAGGGATCTCATGTATTTACTGGCGGTTTATATTTTGTTATAAATTTTAACGTATTATTCTTTTAATTCTTTTATGTAAAAAATAATAATAAATAAGGGTAATTAATAATTAATTATAATGCTACATACACTATTATAATTCATTACTATAATAGACTCGACAACAAATACTTGTGATCCACCCTGTAGCATTTTTAATAAACTGATCTGGAATTACAACAGTGGCTACGTTAATCCCCAGAACTGTTGATTACAAGTAATAAAACCTATATTAACGATTTTAAACAATTAGACCTTCTGAAACACTCTATCTGGTCGTAATTTGGCTTCATTTCCCAAAAATAACAGTAAAAACATTGCAAACAGAACACGTTTTTAAAACGTCAACATTTCAAGAAAGACTAAGCGAATGATAACGTAAAATTTTATCGTAACCTGTATAAAAATAAAAACTTATAACAATCCTTAATTAAAACAAGGTTTCGTGTAAATAAACTTCATCGTTTTAGGAACTACTCTTGTGAAAGCATAAAATCAGTATCAGGTAACGAAAAGGCACAAAAATCCGTAATATATTGACTCTTTTCCTTAAAGCTGTGTCGTCTAACAAGAAACAAAGGGTATTTTAAAAATTAATTCAACTTCTTGGCATATATTGGGTGTACAAATTAATTCTGGACTTTTACTTCTCATCGACTGCAGAATTTATTAAAATTTGAATTTTTTCCCCACCCTGTAGTAATTTTAAAGTCCTATTTTATAACTTTCAAACGATATTTAGCCTTGGTTCTATTAATAAGGTAACATGAAAAATGGGAGTTTCAAGCTACATTTCGTCCAATGAACAGCACACATACACACGACCTGGCTTAGAGACTCAACCGAAAGACTAAGCTCGGTAAACGTTGATACCTAATTGGGATACTCGGGCTCCCTTTCCGTACAT
This sequence comes from Pachyrhynchus sulphureomaculatus, assembly GCA_019049505.1. NCBI lineage: Eukaryota > Metazoa > Arthropoda > Insecta > Coleoptera > Curculionidae > Pachyrhynchus > Pachyrhynchus sulphureomaculatus. Next base: position 113,437,199 of record CM032452.1, on the reverse strand, counting down.
TGGGTACCACTCTGACAGAAAACGGTTATACTCGATAAACGGTAGCAGTTTTTGCTGAGTTTTAGGTCAGTGCTTTTATAGTTTAAAATTGAGGAAGAGGCTTTTGGACGTACATACTCACTGGAGGCCTCGAAGAGAAAACGGAAAACGAGAGGGGAGCACAAGCTCGATATCTGACAATTAATAGACTTTCCTCCATGCCAGTTAGAGGCTGAGTGTGCCCGGAAAGCATAGGGAAGTTATCTGGGTAAATGCATGTCGATATCGAGCACACGATATTAAAATCGATTAGATAACCAGAAATATCAACTGTAGATACGATATCGTTTCATTTGAAGCGTTGTCTTTTGTTGGTCCACAAGTTGATCTTTGAGGATTATCATACAATAACCGCCAACCGAGATCCCAGCTTCTGTACACTGTGGGAATCAGCCTGCCGAGTCACTCCGAACACATTTGCATTTTCGAATTGATTTTGGCAAGGATTTTCGCCCTAAATTTGCTCAAACTCTTTCTGAAATTGCTGAAATCCCTTTCTTGCACGTAACCATTTTTTCTTGAAGTTGAAATACAAAAGCCCCTCTTAGGGTAGATACAGTTGAAGGTTCCAGAACGCTTCTTAAGAAGAAATAAGATATGTGTCGTCGGTCATCACGGTACTAACTATGGAGTCCACTCTCCATTGACTAGATCCTTGCTCTTCCTAAATAATAATCCTTCCATCAATCCATTCGGAGGCTCGCTGTCTGGCTTTAAAAGGCAAGTCAATAAAGTGTTGTGTGGCCACTGATATGTTCCTGTTTATTAGATTGGGTGTTTTGAACTGTGAAGTTGTATCATTTTTTTTGTTCTACCTAAATACTCATTACTGTACTGTTGTTATTACTTTATAAATTGAATATTATAACTTTTATAATGGGGTTTCCCGTTTATTGATAATAAATAAATAAATAAATAAAAAGGAAGGCATGTTATCATATACAGCTGTTCGATTGACATTATGCTTAACCTACAAGATATTGTAGGTTATGTTCATGTAGGAGTAGACATTATACCTCATTTTAATGCTACAAGAGAGCGTAACTTTACAGTGACCGTAGGGTGGGAAATAACTTGTACACCTAATATATGAAAAAATCTTGCCTCTTATTAGATTCTAGTATGAGGACACTAGCAACTTTATTAGCATATTTGTCACATAAGGTAGAGGTCGGTTCATGTTACTTTCAAAATTGAATTTTGGCCACTTTGTTTCTTATTCTCTCTTTCTCTAACACACCACATTAGTGAACCAAAAACAATCCTCTGGACCTTCTAAAATTAACATTTTTAAGTTCGTTTACTTTGTTTATTTTTCTTCACATTTAGTAATAATAGTATTTCAATGTAAAAACACGTGCATGTTTTTTTGTGTACGCCCACGGACTAAAGGCAAGCTAATTTGATGAACTTTCTTTCAATCCGGAGGGAGTTAACATCGAAAATAGCGGCTTCTGCTCTTTTAGTTTTGAAATAGGCGTGGTTTAAATACAGAATAAATATTAGAAAATACAATGCTTCCTTTTGATGAAGGAAGTAAACAGATGTTATAGATTGCCAACTACGAATTAATTAATTTTGCTGCTGACGGCTCTGATAACATTAAAAAAAAAAATCCTTATTTTGACAGTCCCTTTCCTTATTTTTTTTTATAGAATCGCAGCTCATATGGTCTTTAGTGACTAGAAAAACGCTTACGACACAAAACCATATCAGCAGGTATGGAGAAGGACACAATATATAATTGAGAGCAAGGGACCACTAGACGTTGCCAAGTTGCTTTTTTTGCTTCAAATATACGAATCAAATATGTTTCGTTTGGAACAACACGGGTGTGTGTATACGTATATTTTTCCTGTTAAACCACGCCCGTCTCATATTTGTCACTTCTATGTTATAAGAGATTCGGTAAAATACGTTACAAGCGTACAGTCTAATCATCGGGGAAACTTGTAGCTAGAGCAGCGTTGCCACTACTTCCGGCCTTGATTTTCTCCAACACTCTGTTGACGTATTCGGTGGAGTTTCCGGCAACTTTAGTCTCTGAAAGAGGAATTTGATTGGTTATGTAAATGATCATTTTAAAATTTTAAAAAAAAAAAATCGTCTTAAAAAGTGGAAAAAAACTTACTTGAACACGTTTTCTGTAACCTCTCTATGTTACTTGTGATCTCCTCTTGCCTCTCTGGATTATGTTCAGTAAGCTTTGCCGCTAGTAACTGCTTCAGTTGCAGCATCGTATTTATGAATTTCCCTGAAAATAAAATACAAACGAATGTAGCAAAGGTACTTTGTATTGTTTACCTTCTTCGCTGAAGGGGGTAATACTACTGCGCTTTTGATCTTCATGAACATTCATCACTGTAACCTTTTTTTAAACACTACGGAAAAATTTTAAGAAATATAGTTGAGCATGAATATAGTCCCCGCGAGATTGAACAATCTGGTTTTAAAGCTGGTAGATCGTGTGTAGACAATATATTTATTTATTCTTTTATTGCCATCGAGATTACATAACGTAAAAAAGCAACGTCATAAAAAAGTAGAATGTATGCATATAGCCAACAAAATATAAGACACCGTACAGAGGACAAAATTTTACAACTATTGATAACTAAAATTATTGATCAAAATTAAAAGAATAGAAACATTTTGAGAGAGCAAACCTTTTTGTTTCCCTTTTGAATCTCTCAATCCCCTCAATGTTCCTGATCTCCAATGGGAGAAGCCGATATGCTTTTATGCATTTAAAATATGGCCCTTTTTCAAAGAAAGAAGTAGCATGGTAAGGCGCTCGTAATTCGTTTCTACCTCTAGTCGTGATCGCCATATCTGGAGCATATTCATCCCTATTTGTCAAGAAAAATGATGGATTCTTCTTAACAAAGGTGACCAAAGCCATGAAGTAGAGACCTGGGACCGTAAGTAACCCCATTTCAATAAAGTATGGTCGACACGACGTTACAGGATGTAAATGACGCATGCATCTCACAATTCTCTTTTGTGCCCTAAAGATATCCCTAGCAAACCCTGAAGATCCCCAGAAAGAAATCCCATAGTTTAATTGGGATTGAACATAAGCAAAATAGAAAAGTTGTATGCTATTTGATGATACAATATATCTAAGTCTTCTAATAAGAGCACACGCACTATTGAGCTTAGACCGAAGTTTCACTGCACGAATTTCCCAACAAATACTTGAGTCAATATTAACCCCAAAAATGTTATCGTTCATGTCGCACATACGAGGCTGGTTTGAAAAGTCCGTGCAAAAATAAAAACTACTTATGTGTTTGGGGTAAACCTTTTTTATTTTTCGACATAGTCTCCTTTTAGGCTTATACACTTCGTCCAACGATGTTCTAGTTTGTTGATCCCTTCCGAATAATAGGATTTGTCCAAGTCTGCAAAATATCCATTAGTGTCTGCAATCACGTCCTCGTTTGAATAAAATCTTTGTCCCGCCAGCCATTTCTTCAAATTGGGGAACAAATAGTAGTCCGAGAGAGCCAAGTCTGGAGAATAGGGGGGATGTGAAACGAGTTGGAATCCTATTTCCATTAATTTTGCGACCACAACTGCTGAGGTGTGTACTGGTGCGTTGTCGTGATGGAAAAGGACTTTCTTGTGGGCCAATCGCGGCCGTTTTTCTTGCAGCTCGGTTTTCAAACGGTCCAATAACGATGAAGAATATTCACCTGTAATAGTTTTACCCTTTTCCAGATAGTCGATGAGGATTATCCCTTGCGAATCCCAAAAGACAGTCGCCATAACCTTTCCGGCGGAAGGAACGGTCTTCGCCTTTTTTGGTGCAGATTCCCCCTTGGTAACCCATTGTTTAGATTGTTGTTTGGTCTCAGGAGTATAGTAATGTATCCATGTTTCATCCACAGTGACGAAACGACGCTTAAAAGTCCTCCGGATTCTTCTGGGAACAGCTGCATACCATCCTTGCAACACTTCACACGATTCCGTTTTTGGTCAAGCGTGAGCAATCGCGGCACCCATCTTGCGGATAGCTTTCTCATGTCTAAATGTTTATGCAAAATATTATGTACCCGTTCAGTCGAGATGCCCACAGCACTAGCAATCTCACGCACCTTAACTCTTCTGTCATCCATCACCATATCATGGATTTGATCAATGATTTCTGGAGTCGTAACCTCCACAGGCCGTCCAGAACGTTCAGCGTCACTTGTGCCCATATGGCCAGTCCGAAAATTTTGAAACACTTATAAACTGTTCTAATCGAAGGTGCAGAGTCACCATAATGTTTATCACCCTTCTCTTTAGTCTCCTGAGGCGTTTTGCCTTTCATAAAGTAATGTTTAATCACCACACAAAATTCTTTTTCGTCCATTTCTTGAAAATCACTCGACTTCCTTGATTCACACGAATGCCAAACACAAAGACATAGACCAATATGGCTGAAACTTGGTGTGCGTTCATTCAAGAGATGCTACTAACTAAACATGACCTCGATACGCGCCGGTACGGCCATCTCTCGGACTTTGCACGGACTTTTCAAACCAGCCTCGTATAATGATTGTGTGGGTATTTTATTTTTATTAAATAATATAAGGCCCGTTTTATTTCCATTAAGACGAAGGTAATTCTTTTCACACCACTTTGCCATTCCCGCTACTATGCGAGAACAGATCACCGACAGGCTAGCGATAGAAGAGCTTGACAAAATGACCGATGTGTCATCAACAAATTGACAAGCCATTCCATCCCCATCATCATCATCCACATCCTGCTGCCGCAGCAGATAGTCCGGTAAATCGTTCACATACAACAAGAAAAGCAGTGGACCTAGTATCGATCCTTGTGGTACACCTCTACACATGCTGTTAGGGTCCGAGAAATAATCCCGGAGGTTAATCCTAACATTCACTGACTGGGATCGGTTTTGTAAATATGACTCCAGAAGCACCAGGGCCACTCCCCTCACCCCATATCTTTCAAGCTTAATGAATAGCAGTGTGAAATTTATGGTATCAAAAGCCTTTGGAGATCAAAGTACAGGCCAGCCACTTTCTCATTTCTGTCAAGTTTCATAATAATTTCCGTGAGGGCTTGATAAATAGCCATCTCCGTGGATGTTCCTGGTAAATAACCAAATTGGTTTGGTGAGAGAATATTGCACTGTAAAAGAAAAGGCAAGAGTCTGTTGTAAATTGATCTCTCAAACACCGCCGACAAAAGAGACACTGGCCTATAGTTTGCCGGATCATGAATATCACCCTTTTTAAAAATGGGCACTACTTTCGCCATTTTAAGAGAATCTGGGAAAGTTCCCAATGAAAAGCAGTTGTTTATTATAAATGTTAATGGTTTAATAATGTAGTAAGCAATGTGTTTTAATAGAAATATAGGAATTTCATCTATTCCGCTGGAGTATTTATTAGGCAGAGCCATTATGATTCTAAATAACTCATTTTCATCCACAGGCTCAAGAAACAGTGAATGAGGGTTCCTGGGAACTTCAGAGTCATAGTTGTTTGCATTGTAGTGAATATCACTTGATAGATTAAATTGATCTTTAAAGGTATTTAAGATATTTATTGGACCTTCAATCAATGAATTATCGGCAGAGTTTAATCTAATGTTGTTTATTTTGGTATCTTTATTACA
>CM032452.1:113166523-113426523 GCA_019049505.1 Pachyrhynchus sulphureomaculatus | reverse complement strand
AACTTTAAAACTGACATAAGAAAAAGATAAATTAATTTTCAGATTGTTGCGTTAATTTTGTCCAGGAGTATATATATATATATATATATATATATATATATATATATATATATATATATATATATATATATATATATTATAAATAACAATAAAAAGTTTACAGTGTTCGGCAAAAAGTTCGGAACATTATGGGAAATTTTTTTATTAATACAATATCCAAAGTTCTAATAACCTAAAAATTGATTTCGACACGTGATGTATGGCGGGAAATTTTAAAAAAAACTGATACAGAATCATGAAAAGTCGGGTTAATTGACAGAATATCGGAAACAATCGCAGAGTAAAGTGTTTAGAATTTGATTTAAACCCTATTTACAAAGTTTTGAGCAGCTAGATAAAAAAAACAGACTCATCATTTTTTTAAAATATTTCTTTACTTAGCTAAAACTTTCAATTTATCTTGTAAAGTGACAAGAATCCCCCTTTTTAGCCCCCTCTGCGGACGCCCATGCCAATGACCTTTATTTACTTACTATCAGATGAATAGTCTTCGTAGTGGCCGTCGCTGTCCTCGTCCGATTCGCATTCGTCATGTGACAAATCCTGTGGATCAGGACTGAGAACTCCTCCTGTAGATAGGGAGGAAGTTGATCCGTATTCGGCCATAGAACTAAAACAAGTTTATTTTAATTCTTTATTTATGTCATTTACCAAAAATAATCAGGAATATTAACGCCTATCTGGCACTTATTTAAGTCACAAAAATAAATGTAAGTAAAAAGGGGGTGCCTAGTGCGGTTCCAGTGAAAAAAAATAAAGTGGAAAACTAAGATCACAATCGGTAAGATATAATAATTTGCATGTCGAGCTACGGTAAGCCTAGTTTGAAGGCATACCTGCCCTCTATCGGTGGCTGTTTAAAGGGATTAATTGTTTCCGCTTAGCACCCCATCCGGAAGTGCCCGACTTCTTTCTCAACTCAGTTGTCCAAAAACTATTCCATAGATTCTAACATTTATTTTTTGTTTGAATCATTGTATTTTAAGCATCAACTCCGATTCCATCAAAAAATTTCAATTTTCAATCTCCTGGTAGTCCAGGAAATATTACTGTGAAAGTGATGTGAAAATCGGTGTTTTTTTTGCACATAATTTTTCTACAATTCTCCTGCTCAGATTTTCAATTTCTTTTTTTCTAGCTATTTCTAGATTATTAGGAAAGAATCTCAGCATGGTAGATTTTTTTAAATTTTGTTTTGTCCATTTTTAGCTCCAAAAAAACTAAAGTATCAAAATGCGTCTCGATTTTCGATAATTCTCCGATCATTTTTTTGACTTACGGAAAAGTCTGTGCCGCTCGGAATGTTCAGGAATATATCCTAAATTACTAAAAAAAATCGTAACTGTATCTACTACTATAGCTGAGAAAAAGAACATTGTGTCTCAAAAAAGGCGATTTTTCAACAACTCCGGTTTCGTGCCCATTTCCTAGTACTCTGTTCTCGAATAGAGTTCAGAACAGAAAAATTATCCATTAGGTTTTAAAAATGACTATACCCAACTATTCCAAGGGATAAGTTTTTATATGACTTGTGAGTAGTTGCTACCTGTCCAACTGTTGCTACCTGAACCTGATCTCGTTTATTTGCGAGTATTTTCCTTTCTATTGTGTGATGCCACGTTCTAGTGTACCTAAAGTTTTTAAAAAATGGAGGGTGTGCAGTCGTGCTACCTAGAGGTAGCCTTAAACAACCCACGACAGAGGGCCGAGAGTGCCTTCCAACTAGCGTTACAGCAACCAGTTCCCTTTTGTGTCAATCCTAGTTTGGCTGACGAAATAACTGCTGAAAAGTAAATTTATTTAATTTTAGGAAGATCACAATGTCGTTTAATAGCCACGTCAATAGTGTTTCGGCTCAATTATGCGAGTTTTATCATTTTCGCTGATCATCTTTTCTTACCTAGTTGATAATAGATGTTTTCGAGGTTCCCTTCTTTGCCAAATTTGCTCTAAACCGAGCTGGTTTGGAGCTGACGATGACAGTCTGGAAGAATTGCTACGGTACATTTTGACGCTTGGGGAGAGGAGGGGTGTATTCCTGCTGGGTACAGATTGACCTAGAATGAATAAAAAACATTTAACGTCCTATATAAAGCTAACAAAGGGAGTTGTGGTGATCTCAAACACAATAACCAGTCAAGAGCAAGTTGAACTTGCGCAATTAGTGTTCCGTACGTTGATTGCTTTTAAAATAAGAAATTTTGTAACGGAGGTATAAAATGATCAATGACTTCACAAAACACACCCCAAATGAGTTTTCAACAAAGTTTGTTTCCAATCTTTACTGAAAATTGATGACCTTGAAATTTTTGGTTTTTTTTTTTAAATACCAGATAAATTATTAAAAGTAATGCACTCGTGATAATTTCCGTTCAATCTACACCCCATGGAGAATATTCCAGAATTTTTTTCAAAAATTTTTGATAAGTACTTTTCGAGATAAGACGGGTGGACAGCGATTTTTCGCGATTTTTTAAAAATAATACAAAGAAAAGTGCACGCAAGTATTACATTATATATATATTTTTTACCCATGTTTTCACAAGCTTTCATTTAACACCACACTCGATTACCTAGTAAAAATTTTTTTTTTTCACTTCCGATTTCACCCCCGAAAACTAACCCCTTAAGTCAAAATTTAACTTTCAAAACTACATGGGTCTGATGAGGCCATCAATTCCTATATTATTACCAAATTTCAACTTTCTATGACAAATAGTTTCGGAGAAAATCGGGTATGACAGACAGACAGACGGACAGAGAGACACCAAAGTGATCTTATAAGTGTTCCGTACGGAACACTAAAAAAGAATAGCCAGAGTATGTCATTTATAACATCGTACACTGGACAAAATTTCAACGTTGTCTTATGCAAAAACATTATATTCCGCTAAGAATCGGAATGATCGCACCTGTTCTGCTAGTAAAACCGGCTGTGGATACGTACCGATGTTGCCACGTATATTTGTTAATTTTAATACATGTATGTAGTTACATAAAACTTATTAGAGTCCAAATTTAGAAAATACTCAGCTGTTTCTTACAAATCGAGTGTTATTTACTTTTTTCTTTATTAACTAAAACTATGCGCGATAGTTTTACTTAATTAGATTAGATTTTTACTAATATCGTGAAAGCCGGTGAATCCTTGAATATTTTAAATTTTAGAAATTTGACAACACTTACATTTAACCAAATCGTGAGTCATCGTTTCCGGTCGCGGTTCCTCGGGGCCACTGTTAATATTGGATCGTGTTTAGGTAATTTTTTAAATTTAGACAAAATATTTTTATAAATAAAATTTTAATTAAAATTGAATTTTCACGTTTGCAGTTAAACTGCGAATTTTACTTCATGTAATGTTATAAACTGTAAGAAAATTTGTCTCCGATAAAACCAGTAAACACAGTTTTAAGATTTTCCATTTTCAATGGTTTTTATTTCGCATCTGGAAACAGCCTTTAATTTGAAAAGTATACAAACAGAAAGCTGATCAACATATGCTGGTAGATACAGAACTCTTGGGTCACGACATCGAGTTGAAGTTGATAATTCCCAAGGGTTCATACCTTAAATGGCAGATAAATTATTAAATGAATATTTTCATTCAATCTACAGCCTGCGGAGAATATTCCAGAATTTTTTCAAAATTTGTTAATCTGTACTTTTCGAGATAAGGGGGGTAGCGATTTTTGGCAATTTTTAAAGTGTGCACTAGTGTACACATTACATTATATATATTATTGAACTTGTGTTTTTACAAGCTTTCATTTAATAATCCCACACGATGAGCTGGTAAAAAAAAATTTTTTCACTTCTGATTTCACCCCCAAACTAACCCTTTAAGCCAAAATTTAACTTTCAAAACTACACGGCTCTGATGAAGCCATCAATTCCTATGTTAGTACCAAAATTCAACCTTGTATGTCGAATAGTTTTTGGAGAAAATCGGGTGTGGCAGACGGACAGACAGACGGGCAGGCACCGAAGCGATCTTATAAGTGTTCCGTTGAAGAATAAAATCAATTTTGGCAAAAACACTGTTTTTTCTTCAAAAGTCTTGGGATTTTTCACCCCGTGTAGTACTTCTCTTTAGAAAGGGAACAGTGATCTATGCCGCTCATAGTGTGCGTCAAATTCTATAAGTTGACCTGTATGCCGAACCACAGGCCTCAAAACTTAACCAACCTTTTCGAGGCCTCTTAAAAATGTATTAGATTTGAGTAAATAATTATAAAAATAAAAAATATGATAAAATATGCAAGAGAAACATTAAGTACTTATACTAAATAATTGATTCAGCCGAAAATAGATGTAAATAATTCGACATGTGTAGTATGCTTCAAGGTCCCGACCTTTATTTTATCTCGTTAATTATTTTTCTGGCATGTACTTTTTAATAATTTGCACCAGATTAAAAGATATCGATTATTTTGAATTATTATTAATATTGATACATTCTAAGTGTGTATAATTTATTGCCAAGATAAGGAATTGGCAATGACAACGCGTGTAAAGGAAATCGATTCAATGCAGCCACTCGAGCGTTAAATTTTTTTTAGTTTTGCCCAGTCACGTTATCCTTCTTTTAAAACTTCTGGAATATTCTTCATAAGGTGTAGATTGAACGAAAATTATCACGAGTGATAATTTATCTAGTATATGTACATTAGGGTGACCGCAAAAAATCGATGTAGGAATTTTGCTCGTCTGGACCCCACAAAACGATTCCCCTTTCCAGATATTGAGATAGCCGAAATTTGAGCTCGATTAAACGACGTTAACCCGTGCCGCTCGTCGCTTGAAGTTTGAAAAAATCCAAATTTTTGGCCAAAATGCTGACATATGGAGCCATAACTCCAGAACGGTAAATAATAGAAACACGCTTAATATCTCAAAAGAAAGCTAATGTTGTTCTTCAAAATTTATATTCTATACATAATTGTTGTTATTTTAAGTCAAACAGAGTTACAACAGCCTTTAGCCCCAAAAACGTGACCTGGTACCAGTAGGAGCCAGTTTGGGAGTATTCTAAGAATTTTACGGGTTTTTACATAATGTGTCTCGGCATTAACATTTTTTTGTTAAAAAGTATTTTGGAACTCAATTTTCAAACATAAAGAGCCTTTTGTTCAAATTTAATCTTTTATTATATGGGGATTACCTGACTAGTTTACCAAAGAAAGACCCGTTTGTCAGGTAAAAAGGAGGGTGAATTTAATTTCTATTTTAGGGATGGTGATTTTACTTCAGCGTACAACCGACCTTTTATTTATTCAGTTTAGTTTCTAAAGTGCCTTTGAGCTGGTTAGATCGAACAATTATCTAGTGAAGATATTTTAAGAGACTGAAGGGGACAGCATCTACCAGGAACTTGAGAGCTTGGAGGAAATGGACATCCCTGAAGAAGCTGCAGAAGATCCAGGACCATCTGAGAGCAAGAGGATGAAAGTTTCATTTGCAAGGGGCGTTAAAGAGATTTTAAACATGAAATTGTCCATTTTATTAGATCGATGTAAGGTATCCGACAGAAATGCCACGAGAATTTTAATAACTACTCTAGAAGCACTAAACCTTGACCCTCTTGAGTACAAAGTCTCGAAAACTTTATTACCATGATAGAAGGCAAATGTTCAGAGAACAATATAATAAAAAAAATTTTGATAAAGTAAACATTCCTGAAAAAGAGCCCGTGGTTGTCCATTGGGACGGTAAACTTTTACCGGGTGTTTTAAAAATGAGCAATGTGAGCGAATAGCTATAGCTATTTCATATGGCGAAAAGGAACAGCTGCTGGGAGTTCCTGTAACAGCAAACAGCTCTGGAGAGGAGCAAGCCGTAGCCGTATATGAATGCCTACATGAATGGGGTCTTCGCAACACCGTCAAGGCGATGTGCTTCGACACTACAGCATCCAACACGGGAAGACTCAAAGGAGCATGCGTCATATTGGAGCAAATGTTAGGAAGACAATTGTGTATACCTAGCTTGCCGTCACCATATCTTGGAAATTCTGTTAAGAGGCGTATTCGACACAAAAATGGGATCAACCACTGGACCTCATCCAGACATTTTTAAGAGATTCCTCACTGCGTGGCCCAAGATAGACAAAGGAAAATACGACACAGGTATCAGTGACAATCTAATACAAAAGCAGCTAACTCCAGAAGTAATTGCAAATGTTACTGCTGAATTCGAGACCAAATTAACTGAGAGCCACCCTAGAGATGACTACAAGGAGCTATTGCAGTTGGTTCTCGTATTTATTGGATCACTAGACGGCAATGTTGTGGGTTTTAGAACTCCAGGAGCCATTCATCACGCTAGGTGGATGGCAAAGGCTATTTACTGCTTAAAAATGTTCATTTTTCGTCATCAATTTAAGATGTCTAAAGAAGAAGAAAGTTCTGTGCGTGCCATTTCTGTTTTCCTAGTTAAAATTTATTGTAAAGCTTGGTTCAATGATCCAAAAGCTCATCTTGCACCAAAGCAAGATTTAGGTATTTTGCATAGTCTGTTAGACTATAAAGAATGTGACAACGACATTGCAGAAATAGCCCTGACCAAATTTTCGAACCATTTGTGGTATTTGAATGCAAAGTTGGTGGGATTATCGTTTTTTGATCCCACCATTACTAATAAATTGCTCAGTAGCACAGATGAACCATCACAGCACGCTAGGGTTGTAAATCCAAAAGTTAGGAAAGAAAACTTAAAAGAGGTAGTTGATGGAGGATTGGTAAATTTACTTACCAAAGAAACGTTTACATTCTTTGACCAATTTAATATAAAAACAGATTTCCTAAGACAACATCCAAACACCTGGCCTCAAAATAATGACTTCCAAGAAGGATTGAAAATTGTCAAAACATTAAAAGTAGTTAATGATATGGCTGAGCGTGGTGTTAAATTAATAACCGACTTTAACGACCTTCTGACAAAAGATGAAGACCAAAAGCAATATGTCCTTCAAGTTGTAAGTAAATGCCGAGCATTATATCCTGACGTTTCAAAAACTACTTTAACAAAAGCTCTAGAATAGGTTAGATAACTATGTAAAATTATCAACTCATGTAGGTACTACGTCTGTATCTTTTCTGTGTCTGTTTTGAATGTATTATATACCTAATTTTTATATTTTAAAATAAAAAATGTCATTAGACTTATCAGTATTACTTGTTTTTTTATTATATTTCTACTTTAAACTCAAAAATATACCAAAAAAAAAGCAAAATTTATCACTTAATAACAAAATATACGAAGTATGCTCCTAGTGGTACCAGGTCACGTTTTTGGGGCTAAAGGCTGTTGTAACTCGGTTTGACTTAAAATAACAACAATTACGTATAGAATATAAATTTTGAAGAACAACATTAGCTTTCTTTTGAGATATTAAGCGTGTTTCTATTATTTACCGTTCTGGAGTTATGGCTCCATATGTCAGCTTTTTGGCCAAAAATTTGGATTTTTTCAAACTTTGAGCGACGAGCGGCATGGGTTAACGTCGTTTAATCGAGCTCAAATGTCAGCTATCTCAATATCTGGAAAGGGGAATCGTTTTGTGGGGTCCAGACGAACAAGATTCCGACATTTTTTTCCCCCTCTATGAGATCCGGTCACTCTAATATACATATATATATAAAAAATAATTTCAAGGTCACCAGTTTTCAACAAAGATCGGAAATAGACTTTGTTGAAAACTCATTTAGGGTGTATTTTGTGAAATCATTGATCAATTTATACCCCCATAACAAAAATCATAAAGGCACACAGGACGGAACACTAATTGCACAGGTTCACCTTGCACTTAAGCGGTTTTTTTTTAAAGATTAATTGCTCGGTAAGCAGCACAACGGATAGTATGGAAGAGAGATGCAGCATTACTCTTTTTTTTTCTTTTTCTTGTATCCTTTTATCCTGCCGGGTGTCGAATAATAATTTGTCTATGTAACTGCAACTGTAGGTTCCATCTTTTTTATCCAGTCTTTCCATTTTTCCCTGTCTATCAGCATTCTGTTCATAATTTCCATCTTGCTTTCCCTATCTCTTCAATGCTCTTCATCCAAGTTAGTCTTGGTCTTCCTCTCTTTCGCTTCCTTGCTGTTTTCATTTCCAGTATTCTTTTTGGTATTCTGTCGCTGTCCAGTCTAAGTACGTGCCCATACCATTGCAATTGCTTTTTTTTTTCTGAATTTTTTGTATTACTGACTCTTGCACTACTTACTTACTTACTTCCTCTTCTGAGTAGGTCACAGACCTGTTCTATTCGTTATTTAGCCTCTTGTGATTCGGATGTCCAGCTGTCTCTTCGTCTCTTTGGTGGTGGTCCTTTTGGTCTTGTTTCATGTGGTTTTTTGTTCATACATATTTTTATCATTCTCCTATCGTCCATCCTTTGTACATGTTCACGCCACTCTTTTCTTCCCCATCTGACTATATCCTCTACCCTGCATTGTTCTCTTATGGTGTTGTTACTCACTCTGTCTAATAAACTTTTTCCTGTTATTGCTCTCAGTATTTTCATTTCATTTGTTCTTAGTAGCTATTTGGTTTTGTTTGTCTCTGCCCGTGTTTCCATGCTATAAGCCAGTGTGGGTCTAACGCAAGTTCTATATATTCTTGTTTTTTTTTGCTTCTACACTTAGATCTTAGATTGCCCCAGATATTGCTGCTGCTTTATTTGTTTGTTGTCTCACTTCTTCTGTTATTTCTCCGTAGCTAGTAATTAGTACTCCAAGATATGGGAATTTCATTACTTGCTCTCTTAATTTGCCATGTACTTCTAATTTACACCTTACTGGTTCTTTAGCTATTGTGATGCATTTTGTTTTGTCGGTATTGACTTCCATGTTGTAACTTTCTGCTACTTGTTTGAATTTATAGAGCAGGATTTGTAGGCCGTGTTCCGATTGTGATATTAGAACAATATCATCTGCACACCCCAGTATCTTTATTTGTTTATCTCCTGGTTCGTATTCATCGTTGATTAGTTTTACTTGCTAAATGATTTTGTCCATTATTATGCAGAATAGTAACGGGCTTAAGCTATTTCCCTGTCTTATTCCTACTTTTATATTTGTTTCCTTTGTTAATTCGTTATTACTTCTTATTCTTGTTGTGTTAGCGAGATTGAGTTTTTGAATTACTTGTGTATTGGGTACGGAATTAAGTCCTTTATTAATTCTAATATACGAGGCTGGTTTGAAAAGTCCGTGCAAAATCCGAGAGATGGCACCACCGGCGCGTATCGAGGTCATGTTTAGTTAGTAGCATCTCTTGAATGAACGCACACCAAGTTTCAGCCATATTGGTCTATTTCTTTGTGTTTGGCATTCGTGTGAATCAAGGAAGTCGAGTGATTTTCAAGAAATGGACGAAAAAGAATTTCGTGTGGTGATTAAACATTACTTTATGAAAGGCAAAACGCCTCAGGAGACTAAAGAGAAGCTTGATAAACATTATAGTGACTCTGCACCTTCGATTAGAACAGTTTATAAGTGGTTTCAAAATTTTCGGACTGGCCATATGGGCACAAGTGACGCTGAACGTTCTGGACGGCCTGTGGAGGTTATGACTCCAGAAATCATTGATCAAATCCATGATATGGTGATGGATGACAGAAGAGTTAAGGTGCGTGAGATTGCTAGTGCTGTGGGCATCTCGACTGAACGGGTACATAATATTTTGCATAAACATTTGGACATGAGAAAGCTATCCGCAAGATGGGTGCCGCGATTGCTCACGCTTGACCAAAAACGGAATCGTGTGAAGTGTTGCAAGGATGGTTTGCAGCTATTCCAGAAGAATCCGGAGGACTTTAAGCGTCGTTTCGTCACTGTGGATGAAACATGGATACATTACTATACTCCTGAGACCAAACAACAATCTAAACAATGGGTTACCAAGGGGGAATCTGCACCAAAAAAGGCGAAGACCGTTCCTTCGGCCGGAAAGGTTATGGCCACTGTCTTTTGGGATTCGCAAGGGATAATCCTCATCGACTATCTGGAAAAGGGTAAAACTATTACAGGTGAATATTATTCATTGTTATTGGACCGTTTGAAAACCGAGCTGCAAGAAAAACACCCGCGATTGGCCCACAAGAAAGTCCTTTTCCATCACGACAACGCACCAGCACACACCTCAGCAGTTGTGGTCGCAAAATTAATGGAAATAGGATTCCAACTCGTTTCACATCCCCCCTATTCTCCAGACTTGGCTCCCTCGGACTACTATTTGTTCCCCAATTTGAAGAAATGGCTGGCGGGACAAAGATTTTATTCAAACGAGGAGGTGATTGCAGACACTAATGGATATTTTGCAGACTTGGACAAATCCTATTCTTCGGAAGGGATCAACAAACTAGAACATCGTTGGATGAAGTGTATAAGCCTAAAAGGAGACTATGTCGAAAAATAAAAAAGGTTTACCCCAAACACATAAGTAGTTTTTATTTTTGCACGGACTTTTCAAACCAGCCTCGTATCTTTCAACCGGGCTATGTCGAATGCTTTCCTTAAGTCGATGAATCAAAAAAATGATGGTTTCTGGTATTCTATAGCTTTTTCTCTTATTTGCCTTACTGCAAAAATAGCGTCTGCGGTTGATCTGCTTTGGCGGAACCCTTGTTGGTCGTCGCTTATGTGTATATTGTTTTCTATTTCACTTGCACTAGTGTCTCTGTAATTTCTTCGTTTTTGAGGTGGTCCAGCTTAATCTTTCCTGCTATCTTCCAGAGATATTTCATTTCTGCTGTAATCTGTTTAGGCCTATGTTGTTGTTGTATTTTCCAAGTTTCACTTCCATGTAATATCGTTGGGTTCACTATCAAATTATATATCTTTAATTTTATTTTTTCGCTTATTTCCTTTTTCCAAAAATTGTCTTGTTTAGCGAATAATAGATATGCCTTTTTAATTTTATTGGCTATTTCAAGTTCTATTCTTCCATCATTTTCTATTATACTTTCTAGATATTCCATGGTGGTCACTTCCTCCAGGGCTTGGTTCTTATATGTAATATTATTTTGTTTATGCACTTCCCTTTTATTTATACACATTATTTTGCTCTTATCTACATTTACCTCCATTTTCAACTTTTCTATTTCTTCTATCCATACATCTATCCATTTTGCAATTTGGTGTCTCCGTCTGCTCTAAACACTAGGTCATCAGCATATAAGCTATCCATTCTGATTGGCAACATATTTCTATATCCCGCCGTAGTCTGTAGTTTGGACGTTCTTTGTCTCGTATTTTTGAGTAATCTATCCATTACTATTATAAAAATATACGGACTCAAACTGTCTCCTTTTTGATTTTAAATATTTCTGATCAATTTCCTTTTACTTGCACTTTCGCTCGTGTGCCTCCTTGTGTTGACTTTACGATTTGTATCAGTTTTTTAGGCGTATCTATTAATTTCAAACAGTTTTCTACCACTTGTCTTTGTATAACTTCTTCTCCCGTCTATATTTTGGTTTCTATAAGTTGTCTTAATATAAATATATTATCTGAGGTTTGCCTCTTCTCCCTGAATGATGTTTGCTCATCGTCTAGTTTGTTTTCTACGTTTATTTTTAGTTTATTTTGAATTATTTTTGTGTAGACTTTGTATATTACCGGTGATAGGCAAATTGATCTATACTTATCGCACCGGCTTCTGTCCCTTTTCTTGAATATGGGCATTATTATGTTGTTTTTCCAGTCCTCAAGTACCTTATTCGTTTCCCACGCCTCCGTTAATATTTTATACAGCCAATATATCCCTTTCTTTCCCATGTATTTGATCATTTCTGGATCTACTTTATCTTTGCCATTTGCTCTAGCAATTTTAATGTTATTTATTGCCTTTCCCAGCTCTTCGTAATCAATTTTATTTTGGTGTATTTCACCTTCTTGTTACCCACTAGCTATGTTTACTTCTATTGGCTGTATTCTATCTTTTTCATCTAGATCAAATTTTTGTTTATAATGCCTTCTCCAGACTTCCATTTTTTCAGAAGAATTTGTTTTGCATTACTCTTAAAGGACTAATAAAGAAGTCGTATGTTTGTCCGCATTTCTAACAGATTTTCGCTGGAAGAACGCAAGCAAGTTCAACTTCTTTGTCTTGTCAACAAATCTGCAATTCCTACATTTTCGAAAAGCTGCTTCGAGACTATGATAAATACGCGTCACACATAGCGTTACCAGGTGTCCTGATTTGTGCGGGGCATCCCGATTTTCAGAGGTTTGCGGACACGTCCCGATTCATCATTAATCACGACGCCGAATGTCCCGATTTTGGGTCAATTGGTAATTATAAGAGGTTCAAACGCGTATCGTTTTGTGATTACGAATAGCGTTATCACGTGGTCCCTTTTTGTTATATTTAAAAAAAGTTTATCGACATTAGTTACTAAATAGGTACTGCCAATGGTACTACCTTACCATTATTTTTATCATTTAATGATAAAAATAAACGTTGATTTATAAAAACCTTGTTTTCTTTAGTTGTCCCGATTGGACAATCAAAATCCCGATTTTTTTAACCTTCCGCCCCGAAATTTGGCATACTGGACCTGGCAACACTAGTCACACACGTCTTGGAATTTCTATTATGCTGACCATAATCTTTTAGTTTTAATGTCAAAAACTATGTCCCTCTGCGATTTTTACAATAGATACGACAAATGAGCAGCGCGAGTGTGTGAAATTTTGTTTTAAACTCTGGAAAAGTGTTGCCGAAACGTATGAAATTATTCGAAAAGCATTTCGGAACGCATCCCTGGGTAATATGCATATTTTCGAGTAGTTTTCGCGTTAACTTCCAGGGAAGCCGACGCGCGTTTTGGGAGACCTTCGATTGCAACCAAGCCTTAATTTATTGTCAGAAATGAGGAAATCATTCGTGAAGACTGTGGTCGAACGATTCTGAGCCTCTCTCACAAACTTTCAATTCGTCATAAAACGCCCAAAGCTTAGGATTGAGGAGAGTTTGCTCATGCATGGCTACAATGCGTCGGTCCATAGTTTGTACTGTACTGTGCGACAGTTTTTGGCGAAGAATTCAATGACTTATGTTCCAACCCCCCTATTCGCCTAATCTGGCTTTCTGCGACTTCGGGCTATTCCCCCATAAAAAGATGATGTTAAGGAGTCGCCACTTTGAAAGAGTAGAGGGGATACAACGCGAAGCGCAGTCGAAGACAGTAATAGACCTTCTAAAAATTTACGATCAATAGAAAAAATTGTGGGCATGTGCATTTGGGTGCAGGGGATCTACTTTGAAGGTGACAGATGTCACAAAGCTTAAAAGTAACTACTTCAGATTTTATAACGTTAATCTGAGAACTTTCGGATCGCACCACGTATATAACTTTATCAACGACAATTTGGTGCTGGGTGCACAAAATAAATGTTTACTATACCTGACGCTTTAACTATGATGTTTTAACAGATAAGATACATAATTCAAAAATATTTTGAAAAACATTAATAATGAACAAATGGATTTCCCACAATATTTATCTGTTGTTCTAATGTTTTATTGTAAACTTTTAAGAGGCACATTTTTTTAAGTAAGTACCGTTTTGAAATATAATTATCTACTGTTTTTCCTCAAGTTTCAAGTACCAAAAATATGGTATGGCTCGAAACAACTTGACCGCCTGAGCTAGCACCCAGTAACTACTATTTGTTCTTGCACTTAAAAAAGCACCTTGGCGGACAGGACAATGCTACGACACCGACGACGCCGCCAAAACGGCCGTGCTGCAAATCAGGAGGCAAATTTCTATGAGGATGGAATACAGAATCTAGTCTTACCATACAGGTTTTAATATACGTTGAAAAGTAGGTTAAGGTCCGGGCGCTCACGTAAAAATAAAATTGTTAAAAAAAATGGCCTTGTGTTTTTTAATGTCCAAACTGTACTAAACTTACTCTAAAAACAAGCCTTGTACTTTAACTTGAATATAAAAATCGAATTTTTTAAACTAATTGACCCATATATTTAAGAATATAAACAACAGCATTATACGCATTTGAAAGTCCAATTATATTGTCGGAAAAACAAAGATGAATTTCCTGTACAAACATCGAGAATATTGACATTATGTTTTTAATTTTAAAAAATAACAGACCAAATGCAAGTCGGACTTGCGCAATTAGTGTTCCGTAAATTGATCGTTTTTAAAATAATTAATGGCTTCACAAAACACACCCCAAATGAGTATTCATCAAACTTTTATTCCGATCTTTACTCAAAATGGTGACCTTGAATTTTTTTTTTATATACCAGATAAATTATTAAATTCCATACGAACATAACAAAACACAACAGACAGACAGAGGAAATGTTGATAAAATCCAAAACACAAAATATAAACTAGGCAGCCTAACTCATGCTAGCGTGAGATACTTATATCAAAAGCGGCTAGACGAAAAATTGGTAGAAAATGAAGATCAATCGTCCGAAGAAATATAATTGAAAATATCTATAAAGCTGCTAAAGAAGCACTACGAATAACCAAGAAAATAAAAAGTAAGAATTTACGGTGGACAGACGAAATTGACAAACTAGTTCAAGAAAAGAAGACCCTGTATTTGAAACTGATGAGCTCAAAAGCGGAAGAAGGCAGATTAAGATATGTCAGCAAGAAAAACGATGTTAGACGAACAATAAGGAATGAAAAAAATAAAATGTTGGATAAAAAATATAATAAAATAAAAACCCACATAGGTGGGAGAAGAAATACAGAAGTATGGAAGCTCATAAAAAATTACACAACGGATAAACGTGAAAAAATATCGATACAAATAATGCAACAACAGGAATGGACAAAGCACTACAGCAATTTGCTTACAGAAAGAATATACTCCAACCTCAGAATCCCATATAAATATACAAGGTGAACAAATAACAGGTACAATTGACAGCATCAAAAAGGCAGTTAGAGGATTGAAAAACAATCGAGCATCTGGGCCTGAAGGCGTGTCATACAGGGACTCTCTAACACGCTCTTCTAACTCACTTATTAGGAAGGAATATTAAATACGGAAGATCTGGCATTTCTAAAGATTTTTTTACGGAGTAAAAACAGGAAGAATTGGACTTTGCGTTTTTGGGATATGACACAAACTTAATATCTTTTAAATAGAACAACCTGTATGTTATCTTTCAATTTTATAGAACCTTTAATTCTAGAAAAGCTAATATTCTTTTTAAAGTTTTTTTCTTGAAAAAAACAAAGTATATACGGAATATTTATTAAAATAATTCTAAAAAAACCGGTCAAGTGCAAGTTGAACTTGCGCAATTAGTGCTCCGTACGTTGGTTGCTTTTAAAATAAAAAAATGTTGTAACGGAAGTATAAAATGATTAGTGACTTCACAAAACACACCTCAAATGATGACCTTGAAATTTCTGTTTTTTTTTTTATATACCAGATAAATTATTGCAGGTAATGCACTCGTGATAATTTTCGTTCAATCTACACCCCGTGGAGAATATTCCAGAATTTTTTCAAAATTTTTTGATAAGTACTTTTCGAGATAAGGCGGGTGAACAGAGATTTTTCACGAATTTTTAAAAACACAATACAAAGAAAAGTGCGCGCAAGTATTACATTATATATATACTTTTTACTCGTGTTTTCACAAGCTTTCATTTGACACCACATTCGACTACCTAGTAAAAAATTTTTTTTTTTTTCCGATTTCACCCCCTAAAACTAACCCCTTGAGTCAAAATTTAACTTTCTAAACTACATGGCTCTGATGAGGCCTTCAATTCCTATATTATTACCAAATTTCAACTTTTCATGACAAATAGTTTCGGAGAAAATCGGATGTGTCAAACGGACGGACGGACGGGCGGACGGACGGACAAACAGACAGACAGACGGACAGACACCGAAGTGATCTTATAAGTGTTCCGTACGGAACACTAAAAAAAAACAGACGTCGAGAATATACAAGAATCTAGAAGGCAAAGAAGAATCCCGAGCTTACATACATTTCCAAGAATATATCGCCATATGATATAATTGCAGTATAGGCTCTGAATTTATTGAGTTACAATACAGATCCTACAGCCCGGCGACTTTTTTTGGTCACAAATGGGAAGATAGCCCTCAGGGGCCGAAAAATTGCATTTGATGAAGAGTTTAAAGCCTCTGTAGCTACCTTTTTTGAGGTGCGAGAAACTGAATCAAGGGTATTAGTGTAGAGAGTAGTTACGTATATTTTTTTTTCTCCGCAGCGTTTTGAAGAAAAAACTATGTTTTTGCCAAAAATTGATTTTATTCTTCATCATAATTTCCTTCAAGAGCTATACATTTATTGCAGCCATCTTTCAACATTTGGATACGGTTCCTATGGTATATGTCGAGCTGTCTAAATCTCTAACCAAAAATCAAAAGTGTCGCTGTAACTCGCAAACTAATAGACAAAATGCTATGAATATTTTACACGAATCTTGGGAGAGTTGATACGAACTTATTTTGTTTGTGCTGCCATCTCTTGCAAAGTCACAGGACTTTTCACCCCATGTAATATTATATAAACTTTAAACGTTACCTCTATTTAGTTCAGAAATAACTTTATGATTCTCCCTGTACATCTCCGGCTACACCAATCCATTTATCCGCAATTAAAAGCGAAACTTTGGCGCCATATACATAATAGGAAATTCAATATTATCCCACATTAATATCGTTGTAATTATTCGTGATAACCATTCTTTTTGTAGCGTCGTTTACATTACTGTTAAACATACAAAAGTAAACAGACAACATTTCATTGAACTGTTAATTGTAGTAAAATCTTATCACACACAAAACGCACTTATCATTAAGGTCGTCCTTGCGGATCATCGAGTGTCATTGTGATGACACGTGGACGATTTTTGCTGGAGAATATATTGATTTTAATGTATCGTGATAAAGTGTGTTTAATATTGTAAATGGAGCAGAAAATGTTGGTAAATGATTACCTTTTTATTCGATCGCGGTAAAGCCCTAGGGGAGTTTTCCACGCGGGCAGTTAGAACCAACATATATATATTCAAAGCTACAATAGTTGTTTTCTATAAACGCCGTACTCCCGATTCGAACAAAGCTATGCGACAAGCAATTCGATCGACCGTTGCACATTCAAGCTTAGGCGTCATTCGTTTACAAGTACACGACAAACTTTGAAATTTACCGAAGCATATTTAGTATTAGCTCAGTCGTCAGGGGCAAATTTTGACAAAAAATAGTGTACACTAAGTCTACAAAATCGAAAATAAAATGAAAAATTCGTTTTTTCGCAAATATCTCGAAAAATAGAAGATATCGAAAAACTAGTAGCACCACGTAAAAGAACGGGAAATTTTACAAAAAAATAGCATATAGATAATTTTTTTAGTCTTTTATTCAAAATAAAATGGCTGCTTTAACCCCCCAGTTGCAGTGGGAATCATGCTTCCAACCTCATTTATGATTAAAATAACGTTTCTGTATACCGCTAAATATTTTGGAATTGGCTATTAAGGGGTTTCTTGGGGTGTTAATTAAGAATCCGATGACAGATTTAAAAAATTCAAAATAGCGGATTCAATATGACGGCCAGAGAGTACGTAATTTAGAATTTTTGTGTTTTTAATACCTGTTTTCTTTATACCTGGATGTTTAAATGAAATAGAAATACTTTGTCCTTAAAACCTAGACTTTTATCTTTCATTTTTCCACCTTTAAATATCTTTTTAATTTTATGTTTAAGTTGTATGATTAATAATAAGCAAAAAATACGTTTATCATAAACATTTTATTAAGAGCAAAATTACAAAAAAAGAGAAAGTTTTTTTAAAGTTTTTAATGATTTTCTAATAACAAGTATACTTTTAACTGTAATTAAAATAAATTGTCCGACTTTTTTTGACCATTTCGTGCTACTTTAAACGTAAAATTGCCGGCAGCGCACTGCAGCAGACAAATTTTCATATTTTAAAACTCAATTTTTAAATAACACAAACCATGTGGGTATTTTTAATTATTCTTATATTGAAACTTAAGGTATAATAATGATATATGCACGAGGATTTTTTTTTCAATGCTATATTTTATTAAATAATTGTAATTTATTGTATGCCCGTTAAAATCATGGAAACAAAATTTTCGTTTTAAATTTTACAAATTATGAAGCAACAAAAATAAAAACTATTAGTATCATCGGAAAGCCGAAAGGCTCCTCTTCAAAAAGCTATCTTTTAATTTTTTTTTACACTCTGAAAACAAGTGATATCGGTTAACCTTCGAGCGGTGCGCGTAGACCTATCCGAATTTATAATAAATTTTCACGCTAATAAAAAAAATCTATATACTATTTTTTTGTAAAATTTCCCGCTCTTTGACGTGGTGCTATTAGTTTTTCGATATCTTTTTTATTTTTCGAGATATTACCGAAAAACTGAATTTTTGATTTTATTTTGAATTTTGTGGGCTTAGCATACACCAAACTTCAGCAAACTCAAAAAACCCAATGAGAGCTTAAAATCACTGGCGACAGGGCCATATACTATTACAGTAATATATAAAATTTTTACCTAAAAGTGATCTATCAGGCGATGATTCGAACTTGTCCTTCTTCATAAGTAGTTCGTGGAGAGTACTCTGCTTAGATGGAAGATTATGTATGTGCATTGGTGAAGACTGAGAATTTACTAGAGATGAGCTGGAGCTAGCTGGACTACCTGTTTATAGTTAAAGAAATAAAAAGAATTTTAAGTTGTAGTACAAAAAAAAGAATATGATGAGATAGTAAAAAATTTTATATCGGTGGCTCAAAAGTATTCCCCTTCCGTTGATATAAGGAACGTTTACTGGTGCTACAAGATACAGCATACTAAGCAACTACTGAGCGGTCGCAATGGTTTCAACAATGTCAAAATTTATAGAAAAGGCTATCGATCAGCATCTTCTAAAATATTTAGAAAGATTCAATATTATTAGCGAGTAAAGATCAACGGGAGATCTTGTAACACACGGTTCGCACAACACAATTGAACACTTCGGAGAAACTCGAGTGTTGCACATTCTTTGCTGAGCGTTGACTTGGAAGCAAATATGTCTTGGCATAAATATGACGGATGTATAGCAAAAAGTGGTTCTCTACACCATCTCGACACGCTTCCTGCCTTGTTGCAAGTTAGCGCTAATTCTTAAGCGCTGGTAGCAAGTGTTTATGCACGAAGGGAAGTTGTACCTTTCCCGACTTGTTGCAGATTCTTAGCTTTTACTCATAGGCGCTGATAGTCAGCGTTTATTATGCTTGTACCCCAGGCTTGTATACCTTTACCTACAAATCCATATGCCCTACCCTGCAGAAATAGTATGCGAATAAGGATCAAGAATTCCTTTAGCATGAACCTGTAGGATCTTAAAGATATTCTAATCGCTTTGTAGATGTAAAGCGAAGAGCCTGATACACGTCATATATCCTCTATGAAGTGTTAAATGGATAGTTCCCAAAGTAACATTAGCTTGTATATATTCCTAGATGTCAGTAGATGCATACGATACTGAAGATATACATTTACTGTTTCTAATCAACCACTAAGCAGTAAAGATTCCAAAGATCAGAAGGGATAGAACTTTTTGGCCACTAGCGCATTGACAAGAATATTTTCTCGACTAGTCATATTGTAGTAGCTGGTGATGTATTACCTGGTGACAATGCTGACACGGGCGTCCTAGAATTAACGTCATAGTTGGGCGTAGTCACTGCTGGCGGTAAATTCAAATCTTTGTAGTACATAAGTCCTGCAAAATTGATCTTTTTAATTGGAATTTGGCGCTGTCTGATTTTTGTTGCATCAACAGAGACTTGTCTGATGCCTTTGACAAGGTTACGCTTTCTTTTTAACGCTGCCGTTTCTGATTGCAGTGGTGCAATTGTTGTTTTACTGTCTGAAGACAAAAGAGAATGGACATGATACTTTTTGAACGTTAAGGCTGTACGGGCAGCCATTAAACTGTAACCTGCTGGCGTGAAAAAATGATTCATTGTGTAGGGATACTGAAATTATATTATTTAGTTTATACTGTGAAAGTTGAGTTATGGGCTGATTTTTCTGAAGACATTGGAAAAAAAATATGTGCTCGAACAGTGAAAAGAAGACTTCAAAATGACAGGCTCTAAGGCTGTAAAGTTAGAAAAAAACCCTGGCTATTGGAAAAGGATAAAAGTTCGCGCTTTATGTGGACCCAGAAACCTAAATCTTTCAATGAAAAGGATTAGTTTAATATCGTATGGTCGGACGACCCTAACTTTGAGATAGGTATTGTTTATTAAGTCTAGATAGTGTTTAAAGTTTAAACAATATTCATAAATAATTTTTTTATGTTAAAATTATATTTTTGGATTTTTTTTTGTACACTGGTAAGCAAAAAAAACGACGGTTGCCTACGGAGGAGGTTCTTTCATGGTGTGGAGAGGCATCTTACTGGATGCGAAAACCGATTTGGTTCTCGTGACTGATAAGACTCGTTTAATTTTTCCTTTCTCTTACCCCTATTTTCAATCCTGGTTCTCCTCGTTTCCCCTTTCAATCATTTTAATCAGTAAAGAGCATGAGGTATGCTATGGAATTTGGTATCATTAGAAAGAGAATAGAATGGGCTTTTAAATGAGTCGATTTTTTTGCTGACCATATTGGTGTTATGTCCAACGATAAAATCTTGAAAAAATGAATGATGTCCGCCGTCCGACCGATATTCTAGAACAGGGGTCGGCAACCTTTTAACTAAGGGGTGCCAGTTTTCATCCATACAACATTTTGCGTGCCGACATAGGTACTTACTACAACTAAAATTAACAAAAATTAACTTAAATTAACTTAAAATATTGCTTTTACAAGGTTTAATTACAAAAAAATTTTAACATTTAACAAAAAATTTTACTATCCTAGTCCTAGGACCTAGTGTGAACCCTGTGCTTGAAGTTCTTTAGAGAGTTTTCTTATATCCGGTTCATGTCCGGGTCATTCAGTGTCACACATGCTTCCGAGTTGTCTGTTGTCAGCCTGCTTCGGTACAGGTTTAAAATCACTCTCATATGGGAAAAAAGTTGTTCACAGATATAGGATGATCCGAAAGCTGTAAGCATGGCAAACGCTACTTTCTTAAGATTTCTCTGGTAAACTCATCCAACAACTGAGTATCTCGTTTGAATGGTTCTGGCAGTCACCTTCTAATACCCATGTTTATCAAAATCCTGACCCCTCTCGATAAACTCCTCTTTTAAATTAGTCATATATTTAAGAATTTCGTCTATTAGTGCACCATCGTCGACACTGGATATATAAGTTTTTAAATTTGGAAAATATTTATATGTGTTTTGCCTGAACCTTGTAACTTTAAGTTGAGTTCACTGAGATGGTTTGTAATATCAGTAAGAAACATTAACATACAGATCCAGTTCTTATCTTCTAGTTCAGGATAAGCATCCACTTGATTTTTTTCCAACAAGAACGATTTAATTTCACCCAGACATTGCACAAATCTAGAGAGCACTTTACCACGGCTGAGCCAGCGCACATTATTGTGCAATGGTATATCTGAATATGCACTTTCTAATTCCTGCAGAAACGCCTTAAATTGTCTATGGATCAGTGAAGAACGACCGACAATGTAGTTAACTATTTTAACCACCCTATCCATCAAGAAGCATCAGCGGAGCACAAACTCTCTTGGTGAATTATGCAATGAAAATTCAAAACTGATCGACCCATGCGTTCAATAAGAAGGGAAACAAATCCTTTATGTCTCCCAATTGTATGTTAGCAGGAGCGCCATCTGTCGTTACGCAAAAAATTTTATTTAAATCAATGTTCTGTTTTTCAAAATGTTTAATAAATTCTGAAAATATATCCTCTCCTCTTGTTCTCTGCAATGGGAGCAGACAAATCAGCTCTTCATACACACTGCCATCATCGAAATATCGCGCAACGATTGCCAGACGGGCAATGCCATTAATATCGACACTTTCATCCAATGCTATACTAAATACGAAACTCCGTTTGATAGCGTCTCTCTGCTGTTTTTGGACATTTTGTGTCATTTCGGTAATTCGTCTCTCGATGGTCCGCGCTGATGCCGGTATATCCCTAATCCTGGCCAATATTGTATCCTTATTGGGCAAGTCGTCGAATAAAATCTCGCCAGTACTCAAAAACGTTTGCTTCATAAATTCTCCGTCAGTGAACGGCCTACCCTTTTGTGCCAACGATTGTGCAATTTTGAAACTGCATTCAGTTACCTGATTTTTTCCTTGGAAAACCTTGCTAAAGAATGTTGAATGTTACTCGTATTGTTTACTTGCTCTTTGTATTGCCCCCCTTTTATCAGCGTTATCTTTAAATGAAGATTCATGTTTTATCTGGAAATGTCGTTGAACACTAGATGTCCGGAAAACTACGCTTTCCCGACATAGGACACAAATGGCCCGATCGTTTTGGTGTACAAAACCGTAATCTGTTGTCCATGAAGTTTGAAATGATCGAACGTCTACCTTCTGTTTCTTCGCAGCCATAACGCAACGTAATTTTAATTTTTAAACTTTTCGACGACTATTGACTGGAACGGATGTTACTTCTATACTAAATGATCCAAACTTGTAGCCGCTTGCTATATATAGAAAAATAATGTTACCAGAAAATTCCGATAATTACGTTTATTAAATTTCTTAGAACAAAAATTATTATCTACAACGCGCCCATTGCAATCAAAGGGCCGTTTAGAAGTTAAATCTAACAAAAACTAAAGTTCGGCAATATAAAAAGAGTTGCGACGCGCGTCGGAACGATTGAAGTCAAGTCAAACAAAAACCGCCTTATAGCGGCTCTTTTGATCTGAATTGAGGACGTTTATTTGTGTTTTTGCCTAGGCTTATATTCTGAGGCTTGCCGTTTTTAATACTTGCCGAAATTAAAGCCAAACCAATGCATTCAGTAAAATTATAAATTACAAAATATATATTTTGTAGTTTTTGGTAATAAAACCTAGTGACCTATATAATATATCGTTTTTGTTTGTATGGTTAAAGTAATACTGTCTTCGATTATTTATTTAATGTGTAAACTTTGAATAGGTACACGTGCCATTCAAAATTGCTTGGCGTGCCAAAAATGGCACGCGTGCCATAGGTTGCCGACCCCTGTTCTTGAATGTGCTCTTAGATACAAAAAGGTTAGGGACCCCTTGTTTAAACCACTTATTTTAGTAAATGAGTAGCCTGAAAGTACTTTTAGTTTATTTTTCGCTAATCACTGAGTCACATCAAAAATACCCTCAAACGCGTCGTGTTCGAACAGTGGAACGCTATTTCCCAAGAAGAATGCAAAAAGTTAATTTTTTTATTACCAAAAAGAATCGCAGCGACAATAAAAACCAAAGAAAATTGTACTAAATATTGAATCTTATGATAAATATACCAGCTTAACTTAATGTACGTCTTTCATTTTGTTCAATTCCAACAGAGTTTTAAGATTTTAAGTTTTGGTTAGGTGGCAAATACTTTTAACCAAGGCTATACATATCGTACGCTTATAAAAAAATCATTTAGTTATCAAAATAACTTTGACACATACCAGAAAAGCACGGTTCAAAAAAAATTATTCTCCTTGACATGCCAAAAAAAATAGTGAAAAGCAAAATCAACGTGGAAATATTTTCAAAATAGAAACATCCTTGATTCTATAATTAGGATTTTGATTCATTATAAAACATATTCACATTTTTTAAAAATTGGAAAAATACAGTGCCAATGAAATATTAATGTAGTACAAGGCGGTTTTTTTTTAAGTAAGTACCGTTTTGAGATATGGCCACTGGAGCGTTGCGGTCGCCGTTCCACATATGCGAGTTGAGTGCCTGCACCTATTGGCCAGCCACAAACACACAAAAATACTTCTATGGTCAACAAAAACAAATATGGAGATTTATAAGACAGCAGAGAACTAAGATGAAAGGACTAATAGAGTATACACTCGTGAAGAAAGAAACGTGGGTAGCATATCTTACACAATTATATAAAAGAGAACAGAGTATCACATTACCACAAACACCAGATAGAACAATACACGAAGAAACATATATAACGGAAAAAGACATAATAGAAGCACTGGAAAAATTAAAAAACCGTAAATCTCCTAGCTAAGACCAAATAGAGAATGAGCTACTAAAATATGGGGAATAGAATCCTACATAAATGGAGAACAGCGATAGTTATACTGATGCACAAGAAAGGGGGAAAAGAACTGTACATTGAAATTAACAACAAAGATTATTACAACAAAAATAAACGCGAGAATATATCTGCAAGAAGAACAGAAATGATTCAGAAGTGGGCCCTCACGCATCGATGCCGTATTCATTGTGAGACAGGTAAAAGAAAAATCTATAGAGCGTAGTTGTGCCTGTTAGACTTAAAAAAAGCTTTCGACAATGTATAAATAGAAGACGTTATTCATCTATTATATAATAGGAACATCTCATTAGACCTTATCGAAAATATAAATAAAGGCAATAAAGTAGTCGCAAGATTAGCAGAAGGAATGGTAGAACCAATTAACTATAAATCTGGAATCAGACAGGGAGACTCTTTAACTCTTCTTCTATTTAATATTGTCATGGATGAAATTATAAAGAATGTCAAAAGAAAGAAGAGATATAAAATGGGTAACAGAAAACTTAGAATTATATGCTATACAGATGACGTGATAATAATGACCGAGACAGAACGATCTGCAAAGGCTGGTATACGAATTCTATATAGCAGCAAAACAATATTATATGTCAATCTCAACTGAAAAAAACCAAGACAATACTAATAGTAAAAGAACCGATCAGGTGCAAATTGGTGGTGAAAGATAAACCAATAGAACAGTTGGTGGAGGTCGATTATCTGGGCATCAAAATATCTAGTATCGGAAAAATTGGAGAAGTAAAACATCAAGTCAACAAGGCTAATAGGATAGCAGGATATCTCAATGACACCATATTTAGAAATGAATTCCTCTCCGTTGAAACCAAAACAAGAATATACAAGAGCGTGATCGACCAGTAATAATTTACACATCTGAAACAAGACCCGATACAAGAATAACACAGAGGATGCTGGAATCAACTGAAATGAGAACACTTAGAAGATGTACAAACAAGACACTGAGGGATAGAGAAAGTAGTGAACACATAAGATGCATATGTACTATAGAAAATATCAGCCGGAGGATAAAAAGAAGAAAAATGGAATAAGATCAACACATAAGAAGAATGGCAAACAACATGATAGTATGGATTAGTAAGAGACAAGTCGCCTAACGGAAAAAGATCAATGGGACGTCCAACATGGAGTGACGATAGATCAAGGAACTAAGAAAACAGGCAATAGGGCCTAACTATAAGTCGGAAGAAGAAGGCGGTTTTTTTTAAGTACCGTTTTAAAATATGACCGCTGGAGCGTTGTGGTCGCCATTCCACGCATGCCCGCTGAGTGCCTGCATCTATTGGCTGGCAATAGACGCCATTACGGAAGCATTATGTTATTAGGGTCCTACTATAAGAGAATAGGTTTTTCTGAGAAGTCCACCTCCCTGCTCTAGCTTTTAGAATTTGATTGTAAGAGAGGTTTTTTTTTTATTTGAGAGTTCTGTTGCCCCTAAAAATATAGAAAAATGCACTTCCCGACCCTAAAGGGCTCCGCGTTTGTTGTTTTTTTTTTTCTCTAAAAAAGGCCTTTGCCACGCAATATGCCAAATAAATTGAAACTTATTTATGAGAGCCCCTATATACAGTCCCTGGCCAAATTATTAGACGCACTGTATTTTTTTTAGTAATTTTATGTTTCTTAAGAGTTTTTATGCAATAATGGTATATTTAAACTACAATATTATTGATTTTTATTTAAAAGAATTGTTGTAGACTACATATTTGTATTTATTTCTAACATATAGCAACACTGTGTTGACAAAGTGATACATGAACGTAAATAAGTACAAACCTGTATCAGTCGCGATCGGAATCGAGTCAGGTACGGACGTGTTTCTGTGGCTTTATGGACTGTGATTGTTTGTTTAACAGTTTTATACTACTCAGTTATTAGTTTATTTTGTATGGAGTGTTTTAAAAAAGTAATTGGACTATTTTCATTATGGGTAGAAAAGGCGATCTTTCACCACGTAAAAAAGCTGAAGTGAAGACCCTTGTGATTGCGAAAACATTTACAAACCGAGAAATATCACGAAGACTGGAGGTTTCTGAAGCTAGTGTACGACGCATAAAAAAGAAAATTGAGTCAGGGAAGGAATTAAGCCTGAAAAGAAAGAAAAGATGCGGTAGAAAACCAATTTGCACTCCACGATCAGAGAGATGTTTGAAGAAAATTTGTGTAGAAAACAGATTTGCTACCACAAAGGTAATAAAATCACAACTCCAGGATGCTAGCGTAAATGCTTCTCAGCGCACTGTTCGAAGAAAATTGAAAGAATTAGATTTTAAGGCCTGTCGCCCCGCCAGGAAGCCCAAGTTAACAGCTGCAATGAAAGCAAAGCGCCTGAAGTGGGCCAAAACAATGGCAAGACAAAGATGTGGACTTCTGGAGATCGGTAAGATACAGCAATTTAATCAATAATTGATACATTATTATCATTTTCAGTTAAATAAAGCAAATAAACATGGAAGTTTATATATTTTTCCTATTTTTGACAGGTCTGCTTCAGTGACGAAAGCACATTCGAAATTTTGCAGAATAAAGCTCAGTATGTGCGTCGTCGTCATGGAGAAAAGTTTCATCCTGATTGTGTCGTCCCGACGGTTAAACATCCCACCAAAGTGATGATTTGGTCAGTCATCAGCCGCAAGGGCACTGGACGTCTGTACGTCGTCAAAGGAATAATGAGGCAAGATCAGTACAAAGAAGTATTACAAAATCGGTTGATTCCGCAGCTCAGAGAATGGTTTCCAAATGGGGAACCATTCACTTTCATGCAAGATGGAACTCCCTGCCACACTGCTCGGTCTGTTAAAGCTTTTTTGGCAGAAAAAAATATCCCTCTGTTGGATTGGCCCTGATATGAACCCCATTGAAAATGTGTGGGAGCTGATGAAAAGAGAGAAGTGGATAAAGATGTGATTACCAACAAAACCCAGCTCCTAGAAAAGATTATTCATGTGTGGAATCATCATCCTCAAATGCAGGAGACAGTACAATCTTGCATTGATAGCATGCCGCGCATAATTAAAGCTTTGATAGCGGCTAAAGGTGGCTCAACTAAAGATTGACTTTTACTAACATTAATTTCACTTTTCTTTAAAACTTAATAAACTTATGCTTTTCTAAATTAATGCTGTTTTATTTATGTCAAATAAATAGGTAATTGATTGGATAATATAAAAATAAAAAACAAATTAATTTAGAATAATAAAACGGTACAATATCACTCGGTAATTAATATTTTACATGAAATCTTGCAGTGCGTCTAATAATTTGGCCAGGGACTGTATACCATTTTCCTTTAACACAATAAAGAGATTTTGCAACGCTTATTTTTCACCTGCCTTTGTCTTTATCGTTATCTAAAGCATGCGCAGTATCAACGCAAAGGAATTGCACTTTCACGTTACGTCAGAATCGCAATAAAATAAAGTAAAAGTAAGGTTAGGCTAGTATTCATCTTCTATAAATTTAGGGGATTTTTTCATTCGCCGTACGATCCACTAATGTCTGCTATATACCTAAGTAGAAAAAAACAGGCTCTACCGTAATAGCGATAAGAATAATGAACTTATAAGTTCCTAAATAAGGGAAATCGTTATCCTTAATTATTTTATTATATTATTATTACATTATTATTCTCTTATTTTGTTTGAATAGTCCAAACGATAAGCGCGTGCTTCAAATAACGATAACAGCTGAGTTCTTATACCTAATTTCGTCCCTTTATTATTGCGCATGCTTGAAATAAAAATAAAAGACAGTGGAATGCCAAAATAAACGTGGCAAAATCTCTCTAATAACTTAATAAGAAAGTCAGTTGCGTAAAAATAAAACCAATAACACAAGTACCATAAAATAAAATTATATACACATTTTCTAACCACTTCTTTTTTTGTTTTTAACGGCCAAGTTTTATAGACATTTCAATGTGATTTACATACTTTAAATGCCAAAGTATGTATAAACATTCCTGTTCCACATAAAATTCTCATTCATAAGCAATATGTAAATATTATTGTTTATGTTTTATAAAATACTATTTAATTTCGTTCTCCTTTACTACTACAGTAGCACAATAAACCGAATACAATAGCGAAACTCAGAGGTAACCGTACAGGAAAATCAGGTCTCAGTTTTCAAGAGGTCACGTGGCAGTCCTCCATGTTAAAAAGGGGACCTGCGGGAGATTTTAATTAGAAATAATGTTACTGTGCAAAGTTTAATCATTCAAAATCGTTGATATTATACAAATGTTTGAACATTTTTGATTTAATAAAATGCCAAGTTAATGCATGATTTTTCAAATCATTGATAAACATTTTCTGAAAAAAATGTGAGGCGCATATTTTATAACTTTTGCACACTGGACAATTGATGACGCGTTTGGTTGCTGCAAGCCAAATTTTTGCTCTATAACCAAAAAAATACCATAAGAGAAATAGCTTCTTAGAATTATTTAATTTATCCGTGTACGATTTCTTACGCCATTGATATTCTTTAGAAGAAGAAACTCGCTCCCGGCATACTTTTTGAATTATTTTTACAACTGTCGACGGCACACCAATAACCTCCTTTCCCCATGATAATATAAA
Organism: Pachyrhynchus sulphureomaculatus; assembly: GCA_019049505.1. NCBI lineage: Eukaryota > Metazoa > Arthropoda > Insecta > Coleoptera > Curculionidae > Pachyrhynchus > Pachyrhynchus sulphureomaculatus. Next base: position 113,397,631 of record CM032452.1, on the reverse strand, counting down.
CTGGTTGTCAACCTTTTCAGTTCCCTTCACTTACAAATGTTTTTAATTCTCTTTTTATACAAACTCTCTCCTCCTTCTGTCTTCAAATTCATATAAACTACAATCACATTAAGAAACGATCGACAATACATTTCAAAAGATACTTTCCGAGATCAGATCTAAACATTGAGCGGCCATTTTGAATGAGGGACCCGTCGACGCACGCGCCGACAAAATCTCGTCTCGAACTTGGAACTCACTTTCGCTATTGTATTGGGTTTACTGTGATAGTAGATAGATTTTAAACTACATAATATTACAGCAAAAAACATGATTTCTCAAGGCTCAATATTTTTCAACACCTCTTTATAAACTTTAGATCTTTATAAATCGAAGCAGTATACTTTTATATAGGTACTACCCAACACTAGTTGTAGGTGTATCTATCGAAAGGACGAGACTTAAGACGAATTCCAGCTGTCAAACGTCAACTGATGTTAAGTATACCCGATGCTACTTATATCACCTGAGACACTAAAGGTATCTAACGGGAAAAGGGCTCAATACTTCTTCGACAACCTAATATTAAGCAAGTCTTGGAGAACAATTAGGCAAATTTTCCCCCTCCGTCGAGTTTGTTAATCCGGGCACAAAGTGTATGTAAAGAAGTCGATCAATTCTCAACATTGCCTCGATCAATCAAATCAGCTTTACATTAAACGGCTTACATCAAAGTAAACAAACTTACCTTGTGGGCAAGATGACGAAGCCCCAATCATCTGATTGTTATTTGTAAAGTTGCTGCCATAATGGTAGGAAACGGCACTGTCTAAATTAGTGTAATTTGATTCGTTGGGTAATAGGAGGTCGTCAAAATTGAGGTCTCCGAGGAAGTTTTCATCGTTTGCGTTCAGTTCTGCCAACGTGGGTCCTATTTACACGGAAAAAAAAACAGTAAAATCCGTAATTTAAATAAAATATTTTTTTAAAAGAAATCTACACATATATTAGGTTTTTGGGCGATAACAGAACTTTTTTTCTACCATACTTACGCTTATTACAATGATGCATTCTATTTATTATAAATAATTATCAAAATCCAAGCAAATATAGCCTTGAGGGTCGCAAAAAATTGTTTTCTGTTTAATTATTAAATGTTACAAAGATCACAAACCAAAGATCTACGTAGCCCTTAATAATCTGACTATCATTTTTTACTTTCTTAAAAAAATAAAAAGTTATTCAAAAACACCATAAATAAAGTAACCACGAAATAAATAAAAAAATAAGACGGTTAATAGGTGGGCTGTCTGAAAAGTTCTCGGTCTGATACATAGATGGCGTCAGAAACTGTGAAACCATAATTGTATTAGAAAGTTTCATCCTTTATATAAAACCATGTAAAATTTTATTTCGAGCAAAATAAAATGGATTTCAAGCGTCGTTTCATAACTGCTGATAAAACGCGGATCCACCACTATATACCAGAGCGAAACGAACAGTTGAAACAACAGATTGAAGCCGATGGAAGTTCACCAAAGAAGGCAAAGACGGTTCGATCAGCAAAGAAGGTTCTGGCAACAGTTTTTTGGGATTATAAAGGTGTTTTGTTGATCGATTATCTTCAGAAAAGTAAAACAATTAACTCTGAATATTACTGTAACCTTTTGGATCAGTTGGATGCAAAAATTCGTGAGAAAAGACATGTTTTAAAGAAGAAAAGAATTATTTGCAGCTGTGGATGGATATTTTGCAGACCTTCCGGAATGACACTTTAATGATGGTATTGGATTATTAGAAAAGCTTTTAAATAAATATATTAAAGTTTCAGGAGATTACACTGAAAAATAAAACATATTTCACGTCAAAAAAAAATTCTTTCATTGTTTGGCCGAGAAGTTTTCAGACAGCCTACGTATGTTATTCAATTTACAGGCAACAGGAAAAATAATTCGTCCCCAGTTAAATCGTGTAGTTCTAAATCAAAACCGACCTTGAATACCTTGAATTAAATCAGCCTTATCAACTTGGAAGATGTCATCTTCATCCATATGAATGAGAGCCTCGGACTTGAGCATCTCATCATTACTTAAAATCCGGTTACCCCAGTAGTCTCCGGGAATTTCGTAAGTGTTGGTGGGGGATAGCACCTGGTCTGTGGTTAAACCTAGAAGCATCAAAAAATTCTTATATACTCTATGTGATAAAAACTTAATAATAAAAGAGTTCAAACCTCAGTCGATCATTATGCTCATAAAAAATGGATAATTTTTTTACCGAATACTTACTTTTGAAATAAAATGTGCAAAGTCTATAGATTTCTTTTTGAAGTTACTCTATAATGATATTTCTTTACATATTATTTCTGTTAAGATCGGTAATGATGAAAAAAATAACATAATCCTCTGATTCCTCAAATCTAAGAACCCTGTAACTGAGGCCAACCATCTCCTAGACAAGCTCTATCCCCACCTCAGTAAGTCCGATAAATTATCAACACGCAACAAGTACAAAATGATCATCAGGGCCGGCCTCACCTACTCCAGCCCGGCATGGTATCAAACGTCGTGTTCCCACAGATCCACCCCCCCAGACGGTTCGAAACAAGATCCTCCGCATCATCGTTAATGCCCCATGGTTCGTTCGGAATATCCAAATTCACCGTGACCTCCAGATGCCAACAATCAGAGAATTCATGAGCAACGCTCAACTCAGATTCCCAGATAGAGCCACCCACCACCCCAACCGTACAGTCAGAAATGTTTACGGACCTCCGTTCAACGACAGGACTCGCTACCCAAGACCATCAGACCCTCTCCCCCCGAATTAGTATTAAGTCAGTAATAATTTTATCTCATTTATATAAAACTCTTCTTACATCTTTACTAAAAGAGAAATTGGGTTAGGAATGACCTTGAGCAACTTAAAACATATATTTGTAGGTTTCCCGATGACTCATTCTTCGTAGACCTAACCAAAGCCTATGATACCGTCCCAGTGAAAAAACTATGGAAAATATTAGAACGATCAACCACAAACAGCACGGCAATCGACGCAGTAAAACAGCGGTACGACCAGTCACGTTCCCAAATTAAGTTGGGAAACATTCTCTTCGAGAATTTTTCTGTAACAAAGGGTGTCAGTCAGGGGTGCTGTCTGTCTCCTACATTATTCAAAACTTAACTGAATGAGGCATTAGAGAGATGGCGAAGAGCATGTGGAGGACTGGGAATACAGCTGACCGACGATACTACGTTGTACACTCTACATTTTGCCAACGATTAGGTGGTTATTGCTCAGGACCTTGAATTTATGACAAGAAAACTGTTTGAAAACTATAAAAATGGGGGGTTTAAGAGTTAACTGCAAGAAAACAAAATATTTGTGTATAGAAGGAAAATAGGGAAGCCTTACTCTAAATACCGGTGAGGTCATTGATGCTTGTGAAGAGTATATATATCTCGGAACTAACATAAGTAAAGACGATAGAACGGAAAAAGAAGTGGAGAGTAGAATAAGTAAAGGAAAGGCAGTCATAAGACATCTAAACTCTGTTCTGTGGTTGAAGAACATAATATCATATGTTGTGACACTTGGCAATTGACGAAATGGTTCGAGCACTCAAAACGAATTACTGGCGAAGATCGGCTGGAGAGTCAAGAATGGATAGAGTTAGAAATGAAAAAATAAAGGATGTAATGAAAGTAAAAACCACGATTATTGAGGAAATTCAACAACGGCAATTTGTATGGTACGGACAGGTGGAAAAAATTGAAGAACATCGAATACCAAAGATAGTTCTAAAGTGGGTACCAAGCGAAGAGAGGAGAAGAGGGAAACCAAGAGCGACATGGTTTAGAGGTATTCGGAGGGCAATATCAGAGAGAAATCTAAGACCCGGAGATTGGGAAGATCGAAGAGGATGAAATATGGGAACCGAAAAGCGAAGAACGCTATAAAAAAAACCGGATTGATGGTGACCGATGACTCCAAAATTAGCAAAAGAATCAGTGCTGGATTATAAGGAGAATATCTTAAAACAAAACTGTAATTTAGCCCGGCATCCTTTGTCACTACATTCAAAGCGGTACTTGGAACTTTTTTAATCGTTCCGTAGATTTTTGGCACCAATGATCACTTTATCAATTATAATTTAAAAATCAAGCGCTACTTACACCAGTTCGCGTTATAAAAATAAATTGGCACTGAATATTTTTGCTGAACCTCCATTTTTATCCAAAATATCACTGTCACCTTTAAAATATCAAACCGTTATAATACCAAAATACATTTTCACACACCTGTCTTAACTTATCTAATTACAATTTTTTTTTATTGATATTATTTTTGACTATTGTAAGTTTTATCTATTTTATTCTGTCAATGTTATCACTAAATTTTTAAAATTTACGGGCGCCGTTTCTGAGTAGGTTGTCTCGTGTGGCACATTAACCCCACTAACTTTTTCTTAATTCCGAAAAATAACTACTATCTCACTCATATAGAAATTTCACTTTCATTAAAACCAGGTCGAGTAGCTTATGGCTTCCACTTCATACAGGTTTCGATCATTTTTTAGCCTCGTTAGAGAAAGGGCATAAAAGAAAATTAAAAACTGACCCTTTACGAGTTTCAAGAATTTTTTGAAATGGGGCCCCCACTCACTTATACTGAGTGATTGCAAAAGTTCTGACTCGATTTTCATATATGACAGAGGCATTCCTTTTTGACTGTGCTGATGTTTCTTATATAATCATATTATTATAAGCGTGAGGATGGTGTACTTATAGCTATCAGTGAATCTTATGAAGCTGTGTCTTTAAATGTCACAAAGATGTCGGTTAAACAGTTATTCGTTCGGGTAAAATTGAAAAATATGACCGTCATATTCGGGGCTGTCTGCATTCCGCTGGGTTCTGACATTGCCAAGTATAATGCCCACTGCGCAACACCTTTATGAAGCAAACCAGAAATCCAACTTCGTTCTTCTTGGAGATTATAATCTACCAGAAGCCACATGGTCCAATGGCGATCTCGGACTGACGGTTAATTGCCCACCAGGCTTACATGCCCGTGTATTGGCAGAGACATTTGCATTTCTTAATTTATTTCAATCAAACACTGTACCAAATAGGCGTAATGTATTTTTAGATCTGCTTTTTAGCAGCGTCCGGCTCACTGTCAGCTTTTCCTAGGACGCGCTATTCCCAGATAGTGCTCATCATGTTCCTTTTGAATTTGAAATTATTGTTAGGGAGTATTGAGACTTTATGAGACAGGATGAGTACTACCGTGATAGTAAGAATACGAATTTTTTGGCATCCAATGACTTTTTGGCGTCGGTGAATTGGGACTTGGGGATTCGGATGTCCGCTGGCATTGACAGGGCGGCCGAGTTTCTCTATTCTACATTGAACCAGGAGCGTAATATGTTTGTCCCCAGTAAGACCTTTGTTTCAACCAACGTCCCTATTTGGTACTCACCAGAGTTGAAAAAGGTGTATTTGATAAGAAAACTGCTCATAAAAATTCAAACAAACTGGTGAACACCAATACTATCGAGACTTTACTAGGTTAAGATCGCTATGCAGGGCGCTTCTTAGTGGATGCTATGCCGTGTATGTTGATAAATTGAATGGATCTATACATGATAATCCGCGGAGGTTTTGGTCTTTTGTTAATGGCAAACGTACAACTAACGGGTTTCCACGAAATATGATCCTGGATGGCACTGAGGGTAGTGACAACTCGAATATTGCTAATCTTTTTCAAAGTATTTTTCCAGCGTGTTTCAAAAAGGTGCGGCACCAACTTTATGCTATCTGCCATCTGCCTGATAAAATTTCTGCGGGCCCAGATGATATTCCGAATTATTTGCTGAAGCGATGTGTCACTACATTTACGGGGGCCATCACGGATCTGTTCAATAAGTCACTGGATGAGGGAGTTTTTACGACAATATTTAAAAAAAGTTATCCGAGTTCAATTTATAAGTCTGGAAATAGGAATGATGTAAGGAATTATAGAAGTGTATGTAATCAATCCAGTATTCCCAAATTGTTTGATTTATTAATATATAAGCAATTATCCTGGTCCTGCGGGAACGTCATCTCTTCGCTACAACATGAATTTTCACAGGAAAGATTGATTGAGATACTTGTTAGAGGCTCTGGAGGAGGGGACCTAGGTGGATGCTGTCTATACCGACTTTTCCAAGCTAAGCTGAGGTATTGGGATTCAACGATTCTCTCCTGGGGCGGTTGAAGACATATCTGGAAGGGCGTGAATATCAGGTTAAAATTGGCAATGTGCTATCAAATAGTTTCTGGAGTGCCGCAGGGCGCCCATTGCTCTCCGCTCCTTTTCAATTTGTTTATCAATGATATTGTCGGTCATATACTGAGCTCTGATTTCCTTATGTTCGCCGATGATCTTAAAGTGTTTAAGAAGGTTTTGAATGTGCAGGACGTCCGGGACTTGCACGCGGACTTGGATAAACTTGTAAATTGGGCTGAGATAAACTGTCTACAGCTTAATGCATCTAAATATATATCTGTTAGCTTCTTTAGAGGACATAATGGAACAGTGTTGGACAGTTTGGGCAGAGTGAAAGATCTAGGAGTATTATTTGATTATCGCCTCTCTTTTTGTGATCATTACGTATATATTATTAACAAGTCCAGTAAGATTTTGGGACTTATATATAGAAATCTCAAGGATTTATCATTGTCCTCATTAAGGGTCCTGTACTGCACGTTGGTCTATTCTGGAGTGTTCATCGGTTATCTGGTCGCCAATATTTGAAGTACATAAGTACAATCTCGAAAAAATTCAGAACAGAACGACTGTGTGCTTATAAGAGTGATATATCAATAGCTGACCATGATTATACTATTATTAGGGGCCATATGAACTTGAATCTGTTAGCTCATAGACGTTTGGTAATTGACGGGTTGATAGACTGTCCTACTTTATTGTCATTCGTAAAATTCAATGTACCTTAAAGACATTTAAGGCAAACTGAATTGTTCTTTATTGGATTCCACAGAATTGATTATGGCTGTCATTCACCACTACTGAGGGCTGTGAGATTCATGAACCAGTGCCGGGAGCTGAACATTTTTTCAGGTTCCCCGTCTTCCTTCAGAAGGGATGCTCTGGCGTTGATTGTTTCACGGTAGGAGTGTAAGCCGTTCTTGTGTTTCATTCGACATTTTCGGCCGTTCTGTTATTGATATAATTATATTGTAAAGTATCATAAATACATTGTAAAAAGGGGTGTACCGGTATATTCTCAAATAAATAAATAAATAAATTATCTGACAGTTATGTAAATGCGCCGTGAGTTAACATAACCTTAAAAAAAAGTTTATTTAAATTAATTTGTGTGCAAGGTTAATATTCAAAATGATAAACGAAGAGTTACATTTTCGTCACGTTATGTTCTATGAATTTCATAAGGGAATGAGTATCGAGTTCCATATTATCTTCGATTAATAAAAATTTTTAACAAATCGTATTCGTCGAAGTCCAAGTAAATCGTAATTAGCCGATTTTTCCCTTTTGTATCCCCTAATAAAGGCCACTGATGGGTGGAACGTAGTTTGGAGGTTGTTTCCTATTGACCCAAAAGTTACGAGTTCCATGTTATCTTCGATTAATAAGGGTTTTTGACAAATCGTATTCGCTAAAGTCCAAGTAAATCGTAATTAGCCGATTTTTCCCTCTTTCATCTCCTAATAATGAGCACTGGGGGTGGAGAGTAGTTTGACGGTTATTATCTATTGGTCCAATAGTTAGTATTCCATAATCTATTCGAATTTAATCGTTTCAAACAAATCGCAAACGGCAAAGTCGACTTATAATGGTGCCCTTTACTATTGGCCAATACCTGCACCAGAGACTGGAAATATCTCAAAATCATGAAGGATTTGGAGGTTGCGCCCTTTGAGACTTTTGATCGGCATAGTGAGTACTACAAAATAAAAAAAAATAGCAAATTTAACGAAATCCGAATTTACATTTAAAATGTGCGGGGTCCTTTGATCAATCAAAAAGGCATCATCTTTCACCATGACAACGCTAGACCATATATCGCTCAACAGACACTGCAAAAACTTAGAGAGTTAAAATGGGAAATCCTCGAGCATCCGCCGTATTTCCCTGACTTTGCCCCTTCAGAATTTCATCTGTTTCGTTCTCTGCAAAATAATTTGAATGGCAAAAAAATTGATTTTATGGAAGAAGATGAAAACTACCTTACGACCTTCTTTGAGGAGAAACCACGCAGTTTCTACAAAAAAGGAATTCAAAAACTTGTAAAACGATGGAAGCCAGTTATAGAAAATGATATACGAGTACATTACTGATTAATAAATACTTTGAATTGTTGTGGCTGTTACTTGACGGAAATTCATAACGAATGTAATGAAAGACTAATATTGTCAAATTTCCACTTTATTTAGTTTCACTGAAACTGTATGACGCGTTTCGCTATACTATAGCTTCTTCTGATACAAAATGATATTTGAGTATTAGTGTTGTTACATTTATATAAATACCCTAAGGTAGATAGGTAATAAAATTAATACTGTATGCTAATGAATATTGCTGGGAAATCAATTCTGAATATTAATTGTATAAATTGAGTAAAGGGGAGTTACCATGGGCCAGACAGGTATCTTTTTGTTCGATTAAGATGACGTCTGAATTTTTAATTCTATTTATTTCTAAATTTTCTAATAGGTTTAATTTTACGCCTTTGTTTTGTATGTGTAGAATTTTAAATTTATCGTCAAAAAGATGATTTGATTCTGTTAAATGATTACTGTACGCTGAGTCAGTTTTGTTTTTTAAATAGCTTCTTTTATGTTCTAAAATCCGAGTTTCGAATGAGCGACCTGTCTAACCTATGTAACTTTTATGACAAGAACCACACTCCAGATTTTTTTGATCTATTTTGTTTTCCCTTTGCGTTTTTAATGAATTTTTCTAACGAGTTATTTGTTCTAAAAGCTATGTTGATATTATATTTGTTTAAGTGGTTTTTAATTTTCTCTGACGTGTTACCAAAATATGTTAAAACATTAAATTTTTTTTCTGTGTTTTCTTTCTCGGGGTATACTAAAGATATAGCTTTATTTTTTAATTTTTTGTTTAGAATTGAGTCTATGGTGTCAGGAGAATATCCGTTGTTAACAGCAATTTGTTTTTATTAGATTTAATTCTTTATTAAAATCATCTACAGATAAGGGGACACTTACAAGTCTATGCAACATACTGTGGTAAGCTGCCAATTTGTGTTGTAGGGGGTGAGCTGATTTTATGTTTATTGTAGTATCTGTATGTGAGGGTTTGTGAAAGATAGAGAATTTGTGTTTGTTGTAATGTCTGGTTATCGTTAAGTCAAGAAAATTAATTTTATTGTCGACTTCTAGTTCCATAGTGAATTTAATATTCTTATGTACTGAGCTTATATAGTTAAAAACATTGTCAAGTTGACGCTCTGTACCATTAAAACAAGCAAAGATGTCGTCTACATATCGGTACCAATACAAAAATGATTTGCTAAATTCTTGTCGATGTATTTGTTTTTCTAGGTTATCCATAAATATTTCTGCTAAAAGCGGGCTTAGTGGACTACCCATTATGAGACCCTCAGAACTATTGTAAAACGTATTATTAAAGTAAAAAATAATTTTGATTGAGGCTCGTGTTTAATAAATTTAGTATGTTTGTATAACGATATTAACTTTATTTTTGATTAGAAATGTTTTTATGATTTTTACTGTTTCATCCGGGGGTACGCTAAGGAAAAGGTTTTGGACGTCAAATGATACTAGTTTTGAATTATCTGGTAGAAAGACGTTGGAAATTTTTTCCGTTAATTCTAACGAATTTTTTATTGTGTAAGTTGAGGTGAAGTTAATGTTCGTTTTAATGATATCTATGAGAAAATTTTGAGAGTTTGTAAGCTGGGGTCGATATGTAGGAGGCTACAGGTCTAATAGGATGATTTTCTTTATTTAATTTGACTAATGAATAAAGTAGAGGGGGCTGATGATTCATGACTGTTAATTTTGAGATTTGGTTGTCTGATATGATGCTAGAAGCTTTACCTAATGCTGTTCTAATATCTTTCTTGAATTTTTCTGTCGGATCTTTAAGTAATATTTTGAAATTTCCTTTCTTAATAAATTCTAATGTTTTGTCTATATACTCTTGTTGATCTATAATAATAATAATGATCTATAATAATATCATTTTCACAAAAGCAGATAAGGGTAAACACAATAGTCGCTATAGTTCAACAACAATATATTGGGCATAAACTTTTGCAATCACTCAATACAATACATGGCTATAATTTTTTTAGATACAAAAGAGATTTTGCTCATCGAATACGAATAAAAAGCCGTCTCTATCCCCGAAAAGACTTTCTGAAAACTTTTCACATTGTAAATGTAAAAAAATACTGTATATACAGACACAATTATTATGTAAAACAGTTCATCAACGAATTCACAATTTACTGTTCTGTTTTATTTTATTACAACCGAACGTCCTCGAAATATAATTTTGACCTTGTAGAAGTTTTAATATATCAGATAAATTTTGCATTCAGATGTACATTTTTCAAATACCTTAATATTTTTTTAAATTTTTAATTTTTACACTTTATAAGTAACTTGAGCTACAGTTTTATCTTATTTAAACAAAAAGTGTCTCTCAAAAATTGATAAGGCACTTGATCAGTGTCTGGAAATCAATATACAGGGTGAGTCAACGATAGACTAAAGTTCATTATCTCATTTGTTCTCAAATGTTAAATACAACAAGGGTAAAAATTGAAAAATTCAAAATAAATCGAAAACTATTAGAAATAGGTATATGACATACTTAATAAAAGTTGGAGAGTTCTTTAAAATCTATCAGAAAAATAATAATATACAGGATGTGGCATTTAAAAAATTTAAGATTTTTCAATTTAAAATAGTCGAAATGTATAAATTTATTTTTGAACACCCTGCAGCATCTAACTCAAATTTCTTTACACGTATCTTTTTTTTTTTCATCTCTATAGAACGCTCGTACCAATTATGAGTATTCCACCTTCAGAAACAATGGCGCTACTGGCAATTTTTCACAAAATTGAAAACTAGTATTTTTTAAAAAAAACTGAAATATTAGAAAAACTACTAGGTTTAGGTATATAACATTATTAATAAAAAAATTATAAAATTTTACGCAGAATTTAAAAACAAATTAAAAAATAGGAAGTTCCATTTAAAAAAACATGTTATCGCTTATATCGGCCACACTTTATTGAAGTACCCTGTATACTCAAAAATAATTTTAAACTGTGCACCTTAACATGCCCTAAAACTATTGTATTGTATAAACTGATGACCTTGAAATTTTTAGTTTTTTTACATACCAGATAAATTATTAAAGATAAAGCACTCGTGATACTTTTCGTTTAATCTACAGCCTGTGGAGAATATTCCAGAATTTTTTCAAAATTTTTTGATCAATGCTTTTCGAGATAAGAGGGGGGACAGCGATTTTTGGCAATTTTTTAAAAATAATACAAAGAAAAATGTGCGCAACTATGACATTATATATATTTTTGAACTTGTATTTTCACAAGCTTTCTTTTGACACCCGACGTAATGACCTAGTAAATGTTTTTTTTTCCACTTCCGATTTCACCCCCCAAAACTAACTTTTTAAGTCAAAATTTAGCTTTCAAAACTACACGGCTCTGATGAGGCCATCAGTGCCAAATTTCAACTTCCTATGTCAAATAATTTCGAAGAAAATCGGGTGTGGCAGACGTGCTGGTAGAGAAATATCGCGAAAAATACCCGGATGCCGAGAAACAAGAAACCTTGGATCACACCGGGTCTCCGAGTTTCAGCAAAGAATATGAAATCCTTGCATCTTATAAGGAAATTCAATTTCGATAATGTTGCTTTTATAGAATACTTCAATAGTTATCGTAACATATATAGGAAAATCATAAAAACCGCCAAACGAAATTATTATCATTTGAGAATATTGAATGCAAAAAATAGATCTAGGGAAACCTGGAAATATTATTAATAAACATAGAGGCGGCTCTGGTATCCAACCGGTTTGTTCTTGCACTCTTGACGCCGGTCAAATTAATGATTACTACTGTAATATTGCACATAACAAATTGTTAATTCAGGGGATACCATAAAATATCTCAGTCATGTCTCAGTGCCTGATACTTTTTTCTTGTCCCCAACTTCCACCATTGAAATAAGTGAGGTTTTAGGGGAAATGAGAAATAAGAATTCCTTTGGCTAGGACGGTGTCTTTCTGAGGGTCTTCCTGGCAATGCCGCAGAGAGCCGTAGGGGCCTTGGCAGATGCAATTAACGGCTCGTTTTCCAGTGGTACTTTTCCGGCATGTTTGAAGAGGGCTCTGATTGTCCCATTGCATAAAGGTGGAGAGTGTAATATCACTTCGAATTTTAGACCTATTTCTTTACTCCCGACATTGGCGAAAGTGGTGGAGAGGTTGGTCGGGAAGAGAATGGTTGATTTTTTGAACAAACATGACCTTCTTAGTGCGCAGCAATTCGGATTTCGAGCCTCGAGGAGCACGAACGATGCAATTTTTAATCTGCTTGAACGACTTTATCACGAATTGAATTCTGGTGAACATGCTGCGACGGTGTTTTGTGATATGACAAAAGCTTTCGATTGTGTTGATCATGGGATCTTGCTGTCAAAGCTGGACTTTTATGAGTTCAGGGGGTTAGCTTGGGATTGGTTTCGGTCGTATTTGTCGGGCGCCGGGCCGAGTCTAGGGAGTGACTTTTAAGGGTCAGTGCTCGGAGGGGGTTGGAATCAGTGTGGGTATCCCTCAAGGCTCTGTACTTAGACCACTATTGTTTTTGATCTACGTTAATGACCTGCCCCTTTTGACAGTGGCTGGCAGATTTACCATCTTTGCTGATGACACCACAATTTTGTGGCACAATAAGAATGTGGGGAGACTTCGGGCCGATGTTCAGGCAGATTTGTCTAAGATGAAGGCTTGATGTAATGATAACAAACTGTCCTTCAATATAGCCAAGACAAGGATTCTGAGCTTTAGATGCAATATAAAGGATGTTAATATTGAGAATGAGATCATCTCTTCAGCTGATAAGAATTCATTTCTCGGCCTAATAATTGACTCATCGCTGCGGTTTGTGGATCACATTGGCAACATCTGCAGCAAAATTTCTTCAGGCTGCTATGCCCTTAGGGTTATTGCAAGGAGCCTGGGGCTGGATGTAGCTAGAACCTCTTATTTTTCACTAGTTGAGGCTCATTTGAGGTATGGGATTGGTTTCTGGGCTTGCTGCTCTCGTGTTCACTTTAGTTCTGTTTTTGTATTGCAAAAGAGAGCTATTAGATATATTTCAGGAGCTAGACTGCGAGAGTCATGTCGACCATTGTTTCCGAGGTTAGGGATTCTTACTCTTTGTGCCCTATTTATCCTGGAAACTGCTATCATGATCTTTAAAAAACATCGTCTTGAGGCAATGCCAGTCAGCCGGCACGGCACTAGGCGAGCGTTCGTCCTGCCATTGCCGGCCCCGAAAACGGAGTTGATCAAATCGGCAATTGTTTAGAATGGCAAAAAAATATATAATCATCTGCCTCTCAAATTGAGAGGATTGAAATGCGAGAGAGTCTTTAGACGAAAGACTAGGGCCCTACTTATAAAAAAGGCGTACTATGTACTTGAGGAATTCTACAACGATAGATTGGAATAAGCATATAATAGTAGTTGAGTGGTTGGCATTTGGGTTGACATATGTGTAATTTTTATTTCTTTTATATTGTATTTACTGCATTGACTACTAATCTTGTTCTGTTTCCTTATTTTTTTCTTTGTTTGAATTTGTGTTTATTAATATAATAATAATTTAAGTTAAGCTTGCTTTGTCAACAAATACGTTGTATTTTAGGACAATAAAGCATATTTCTATTTCTATTTCAAGATGTTGTCAAAAAAGTAAATTCTTTGCGGACAAACTTCAGGAAACAACTCAAGCGAATTCGTGATGCTGAAAAGAGTGGTGCAGGTGCAGAGGATGTTGAATGTTGCGAAAATCATTCGGTTCACACATTCTGAGTCCACTGAGTAATTTTTCGTGGGTATACTTCTGCCTATCAATAAACCACTGCTTGGCCTATTTCCTTCGTGTCTTCTTTTTCTTTTTTTCGCACTAATAACGCCCACAGCAATTAAACAACAGAGTTCAGTGACACTCAACTGAGTTCACTTCACAATACCGGCGAGGACTGACAATATTGCCAAGCACATTGTACGTCTGTATTGGTGATTGCGCAAAATATTGTACAACCATCAATATCGCCTCCATATGAGTCTATTTATTGTACAAACTCAATTATTGTGCAATAATACTGAAAGTCTATGGGCAGCTGTCAAAATATTGTGCAATCCATATTGCACAATAATATTGACCCTCTATGGGCCGCTTAAAAAAACACATAGAATAGTTTAATATTTAAAATCGAACAAAGGTAAATAAATTGTGATGTAGGTATGTTAGTACAGTCTGTCAAGTAAGAACGTGTCTGAGATAATTCATTTTCAGTAGACGCAATTCAACAAAAAATCGATAGAGGGAACCTTTATCTACGACGTATTTTAGTAAAAGTATCAATCGATTCCGAACTTTCGTCGCAATCACGTAAAATCCAAAATGAGTCCCTTGTTTTCGCGTTGGTTCGAGGCAGTCGTTTTTTGTCCCTAAAATGACACATTCCGCGGCCGCTAAATATATTAAAAAGTCGGTGTCGTTTGTGAAGAAGTAGGTAAATCGTTTTAACGAGACGAAAAATGTCGACGACTTGCCAAAACGTGGCTCGGTAGGCAAAGTCACTCTGAAGGTAGTAAAACGAATCGTGTCTTTGTTTTCACGGAACCCGAAATTATCACTACGTCAAGGAGCGGCAAAATTAAGAAAATCCGGTTTGAATGTGTTCCATGAGACTATTCGACAACATTCTCGTGCTCATGATGTTAAATTCCGAAGCACGTTGAAAAAAACCTTTCATCATCACTAGAGACCGGATTATATGCATTTGCATATTTTCATATGCATTTGCATATTTAAACCATTCTCACCTATTACTGCATATTTTACCCAAAATCTAGTAATGATGCATATTTTCCCTATATTTACAATATTTCTCGGTATTACTAGGCAATTGAATTGCTCAGGGTATTGTTAATGTCGCCGTCTGGAACCGATCTTATCGCCGGAACATTACCTACAACAGTCTAAAGGTTATAGTGCCAAGGGAATACCCAAAATTACGATGGTATTTTATTACTGTGTTTCTTGGTCGGGATATTAAGTGATAAGTAGTTAGTTTCTAAGAATATTTGTTTGAACGTGGATAAAATAAATAATTTTCTGGAAGACGAATTTTTATTTTAAAACAAGATATCAGTTTTAACATTACTGTTGACGCGCTTGCATCAGTGTAGTCTTTTTGCAATTTTTAACGTGTTGTGTTAAAGTTTAACGTGTACCATGCCACCCGCAAAAAGTGTCTCTTCGTGGGTAGCTGATTATCCTGGAATATTTACATACAACGGAAATGTTTTATATTGTCGAGTTTGCGAGAAAAATGTTTCGTGCACGAAAAAGTTTAAAATTGACCAGCATGTCAAGAAAAGTCTTCATATCGCAGGATTGTAAAAAAAAAGGTCCACGACAACAACTTATAACAGCAGCAAGTAGGAGTGATTCCACTTCGATAGCCCAACAAAAAAACCACTTTAGCATGGATTTATGTGAAGCATTGCTTGCAAGTAATATTCTCTCCACAAACTTACAAATCCTACATTCAAAGATTTTCTGCGAAAATATTGCTTGAATCAAAAAATACCAGACGAATTAACACTGCGTATAAATTACATACCCACAATTTACCAACATGTTCTGGAAGAAATACGTAATGAACTTAAGGATGATATTATTTGGATTTCAGCTGATGAAACTACCGACAGTTGTGATCGCTATATTGCGAATTTAATTGTGGGTGCATTCAGATTAGAGCCTTCTTCTTCCTATTTGGTGGCCTGCAAAGAACTTGACAAGACAAATCATTCTACGATCGCCAGATTTGTGAATGAGGGTATTAAAAAAATATTTCCTGAATCTTCTGCAGATGAAAGAGTGTTTATATTTCTCTCAGATGCTGCTCCTTACATGATCAAGGCAGCCAAAGCTCTCCAAGTATTTTATCCAGATTTAATTCAAGTGACGTGCTTTGCTCACGGAGTCCATCGACTCGCTGAAGAAGTACGATCGACGTTTGGAACTGTAAATAAACTGATTTCATCAGCAAAGAAAGTGTTTCTTAACCTGCTCGCAATAACGCCTATAAAGTAAAACTGCCAAATGTGCCTTTACCTCCCGAACCAGTGGTAACTCGATGGGGAACATAGATTGAAGCTGTACTATTTTACAATGAACATTTCGAGGCCATCAAAGGTGTAGTAAATGACTTCGATAGTGCAGAGGCTATGGCAGTTCGTCAATCCAAGGAAGCAATTAACGATTCTGATATTAAAAAAAAAACATAGCTTTGATTAGCACTCACTTTTCCCACATACCTGCGGGTATTAAAAAGCTTGAAACTCGAGGTTTGACGTTGACCGAATCAATTCAGTTAATGAATAAAATCCGTCAAATAAACTCCACATTGCCAGATGTATCCCCGCGTAGAGTTAAAGAAAAGTTTGAAAATATTTTGTGCAATAACTAAAAGTTTCTACTTTTATTATTATTTAATATTGCATATTTTGACCCTTTTCATGCATATTTTAAGCATTTTTCATACATATTTGCATGCATATTTCAAGATTTTTATGTTGCATATAATCCGGTCTCTAATCATCACCATTAGCTTATTCCATCCATAGTCGGATGTAAGCCTCACAAAGTAGTTTCTAATGAGCTTTGTTGCTGGCTTTTTGCATCCAATCGTGTCCTGCTAATCTTTTTATGTGATCCGCTTATTTTCGTCTGTGATCTACCTCTGCATCTTTTGTGTTCTCTAGGCCTCCATTCAACTGTACGGCGTGTCCATCAGTTATCATTCAGTCTTGCGATATGTCCCGCCCAATTCCACTTTAATATACATCTGTTACTTTTGATCTTCTAAGGTATCTCGATATTAGGAATACGATCTTGGAGTCTTAATATTTAGCATTCTCCTCTCCATTGTTCTTTGGGTTACCTGGAGTTTATTTATAATACTTTTATTTAAAGCCAAGAGTGACAACATCCGCGAAGTGATTTAATTGTTCACCGTCCATCAGTATTCCTTTATTTTCCCACTTTAACGATTTGAACATGTATTCTAGAGTCAACGTGAACAGCTTTGGGGATATCGAGTCCCCTTGTCTAATTCCTCTTTTAATTTTGATTTTATTTGTTTTTTTTTTATCATGTTTAGCTATTAAAAATTAAAAACTGTATTCATTTTCGACAGATATTCTCCTTTTCTAGTAGTTTCAGACTAGAATTCTTGTTTCTATTTTAAATTTTAAAAATCAAAACATTAAAAAAAATGTATAGTGTTTTCGTAAGTTCATTAATCTCTAGAATATACATGACAATTCCGAATAATTAATTTACTTATTATAACACAATTAGGAGAACTAGAAATAATTAATCCATGTGGCCAAGAAATTATAAAATTTAGATTGTTTTTGAATCTTGTTAAATGAATTATATTATCATCATCATAATAATAGATTTACATTTTTTCGAATTATGTTTTTAAAGCCACTTTAATGGCCTTTATATTTCATATGTACTGTACTAAATATTCTTAGGTGTTGTCCACCTCATTTTGTTTTTTTACTTGTTATCCAAACGTATATTTTAAAAAATCCCATTGTGCTCCTTCACACTTTGCAGGCAATAACGTGACCCTGGCTACCGGGGCCGTAGCTAAGGGGTGTTAGTTTATTTCTTCCCAACTTATGCAAAATCAAGACTAGGTCTGTTTAGATCTAAACTCGATCTAAGATTAACACAGTTAACTAAAACGATTAGTTATGATTTGGCTGAATGTAAGTGTTGCCAGATTTCTAAAATTTAAAATATTCAATGATTCACCGACTTTCGCTATATTATTAAAAGTCTAAACTAATGAAGCAAAATTATCGGGTACAGTTTGAGCTAATAGAGAAGAAGGTAATCAACATACGAGGCTGGTTTGAAAAGTCCGTGCAAAGTCCGAGAGATGGCACCACCGGCGCGTACCTAGGTCATGTTTAGTTGGTAGCATCTCTTGAATGAACGCACACCAAGTTTCAGCCATATTGGTCTATTTCTTTGTGTTTGGCATTCGTGTGAATCAAGGAAGTCGAGTGATTTTCAAGAAATGGACGAAAAAGAATTTCGCGTGGTGATTAAACATTACTTTATGAAAGGCAAAACGCCTCAGGAGACTAAAGAGAAGCTTGATAAACATTATGGTGACTCTGCACCTTCGATTAGAACAGTTTATAAGTGGTTTCAAAATTTTCGGACTGGCCATATGGGCACAAGTGACGCTGAACGTTCTGGACGGCCTGTGGAGGTTACGACTCCAGAAATCGTTGATCAAATCCATGATATGGTGATGGATGACAGAAGAGTTAAGGTGCGTGAGATTGCTAGTGCTGTGGGCATCTCGACTGAACGGGTACATAATATTTTGCATAAACATTTGGACATGAGAAAGCTATCCGCAAGATGGGTGCCGCGATTCCTCACGCTTGACCAAAAACGGAATCGTGTGAAGTGTTGCAAGGATGGTTTGCAGCTATTCCAGAAGAATCCGGAGGACTTTAAGCGTCGTTTCGTCACTGTGGATGAAACATGGATACATTACTATACTCCTGAGACCAAACAACAATCTAAACAATGGGTTACCAAGGGGGAATCTGCACCAAAAAAGGCGAAGACCGTTCCTTCGGCCGGAAAGGTTATGGCGACTGTCTTTTGGGATTTGCAAGGGATAATCCTCATCGACTATCTGGAAAAGGGTAAAACTATTACAGGTGAAATATTATTCATCGTTATTGGACCGTTTGAAAACCGAGCTGCAAGAAAAACGCCCGCGATTGGCCCACAAGAAAGTCCTTTTCCATCGCGACAACGCACCAGCACACACCTCAGCAGTTGTGGTCGCAAAAAATTAATGGAAATAGGATTCCAACTCGTTTCACATCCCCCCCTATTTTCCAGACTTGGCTCCCTCGGACTACTATTTGTTCCCCAATTTGAAGAAATGGCTGGCGGGACAAACATTTTATTCAAACGAGGAGGTGATTGCAGACACTAATGGACTTGGACAAATCCTATTATTCGGAAGGGATCAACAAACTAGAACATCGTTGGACGAAGTGTATAAGCCTAAAAGGAGACTATGTCGAAAAATAAAAAAGGTTTACCCCAAACACATAAGTAGTATTTATTTTTGCACGGACTTTTCAAACCAATCTCGTACTTATAGAAAACAGCTGAATTTTGTCTACGTTTGTACTTTGATAAGTTAGATATAACCACATATAACCTGCTATTAAAGTTAACAAATAAAAACGACAACATCGGTACGTATCCCCCGGTTTTACTAGCAGGAAACGTATGATCATTTGGGTTTTTAGCGGCTCTGCATGGACAGCGCTGAAAATCTGTCCAGTTTTTTCTACTCACTCATTAAAGCTTCTTATGGATCACTGATTTGGCAGGAAGCGATGTTATAAATAACATCACCTTTCTATTCTTTTGAGGTCTGGGTGCAAAAAAATTGGACGCTTACTAACCCAGAGAACAAGCCGGATTTAGAAAAGGCTTAGTACGCTGGACCACCTTCAAGTATTAAGAATCTTAATTGAAAAGTTAAACCAGTATAATTTTAAGATCTGGGTGGCCTTTGTGAATTACGAGAAAGCGTTCGACTCCCTTGAAATATGGGCAACATTAAATAATCTAAGTAATTGTAGAACTGACAGCAGATACTCGCAGATAATTCAAAATATATATAAAAACTAGCAGTGACCGCGGCTCCGCTAGCGTGGACTTGATTCACTACTATCGTCACTGCTTATTCCTTATGTTACCTAACGTAATAAAATATCTGCCATTATTTCCCCTTATCTCCCATTATTTATTTCTCCTTATCTCCCATTACCTCACCTTATCCCCCATTATCTAGGCTTATCTCAACTTATCTCGCAATATTTCTCCTTATCTCCCATTATCTCACCATAACTCCCATTTTCTAGACTTATCTCTGCTTAGCTCCCATTATTTCTCCTTATATCTCATTATTTATACTTATCTCCCATTATCTCACCTTATCTCCCATTATCTAGGCTTATATCGAATTATATAGAACATATGTAAAAATTTATAAAAACACGTAAATCGGATAAGTGGTTCTCAAGTGTTAAGCGCACTAAGGGACAGACAGACAGACAGAGAGACGTTGCATTTTATATACATTATATTCTTTGCAACATGATATTGTTCCATATTTAATGGTTTAGGCTGTGTATTGCAAGAGAACGCGCTAGCAATAAACTTTTTTCCGACTTCATTCACTATTATCGTCACTGCTCAT
This sequence comes from Pachyrhynchus sulphureomaculatus, assembly GCA_019049505.1. Classification (NCBI taxonomy): domain Eukaryota; kingdom Metazoa; phylum Arthropoda; class Insecta; order Coleoptera; family Curculionidae; genus Pachyrhynchus; species Pachyrhynchus sulphureomaculatus. The sequence goes on along the minus strand of CM032452.1, from coordinate 113,376,965 downwards.
TCCTTATGCGTGAATCGGATAAGTAGTTCTCCAGTGATAAGCGCACTAACGGACGGACAGGCAGACAGGCAGAGATACGTTGCATTTTATATATATTATAGATGTAATAAAATATATATCTATAACATGGTCAAAGAACATATGTTTGAATTTAAAAAATTACGTAAATCGGATAAGTGGTTCTCGAGGGATAAGCGCACTAACGGACAGACAGACAGAGAGACGTTGCATTTTATAGATATTATAGATCTAGATTATTATTATTATTATTATATAACCTGGCCAAAGAATATATGTATGAATTTAAAAAAGATACATAAATCGGATAAGTGGTTCTCGCGTGATAAAAGCACTAATGGACAGACAGACAGAGAGACATTGAATTTTATATATATGTTATAAATTATAGATTATAGATATTCTCTGCTACATAATATTGTTCCATATTTAATGGTTTAGGCTGTGTATTGCAAGGGAACGCGCTAGCGGCAAACTTTTTTGCGACTTCATTCTCTATTATCGTTACTGCTCATGCCTTATGCTACCTATCGTAATAAAATATAGCCTATAACCTGGCCAGAGAACATATGTATGTTTAAAAAAAAAAAGAACGTAAATTGGATAAGTGGTTCTCCAGTGATAGGATGTAAATACAGGAGGAGAGCAATTCAATCATTTGCGATTCGCGGATGATATTGTGCTTATATCTAACAACAAAGAAGAATTGGAAGAAATGCTGAATGAACTTAACAAGTCCAGAGAGATTGGTCTGAAAATAAACATCGCCAAAACCATGTTCATGACAAATGACGACTGTGATAAAGAGGCAGTACTGATAATTTAAAACGCGAAAATCATAAGAACGGATTCATATGTATATCTTGGACAAAAAATAGTAATATATAAAGAAAACTTAAAAGTGGATTTATCAAGAAGACTATCATTGGCTTGGTCGGCGTTTGGCAGATTGCGGAACATCTTCCCAATGCCCCAAATAGACTAAAAGCGAACATATTGGTCTGACGACATCAAAAGATTAGCGGAATACAACTAGATAAACTAGGCCCAAAACCGAAGAATAGGGACGTACTTAGGGGAGGCTCCGACGATGGACTGCATAGCTGGTGATGATGATGTAAAGTACACCTGTATAGTTAGTTTTTATAAAAAAAAAACAATATTGAGAAAGTTTAGAAGCTGGGATCTCTCAGCAACTGGGGTTTTCTGTCGCCACTGGTGTTTCATGAATAGATTTTAAGCTGTCTTCAAACTTTGACGGCTTGAAATTCAATATTTCATCTCCTCATATTTAGTTTAGTTTAAGGTGAATCACAAAACTTATCTACACTACCGTCAGAAAGTAGTTACTCACCTAGTTATTTCACTCCCAAGACAACAAAAAACCCAGATAATATATATTTTTTTAAATTTTAATGCATCATTATTTATTTTCACATTATTTACAGCCCAGAAAATTAGAAAAATATTCATGATTTTCCAGGATTTTTCTCATCTATGTGACCTCCTTTGTTTTTAATTACCGCTTTACAAAGTTTCGGCATTCTGTCCAGTAGTTTCTTCAGAGTTTCTTCGGTTTTTCTGCTTGTAAAAGTTCCCACAAGTGATTTTCTGATGTTGGATTGAGTTTTAGAACACACCTGTCCGAATGGTCCCATAGCAATTCGATGGGGGTTCAAGTCGGGTGATTGTGGAGGCCAAGTTATCACTTCCAGGACGTCATCGGATTTCCATTGGTCCAAAAGTTCTCTAATTTGTTTAGTAGAATGTTTAGGGTCGTTGTCACGCTAAAAAATAAATTTCCCCTAAAAATATCTCTTCCAGAAGGAAGCATTTGAGTTAGTAAAATTTCTTGATACTGTTCTATTCGCATGTTTCCTAAATATTTACCAACTTTCCAAAAAACAACCCCAAACCATTATTGAACCTCCACCATGTTTTACTGTAGGCTTCCAACATCCTCTCTCCAGCTGACTGCCGAACGTAAACTCGTCGATTTGAACCGAAAATTTCGAATTTAGATTCGTCGCTCCAAAGGACGGAATCTCGTTGTTTTGATGTCCAATTCTCCCACTCTAATCATTTACGTTTATTCGCTTTCCTAAGAAGTGGTTTCTTCACTGCAACTCTCACGTGTAGTCCACCTTCTGCTAACCTGTTCTTCACGGTTGTCACTCTGATGGGCCGCTCCAGGCTTACTTGAGCCGTGATTTCTGGTGCGGTTAGGCGGCGATTACGTCTGCTGGACACTGCTATTCCTCTGTCTTCAGCGGGAGTCTGGTTGAGAATTCCATGTCCCGCAGAAAATTTTTTTACGATGTAGTTCACCGTTCTCCTTGGCATCCGCATATCACTCGCGATTTGTCGATTCGAGTGACCATTTTGATGTCTCGCAATTATCAGAGCCTGATTTTCAACGGAAACTTCTTTCGCTTTTGGCAGTTTCACAAATCAATTGAGCCTGTATCAATGATAAGGTACTGTTTGCGAATGGTTAATTTCCAAATGGTATTTATAGCATAGTTTTTATCATGAAATGTCACTAGGAATTTCCATAACTTGAAATGAGTTCTTACTTCAACTGGAATTCTCAGAAATCGCCTCATAACCATTATCATGCAAAACTTGGAAATTTGTTCTAACTGGTTTTTAATTTGTGATTTCACCAAAAAGGCTTATCTAAATAATTTTATGATGGACACTTGTTTAAAAACAATTAAATTTACCTAATATAATAAAAGGGTTTAATTAGGTATTAAATTTTGGCAGTTACATTGAATTTTCTAGGTGGGCAAATACTTTCTGACGGTAGTGTATATATATATTACTGAATCTCTTAATATTTAGAGCTGAACATTGAAGTCTACATACTATTTAAATACGTTGACTGCCTAGTTCTCCTCCCACTATAATTTACACGGAGTTACACAAATCGATAAGAATAATTCTCATGTCTATGATACGCTTGTAATTTCAATTTTTCACAACTAGTTAAAAAAAACTTACCTATGGTTCCATACAGAGGGCTCTGTGAATTATCAATATCAAAAATGTAGTCCCTATATTCGGGAGGAGGTTCCCTCCGAGAAGGAATAGGGGACAGATGCTGAAGTGATCATGATGTTCGTCTCGTTTATAGGTTCTTGTTTAATATTGATTCCAGACTCTAGAGTGTAGTCGTGGAAATCGCCCATTCTTCTGAAAGAAAAATCATCGATTAAAAATGTATTTGGCATCCATCTGTGTATAATTTTCACGAGTTGAAAGTACCTGAAAAACAAGGTATTGGCAAAGGATCGGTCAAGTAAAAACGTGTGGCGCATCGTTGACTGAAAAATTTATTTATTTAAAAGTTTTTTTGATGATTCAGTAGTTCGTCCAGTCCCCGTTCATATTCAAAATTCTCTCTATTTTAAAAGTATGCCAGCATACAATAAAATAGTGTCCACAACTACGACTCAAACTACCTAACAGGATTAAACATTATCAAAGTTTCTATAGAATTCCTCAATATTTTCAATAACAATCTAAAGATTTTCTTTTTGAGTATTTTGAGATTTGCAATTAATTTAATATCATTTGATACAGTGTCATACAACTTTATACACTGACAATGTATACCCTTCTCAGTCATAGTCAATCGGTGTCTTCGGTGAGTATAGTTCATTGTTCTTGTGACTCATATTTTTCAAATAAAGGCCTATTTTTTAAAAAGCAATAGTATACATTGTAACATTATTTTTTTCTTAGATTTTAAGATCACGTTACGACACTGTTTTTCTTTCTATAATTTATTTTTTATTACATTTTTATATTTGACTAGCCGGTCCCGCGACTCCGCTCGCGTGGACTTGATTCACTACTATCATCACTGCTTATTCCTTATGTTACCCAACATAATAAAATATCTCCCATTATTTCCCCTTATCTCCCAATATTTCTCCTTATCTCTCATTATCTCTACATAATTTCCATTATCAAGGCTTATCTCTGCTCATCTCCCATTATTTCTGCTTATCTCCCATTATTTCTCCTTATCTCCCATTATTTCACCTTATTTCCCATTATCTAGACTCATCTCGACTTATCTCGCAATATTTTTCCTTATCTCCCATTATTTCTCCTTATCTCCCATTATCTCATCATAACTCCCATTATCTAGACTTATCTCTGCTTATCTCCCATTATTTATACTTATCTCCCATTATCGAGGCTTATCTCGACTTATCTCCCATTATTTCTCCTTATCTCCCATTATCTAGGCTTATATCGAATTATATAGAACATATGTATAAATTTATAAAAACACGTAAATCGGATAAGTGGTTCTCAAGTGATAAGCGCACTAACGTACAGACAGATAGACAGAGAGACGTTGCATTTTATATATATTATATTCTTTGCTACATGATATTATTCCATATTTAATGCTTTAGGCTTTTTTCCGACTTTATTCACTATCATCGTCACTGCTCATTCCTTATGCTACCTATCGTAATAAAATATAGCCTATAATCTGGCCGGAGAACATATGTATGTTTTTAAAAAAAAAAGTACGAAAATCGGATAAGCGGTTCTCCAGTGATAAGCGCACTAACGGACAGACAAACAGAGATACGTTACATTTTATATATATTATAGATGTAATAAAATATATATCTATAACCTGGTCAGAAAACATATGTATGAATTTAAAAAATCACGTAAATCGGATAAGTGGTTCTCGAGGGATAAGCGCACTAACGGACCGACAGACAGAAAGAGAGACGTTGCATTTTATCTATATTATAGATACAGATGATTATTATTATTATTATTATTATATAACCTGGCCAAAGAATATATATGTATGAATTTAAAAAAAGACAGGTAAATCGGATAAGTGGTTCTCGCGTGATAAACGCACTAATGGACAGACAGACAGACAGAGAGACATTGCATTTTATATATATTATAGATTATAGACATTCTCTGCTACATAATATTGTTCCATATTTAATGGTTTAGGCTGTGTATTGCAAGGGAACGCGCTAGCGGCAAACTTTTTTCCGACTTCATTCACTATTTTACGTCACTGCTCATTCCTTATGCTACCTATCGTAATAAAATATAATCTATAACCTGGCCAGAGAAACATATGTATGTTTAAAAAAAAAAAGTACGTAAATCGGATAAGTGGTTCTCCAGTGATAAACGCACTAACGGACAGACAGAGAGACGTTGCATTTTATATATATTATAGATTAGGCAGTGATTTCAATTTTTGGAACAGTGCAACTTAAAACAGTGATTTAAATTTTTGAACAGCGTAACACAACCGTGTATAACATGTTGCTGACCTAACTTATTTAGTTTGCGTTGATTTTGCGTCCCGGAAGTGAGCCATTTTAAAGACTTCACTTTGAAGAAGGGGCAAAAGATATATAAACGGCCAGATGGAATTTTTAAAGGCTTTTTCCGCCAGTATACCGTAGTGGCTTTTCTTCCAGCACGCCATAGTGGCTTTTTATTTTTCTCCGTGATGCAGTAGTGAGTAACGGTTTCTTATCACCAAGTGGGTGTCGTTTTTAGCTCTCAAGTTTAAGGCTTCCTTCCGTTCTTAAAATATCCTGCTCATCCTCAGGCATTTCGGGTCAAAAAGTGATTAGCTACCCAAAAAAGAATAGGAGAGCAGTGGCTGAGACATTATTTCTGATGAGAATCTCACCAGGAGAGACCAAGCAGCTTATGGAAAACCCACGAGGAGAAACTAATCAGTAAGTCAGTAGTACACCAGCTCAAATATCTCACTTCCTGTCTACAAGTGTGTTTCCAACGACTACTCAACACTTTTAGATCGTGTTTTTTTAAAAGCCTTTTGTTTTTTTACACTTAGGATCAGTAATTCATAGAACTCTAGTTTAATTGTGTACACTCTCAAAGCCTAAGGGGATTTTATTTAGTTAATGTAATTTTAAGAGTGTAATATCTGCAAGGATTTTTATTTTGTCAATATACTTTTCTCTGTGTTAATGCAGCCTTTTACTGAACTACCTGCTTTATCTTTCAGGGCGCGACGGTTGTACCATATTAAAATTTCTTTCAACTACTACATAACTCCTCAGTATTTTTTTATTTTTTGAGCGGAAGTTAGATTTATTTTTATTCTAAAATGAATGGTGCCCAAAAACTGTACAATCAAATCTTAAACAACTATAGAGACTATTTTCAAAAGGCGTACAAAAATTACCTCAATCTCCATGTACTCTACCAATAAAAAAAACGAGCTAGCTTATATCTAAATTTTTGCTATATCAGTATTAATATCCACTCAATCCATTCTCAAAAATTAAGGTATACATAAGGAGCAAAATAACGCCGCAAAAGAGACGTTACAAAGTAACGCCACGGCTGTATGTAAACAGCAGTAGCAGTAAGTAGTTTATTTTCTGTAAACTTTCCTCTACATCAGAGGTTCCCAAACTTTTTTTTCTCGTAGACCACTTTCAAAATTTTACTGGTTTCGGTGGACCCCCTGCTGCTACATTTCTACCATATTCCCAAAACTCGTCAAAAAATGTGAAGATTAGATCTAACGATGGAAATTTGCGTCGTGGCTGAGTTCCACCACTAAATTCGGAGTGGTAAAAATAAAAAGAAAAATAATATATTTTATTAAAATAATATGATTACAGACTTAATAGAATTAAAATTAAACATTAATAACGTACCGTAACTTCCATAATGCAAATCAACAATTTAAAAGAAATAGTCATAATTTTAATGGGAGGGATGTACTTGATGGATCGACAGCAAATTATTAATATTTGGCTTCAGTTTTGTAAGGAATAACCGCAAATCTCCCAGTTCTGTGATGTTCAATCAGCTCCTTTTTTTTGTTAATAGGTTGCTTCATAAATTTCAATTTTCCAAGAAAAGCCGAAATTACACCCTTTGTTTTTATTAAATTTAGGCTGTCCCCTTGTAACTGCAAGTTAATGTCATTAAATTTTTTGAACAAATCTGTCAAATACGCGATGTCTGCTTTCAATTTGATCAGCTTTTCTTTTAAATCTGGATCTTTACTTTCCAGAAACTCTAAAACTGATTCAAAAAGTGAGTAAAATCTTGTTAAAACATGCACCTTTCGACAGCAGCGTTCTTCAGTATGTAAGAGCAATCGTTGGAAGTCTTCATCATTTTTTCGTCGCACAATTGTGCAAATAAACGGGTATTCAACGCATTGCTTCTTATTTTGTTAACTGCTTTAATCACAAATTGAAGCGATTGGTGCAATCTATCACTCAAATTTTTCGCTACCAGGTGTTGTCGGTGGATGACACAGTGAATTGCAGTTACTTCTGGTATAATTCTTTTAAGATGGCTTATAAACCCACGATATCGCCCGAAGATGGCAGGAGCTCCATCTGCTGCCACCGAAATAGTGTTTGTAAATGGAATCGATTTTTCCTTAAAAAAATCACTCAGGACATTAAGTATTGATTCGCCTTTAGTGTCCGTCTCCAAAGTTTTCGCGAATAGCAGCTCTTCATGGATTTCTTCGTCCATAACAAATCGAACATATGCCAATAATAATGCTTCATTACGAGGTAAACTTGACTCGTCCAGTTGAATAGAAAAAGGAGTTGTTTGCAGATAATTACACAAGAAGCTTTCAATATCAGAGCTCATTTCATCAATACGTCTTTGTACAGTGTTGTTACTCAAAGGAATTCTTTTGAGTATGTCAAATGGAGGTTTGTGCAGTACAGTTTTTTTAAAACCTCTGCAACAGCGGGTAAAATTAACTGTTCTCCGATGATGTGCGGTTTTCCAGATTTCGCTATAAGCAATGAGATATTGTAAGATGCCCGCAAGCCATCATCGTTACTTTAAGATGTTGAAGCGAACATACTGTGCACGGTGGTGCATATTTTTCCTTCAATGTTTGAAAATATTTTAAATCTTTACCTATTTTATCCGGATGACACCTTCTTAGATGATCTTCGAGCTTCGATGGTTTCATAGAGTCATTGCTAAAAACTTTGTTGCATAAAAGGCATGAATCACCACAGTCGGGTAAATAAATAATTTTATAATAAAAAGTACTAAACGTTCCATCTTTCTCGGCTTTCTGTTCTTTTATAGAAAGTATCGAATAATGGCCCTGTTCAGTATTTAATTTTTATTATGTACCTACTACACGCAAACATAACAAATATAATATTATTACAATATAAAATAAAAGTGTGAATAACAAATAGGCAGGTACTTACTTTTTCCGGCACTGGCAAACACTGACATCGATTCACTCACACTTTTCTTTTCAAAATTCCGGAAACAAATGAGTAACGTTTGTCCTTGGCATTCGTATTTATATTGGTGAAGAATCAAACAAGTTCATGCAAGATTGCAAGCACGGCACAAGTCGTATTTCGTCCCTTTGCATGTCTAAACGGGTTGCGTTGCGGGCGGGCGGCGCTTTGCAAGTCTCGACGCGCGTTGTACTGAATATCGAATATACAAGTTTTTACAAGTAACAGTCGTTGACCTTCTTAAAATACACTACTCAAAAAAAAATTAAGTGAGGTTTTAAAACAAGGAAATTAATGCTAAATAAACAGGCTATCTGATCCATATGCCGGCCTAACTGAAAAAATTTTTTTTCAAGCCCGTGGACCCAAAAAAAAAAACCAAAATATTTGCAATACTATTTTTTCGCGCTATCTGTTAGGATTGCATGAGAACCGTAGCTCCTAAAAAATTTTAGCCGAAAAATCTGAAAATTAGCTTCAAAATGCTTTTTTTTTTTAAGTGTCAATACGACCATTTTTCACCGAAATACAGCCTGTCAAAAATCACCGAAAAATTTGGAATTTTTTTTGCTCCCTTAATTTTTTTGAGTAGTGTATTATCTGCCTACATTGATAGGTAAAGCCAAGCCAACATTTTTGTTCTTTACTATTGAAACCAGATAAATTTTCGTGGACCCCCACTTACATCTTGTGAACCCCCTTTTTTTTCCACGCCAACGTAGACCCCGTCGAGTCTCGCGTGGACCCCTGGGGGTCCACCTGAACCACTTTGGGAATCACTGCTCTACATGATTCTCTATGGTTTAAATTGAATATAATTCGCAAAGCTCTTTTTTGACAAACACCTAGTCACGACTTATCATTGAAACTAAGGATGAAATGGTAAACTGCTATGTCTCTCCAGTTCTCTTGTGCGGTATGGAAACGTGGACGCTAACTGAAGCAATACTTCAACGTCTGGAGGCATTCGAGATGTGGGTGTATCAACGACTGTTGAAAATCAGTTGGATGGACGGAATTAGTAACAACAGCGTTTTCACTAGCATGGACAAGGACTTGGAGGTGGCCATGACCATCAAGCGATGTAAATTAGAATATTTTGGCCACATCATGAGACATCCAGAAAAATACGAACGCTTGCATATGATTTTAGAGGAAAAGATTAAAGGCGGGCGTGGTCCAGGGAGAAGGAGAACAACGTAATTGAAAAATCTGAGGCAGTAGTACGGAAAGTCTACGCTTCAACTCTTCCGAGCGGCTGTCAATAAACGATGATAACCAACGATCCTTGAACGGTCATGGTACCTAAAGAAGAAGAACTTCAAATCGTTAGCCCGGAGATGAGTACGAATCGTGTCATACGATATATCAAAACCTTTCTGCGGTAGGTTTTGCGCTACTGAGCGCAAAGTTAATTGAGGATTTTGGAAAAAACATTTCAATCAATTTTTCATCTTTGTCCGACACTTTTCCTCTCGAATCAGGTTCTGGTAGATCATCAACATTTTTTAAGTAAGAATATCATTTGACCTACTTGCTAACGAATGCCTTCACCTTGCCCATATACTTAGCGGCCGCTGTAGAAGTCTTTTTCGGACCTTCTGGATAATTACAGCCCCGAAGCGCAAAGCGCATGCAGCACTATTTAACCATAAATAAGGTTAGAAATGCATCTCATTCCATAAAGCATTGTTTGCAGGGGTGCCAACAATAACCTCAAAAAAAAGGAATTCCTTTCACCGACTATAGTACAAGTTATAGGCGGCACGTCCTTACTGGACCGACTATATAATCAATTACATATTTTACCATGTAATGTGCGATAACAGGGTTTATACTGGTAATTATCAGTTAACTTATTTAAATGATGTTCAGTAGGCGAACAAGAACAACTCTTGCTACGTTTGGACCACATTATTCAAGAAATACGAATTGAAAATTACTCTTCTCCTAAAATAAACTGAAAATTACTTACACAGTTTTCCAGTAGAGATGGTTCATTATTAAATTCTATATCACTACGTAAAAAGACAACACAATATTCTCAAACTTCAGTTGTTTACGGATTATAACAACTATTTTGATATAATATTTTATCTTGGCCCGACCCCCACGAATTATCAAAAATACTTTTATCAATAAGGTAGTAAACATTACCCAGTACCCTATATATGCTTATACGATAAGCGTACTAAAAGTAATGAAATGATTTTCCAATATTTTTGGATTCTTTTGACCTGTTTTTTTTTATTGTTCACCTCTCCGTCTGAGGAGGGATGTTACCTTTTTTTATATCTTACAGGATATCGGCGAGAATGTCGTAATATCCATCACCGTCGTCCAAGTGCCGAAACATTCATTTCTGTACTTCACAGCACCACACCAAACAACTACTACCTATGTACGTGGCCAGGCCAAATATACTTAAATAAATTAATAAATAAAGTATACCGACCTGCCGGGATTGGAACCTGAGATCTTCTGCACCTCAAGCAAGTTACTACGCCACGGAGGCACAGGCGGCCACACGACATAACGATGTGAAGTCGCGTGAAATGGCCGACAAAACTAATGAAAATAACTCATTGTTCTTAATTTTCTGTTGCTTTTGTGTATTTCTCGGTCCATTCCTCATTTATTTCCGACATGAATTGGCCCGAGCCTCTGTTCGTGATCCGCCGCGCTGAGTTGTCGTATCATTAACGGCCGAAAGATCAATCATCTTAACAATAAACAGATAAATATGAATCACTTGCTTTGGCAGCATGATTTCTGGCTCCTTTTATGTATAATTTTACAGATTTCATTCAGCTCATACGAAATAGAAGTCAGTCTTAAAATATAACAAGATTTAATTCATTTCAACTTCTGGTGGTCAGTGCAACATGCTAACGTTTTCAAAATGAACAGCTCTTTAAGTAGTAGTCACAGGCCCATGTATTCTACAGAAAAACTAGCGGTTCTGGTCTCAAAAACTCGACTTGTACATGGAGACAAGTAGAGGTTACAAAAAAAAAAGATGATGAAAGCCAAACCGCTGTTTTAATAAACTGAACGGAAGTTGAAGGCTTGAGGGTCTACAACTTATTGTAACATGAAAGTAAAGAAAACCCGAAGGGGTTTGAGGTAAAGAAAAATTTGATTAATCTAGTAACTCAGAAAAAACTCGATTCTTTTAGTTTTTCAATGCTTTAATAGGAATTGAAATTCTACTGGGTATTTTGATAAATTGGTTACTAATATATCAACTCTTATTACATCTCACGACTTTACAGGTAAAACACGTTTTAGTTTCGTATTTTGAGCATAATTTAAAATTGAAGACAAAGAAAACCAATTTAATAATAAAAGAAAACATGACCTTTAAATCACTTTTTTCATATACCCCTCATATCACTACGTATATGTAAACATTTAATAATAATAAAGGTAGTGGTTTATTATTTTGTTTTTATCTCTTAATAGTTATTTGCCAGTTTATTTGCTTACAAACTTGTTTTTGCAAAAAATATTTTAATGGAAATTAAATAATTCATTAGCGCTTTACTGTTTATGTCGAACTAGGCACCTATTCTGCTAGTGGTGGTACTGCTCTTCAAATTGGTACTGTAAATATTACTGCAGTTCTTATTTTTAAATTGGATATTCGAAAAAATATTGTCGAGATAATATACAATCACTGTACAAACAACATATACATACATACATACATACATACATACATACATATATATATATATATATATATATATATATATATATATATATATATATATATATATATATATATATATATATATATATACACTCGCCACATTTTAAACATCAAATTTAATACATCTATAACAATTTTCTATAATTTCTGAAATTTTCGAAGGTTGGCAACATAGGACCCAAACTTCGCGAACAAAATAAAAGCAATACGATAACGTCGCAATTTATTACCAGCGCCACTGTGGCGAGTCTAAGAACCAAATTAAGTTTTAATTTTAATAAAAAGCGGTGCTTCATTATTTTTTTATTACCTCTTAACAGTTTTTGGCGAGATTATTTGTTTACAACCTTCTTTTGCGTAGATATTTTAATGTAAACTAAACAATTAATATATAATATAATTATAAGCCATATAGAAACGTCACAATGTATTGTCAGCGTTACTACGGCAAGTCTAGCAACTATATAAAGTTATAATAATAATAGTAAAATCAGTGGTTTATTACTTTGTTATTATCTCTAATGGTTATTTCTTTATAAACTGGTTTTTGCAAGTATTTTAATACAAATATATTCCACCTTTTCGGTTTATGTAGAAATAGTAACTACTTTGATATTGGTGATACTGCTATTTAAGTAACTGTAATAGATGGGCAGGCGGGCATATGCAATGGAAACACGATTCAATAGTAGGAAAGGGTTCTTTTGTCGATTGGTGCCTCTCCCCACTGTAAGTTACCTCGTTTTAAGTGATACTAGGCACATTCTAAAGGCCAATCTTTCTTTAGGTAACAATTATAATGCAGTTATATTGAATTCCTGTCTTCTGAAATTTTAAACAGCTGGCAACACAGGATCTAATGTTGGGCAACAAAACTAGAACAATGCAGGTTAATATTTTTAAATAAAATACTCACAAAAATATAGTATGATGTACTGTGGTGCCGCAGTCAAAGAAAACATACATATTAGATATATTTTAAAAGTCTATCTCTCTTTAGGCCGAATTCATATTGCTTTTATATTGAATTCCTATGACTTCCGAAATTTTCTGGAGCTGGCAATATAGGATTTAAAATTTGTGCAAAAGGGCAACGTATTACCAGAGCCACTGTGGAGTACCTGAATATTTTCAACTAAATTAACATAATTTAGAGCAAAATGCAAAAAATACTGGTTTTAAATATCAAAATGAACGACTTTTAACAAAAATCCATAAATCATAATGAAAATTATTAACTTAGTAAAATAGATTACAATACTAATGACTAGTTTTTCTGGATTTATGCAATTTACCCAATTATGGACTAAAAATATGATGTAATATTTTATTATGTTACAAAAACCGATGTTAGAAGTCAGAAACCAAAAAGTCTGTTATGTATTGTGCAACCTATACAAAGCAAGGCCAATTCCCAATTCGATAATTATTCTAACAGGAAAAAAATTACAAAATTGATAACCGTTCATGAGGTCTCTCACTTGTAACCCTAAAATGAATCATGTCTGTTCTTGTCAATTCAGTCACCTTTTTTTTAACACAAAAATAACCAAACTCCTCTACCCAGACCACTTTTTGGAATTGTGATCGATCTTAAAGGGTGTTAGGCAGGGGTGCATATTGTCGCCAGTGTTATTTCATATCTACATAGAGAAAATATTTCAACTTGCTCTAGAACACGAATGCAAAGGGATAAAAGTTAATGGAAAGCCTATAAATAATATTCGGTATGCAGATCTATGTATAAATATTGGTAAAACCAAAATGATGGTGATTAGTAGACACTCTCAAGAGGATGCATTTCTCTTTATAAAGGACCAAGAGATTGAGAGGGTTACTAAATGTAAATATCTTGACACTGTCATCAACAAATGAAGGGATTGTGCTGGGGAGGTTAAACTGCAAATTGGCATGGCAAAGGATATCCTTCTAAAGTTGAAAAATATGTTATTTTAAAGACAATTGCCCCTCGCCCTGCGCCTACGAGTAATAAAATGCTATGGCGGGCCAATCCTCTTATATGGTGTAGTATTAAAAATCAGCAAAAGAAATTGGAAAATTGCATTTCAAGTTCGAAAGATCATAATTGCTGTGTGGAAAGATGGAAAATCATACAGAAATATAGGAAAAATTGTTAAAAAGTCACATGCTACTGTTCAGTACGTTGTAAACCAGTATAAATCAACAGGTTCCTATAAAATTCGACCATGATCCGGGTCTTCCCAAGAAACTGACTCCACATGGAGAGGCCAGTATTGTTAGACAAATAATTATAGATCCAAGAAAAGTGCACCAAAATTAAAAGAAGATGTACGGGAACTATTTTCGAAAAATGTTTGTTCACAAACAGTGAGAAATTGTTTACACAGGGCAGGCTATGAGGGGTGTTCAGCCAGGAAGAAGCCGTTAATCGTAAAACAAAGTTAGCTTTTGCTAGAAAATATGTTACTAAACCTCCTGAATTTTGGGAATCTGTAATCTTTAGTGATCTGGGGATACATGTCTGCTGGAGGGGTTGGAAATCTACATTTTATTAATGATACCATAGATCAGCATGTTTATCTGAACATTTTGAGAGACAATTTAAGAGAAAGTGTCCAAAAATTAGCACTTGAAAGATACATTTTTTAACAGGACAATGATACGAAACATTCCACAAACCTGGTGCGAGAATGGATGATCCATAATGTGCGACAGCAGCTTTATACACCTCAGCAGGTGTAGGACTGACTGTCTACTAAGAGGCAACCGCTACTCTATTCCAAAACCTATTCTTCAGGGAAAAATGGAGGATCGACGAGGACCTGGTAGAATGCAGCACTCGTGTCTCTGGAATATCAGGGACTCGTGTGGAGTTCCAAATGCTGCGTCCGTTTTTTCGACTAGTAGAGAATAACAATCTCAATATAAACTGAAGAAAACAGAGGCCCAGACATATGTGAATACATGAGACAGGGAGAACATCAAGCAGTGGACAGGTGGTTAAATTGAAATCAACATTCCACATTTCCATTGGCACGAGTCTCTAATTAGTTCAATAGGGTTATAATTTTTCAGGTATGGGAAGGTAAGAATCTACTAACCTAGATATGAAAGGGACTTTGCAGAAAAAAAAATATTATTCTACATAACCTCAATCTACCCTCCTTAATCCAGTGTTTCTTGGGTTGTTTCATTCCATCCAAAACAGTTCTTTTCTTTGCACCTCAAAAAAACGTTACTACAGCGTATTTCAGCTCATCACCTGAGGTGTTTTTTCAGATATTGGAACAAAAAAAGTCGCAAGGTGCTAAATCAAGGCTATAGAGTGGATGTTTATTGTTATTTGAAAATCTCAGTCTGAAAACTATTGTCAACTTCTAATTTAATGAATTAGCTAGTCATTAAACACTATTAAAACAAGAAGTTTATTATTTGCTTAAAGTGGGGACTGCTTAAAGAGGCGACCATAGCGTAGCAGTTAACGTGTTTGCATTCTTAGCCCATGTTCGATTCTCGGCTCGGGAAATAAAATTAAAAAAAAATACAATAAAATTACAACGTGACGATCGCCTCTCTCGGGAAGATAATGGCAAACCACTCATAGTACCATGCCTAGTAAAACCTTCTCCCTTTTGCCGTTCGGAACCGGCCTTAAACTGTAGGTCCCCTTTGACTATGAAACACTTAAATAAAAGGCACGAACCACAGGCAAGGGTGAAAGGGTCGCCTATGTCCGTATCGGATATGGTACTTCGAGAGAGGGGATTTTAAATGAGCAGCATTATTGGATACCACTTCCCATAGATAGTTTTTTTTAACAAAACACTTTTATGTTAATGTTTTCTCCCTTTTCTATCTCGATTTTCTATAAGAAAAGAAAAGATAGAGCTACTTTACGACTAACTACCCATTCTTTTTAAAAATGTATATATTTTTTTTGAACAATAGTGGCGCCAAGATGGTAACGGTATAGAATAAAATTCGTAGAAACCGTTGCCAATCATGATCATCATCTATCGCCACTTAGTCAATAAATTTTTTTACACCCACTTTTATATCGTGCCAAGTTTATATCACATTGGCCAGTACGTCACAATGATCATTTATTTTTAACATCATTTTTTGTACTTTACCTAACTTTTCGCAACATTTCAAGAGTTTGCAACGAATTAGTTTATCTACATTTATAGCACAATTAATTTTAAAAGGGAAATATGATTCAGCTAATTTAGAATATGCAAAAACAATAAAATGAAAAAACAACACGCGTCATTCTGTGTAATTTGTAAGAGGTAAATATCACGATGTAAATACCCAATCAAAAACAAAACAATTCACTCCACGTGTCGTTAAAATTAGTAGGCTGTGCCTACTCTTGCGGGTAAACAAGTGCCGAACGCCAACGTTGTTTACCAACACGCTAAAAATCGATAGTCCTCGCGAGATAGGTCAGAGGAATGTAAACAGATTCGCCAACTGAGAAAAACTGGAAATATATAATAAAACTTACAACGTTAACATGATCTGTATCAATATTCTGTGATTTAAATGGCAAACTACTGCAGGAAGCACAAAATACTTACTAAGAAACCTTGAAATTAGTCGACTATCTGTTTAAAAATAGAGTTCATAAATTGGTTAGGACACCATAATGAGTCGACAAGATTTTGCTCACTTTAAGTCATTGACAGTTGATGACAACCCTTTTCAACGATCTCACAATTGTTAAAAAGCACCGTAGCTCACAAAAAACCTTCACTATTCTTCGAAATCTGCACAAAAACTCGCGAAAATGGCTAAAACTAGAGGACTCGGCGAAAGGTCACATGTACTTTGTCAACTGACATTCAACCAATAACTTTCACGATCTTGAGATGTCGACCAATCACGATGAGCAGCTGTGTTTTGATCAAAATGGCAACCAAAACATCAATATCAACTTAAAAACAAAGTTTAAATTAGTTTCCACGTCGAAAACAAAAACAACTGAAGCAGTTGGACGTTGTTACTCTTACACTTCATAAACACCATAAAAACACTAATTTATAAAATGTAATCAGCGTTATCACTAGAAAAGCTTGTTTTTTTCTCTGACGTCACGCACGATAATATACTTCAGACGATTGTTTTACAATAACCTTGGCGAGTTCGTCATACCCTACCCTTGTCTTGTGATTATAATAACTGTATCAAATGATTAATTCGCCGCTTAAAAGTCCCACCATCTCGCTATAAATTTATAAATATGACAAGGACGAAAACATACTCCAGACGTATTATCTCTTCGATTAGAATATGTTGAACAGTTGAATAATCGTATCAACCACGTGAACTTGATGATCAGAAACAAAGCGGCATTGTCAGATTTTCCATAGTTTAGAGTTGATATACAAAGAAATTTTGATGTTATTAGTTCATAAATTTTAAATTTGTATTTATAGTCGTTGCTTGAAGTGTTGATAGAGCGATACTTTTAAGAAATGATTATGCATTCGACACCGAATGAATCGGATTTATAGTGAGCGACTCTTGTATTACTTTTGATTTTATCTCAATCATACATTAAGGATGAAACTTGGCAACAGTGATATTGTCATTTGTGGCGACATCTTTTATTCAAATGGTGTCTTTCGATCATATGTATTAAGATATCTGTTAAGGCAATGTGCCAAGTTTGTTAATTCCACGTTAGCTGACAGAGTAAGCTAACAATGAAGAAATAGCTTTATTCTTAATGTGCCGACGTGTTTATGATTGATTGCTTTGCACTGATAATGCAAGAATAACTATATATATATATATATATATATATATATATATATATATATATATATATATATATATATATATATATATATATATATATATATATATATATATATATATGTATATGTATATATATATATATATATATATATATATATATATATATATATATATATATATATATATATATAACACATGGGCTGAAAAGTCCCGGTTTTTTTGGTTCAAAATTAGCTTTATTCATCCGTAATCTCCATCAACGTAATCTCCATCAAGAGCAACGCAATCATTCCAGCGCCGCTCTAACATTTCAATACCACTTTTGTAGAACGATTTATCTTTTGCCTCAAAATAGGCCTGAGTTTCAGCGATAACCTCTTCATTCGTGCGAAATTTCTTACCGGCGAGCATTTTTTTCAGGTCTGCGAACAGCCAGTAGTCGCTGGGAGCCAAATCTGGCGAATACGGTGGATGTGGGAGCAATTCGAAGATCAATTCATGTAGTTTTGCCATTGTTTTGATTGACTTGTGACACGGTGCGTTGTCTTGATGAAACAAAATTTTTTTCTTTGCCATATGCGGTCGTTTCTTTGCAATTTCGGCCTTCGAACGCTCCAATAACGCTATATAATATTCACTGTTGATGGTATTTCCTTTCTCAAGATAGTCGATGAATATTACACCACGCACATCCCAAAATACCGAGGCCATAACCTTTCCAGCCGATTGTTGTGCTTTCGGGCGCTTTGGACGAGGTTCACCAGTTGCTGTCCACTCAGATGACGATCGTTTTGATTCCGGAGTGAAGTGATGGATCCATGTTTCATCCATTGTCACATATCGACGTAAAAATTCCGGTTTGTTACGTTTAAACATGGCCAAACACTGCTCAGAATCATCAACACGTTCTTGTTTTTGATCAACAGTGAGCAAACGCGGCACCCACTTTGAACAGAGCTTTCTCATAGTCAAATGCTCATGCAATATAAAGCCAACACGTTCTTTTGATATCTTTACGATGTCAGCTAACTCACGCAACTTCACTTTTCGATCATTCAAAACGATTTTATGGATTTTTTTGATGTTTTCTGGTGTTACCGCCTCATTTGGACGTCCACTGCGTTCTGCATCATCGGTGTCTCTACGACCACGTTTGAAGTCAGCAAACCAACGTTTTATTGTTGTTTCTGATGCAGCGGAGTCCCCATAACACTTTTCAAGCCATTGCTTCGCTTGAACGGTATTTTTTCCCATCAAGAAGCAGTGTAAAATTAAAACGCGAAATTGTTTTTGATCCATTGTTTTGAAAATAACAAAAGTAGCGTCACTCTTAGCACAATAACTCACAAACTAATGAATAGAATATCATGAAATTTTAACAGCTGTCTTTTGAAGGTTAGTATTAACTGAAAAAAAGGTGACTGCAATAAAACTAGCGCCATCTATGTGTTAGGCCCGGGACTTTTCAGCCCATGTGTTATATATCTTCATATCCTTATACATTATAAAACGCAACGTCCCTCTGTCTGTCTGTCGGTCCGTTAGTGCGCTTATCACTACAGAGATAGAGAGAATAAGCAGTGTCGATAATGGTGAATCAAGTCGGAAAAAAGCTTTGCCACCAGCGCGCTCCCTTGCAAAAAACCTAAACAATAATTCTGTAGTCCACGCGAGCGGAGCTGTACACTGGAGTAGCCTGGGGGCACAGGGGAGAGCAGCGGTCTTCCTCTAGATCCTGGAGGGCCTAAAAAATTATAAATGGAATCTTGAGAAGCTACCCCCCAGATCAGAGGCTAGCTACTTCCATGTATATTATATATATATATATATATATATATATATATATATATATATATATATATATGTATGTATATATATATATATATATATATATATATATATATATATATATATACATATATATATATATATATATATATATATATATATATATATATATATATATATATACACATATATATATATATATATATATATATATATATATATATATATATATATATAGGGTGTTAGGAAAATAGTTTAATATATTGAAATGGGTGTTCTATTGGATCATGTAGAAAGTGTTTTCATTATCCTTTTTCAGGACATTATGTTTTATGTGTTACCAGATGTAACAGTTAGGTATAAAAATGATTTTTTACACGGTATCGTGCAATGAAACCGCAGTAATAGTTAAACAATTTTTTGAACGGAAATATAATGATAATTACCAAAAATTTCGGCTTTGAATAGCAAATGATTTGTGTAGATTAGTTTTCGGCTCCTTTGTACATTAAGTGAAAACACTGAACATCAAATGTAGTTTGTTTCCACAGCGTCAAAAATTTTTCTAAACTGAAATAGGTACAGTTTGTATTCATTAGTATGAAATAATAATAAAAAATATACTAAGCACAGCAACACTGTAACAGTACAAGTTATTGTCAAAATAACAGTCTCTTGCTTCTGACATAAAATCATTGGCATACCTACTGAAAAAAAATATAGAACTTCAAGGGTTCGTTTCCTCATTGGTTATTGAAAGGTGATATTTTTAATTATTTTTGTGCAGTTGCTTTTGATGCAATAATTTGCTGGTTTCAAAATATTTTTCATAACACCCTATATATATATATATATATATATATATATATATATATATATATATATATATATATATAAAGAAAAAGACAAATTTGTTTTTAAAAAATAATATATTTAATCTGTTTCTTGCTTGCTATCAGCACAGAATATATAGCTAACTCTAGCTTTAGCTATATGTTTTGTGCTATAAGTTATATAAAAAATTGTAAATGGCAGGTATAGTCCATAAAGAAGAAGCTGATTGTTTCAAAGAGGAAGAACACAGTACAGTAAGCGCATAGATAGCTGCAGCTCGTGAAGAAGATTATTAAACGGCAAACTGCTGAGAAAGAAATTTTATTAGAGCTTTTTTTAATTTAAATTTTATCTTTTTGGTTTGTACATAGTGTATTCAAAACCTATCGGAATAACTAAGTGATGGATCGAATTTCTCATCAATAGAAGATTTTATTCTTTAGAATTGTACACACTCGTCACTTCTGTCTATATGGTACTTGCGTTGGATTGTTCAGTCGCCGAAAGTCGTTGAAAAATCTCAGTTATATTGGGGATTCTGTTGAACGTACCACAATTGCATATACGAGGATGAATTGATAAGTCTGGTAAATTGACAAGCCTACGAAATGGCGGAAAATTTTGTTAAGCGGCATGACCGTTGATAAGCGCGATTCTTGTAACGGTTCAAAGTTTTCGTGTAGTTGATTGTTGGCAGCTATCATAAGCGCTCGGCGTTACACGACTCGTAGAAACAGATCAAGCCGATTATCGTGCAGCGATAAAACATTTTTATTTAAAAAAGTGGACTGCGAACCAGATAAAAACTTAACTTAACGTAGTCTGCATCAGTACTTAAGACCTTTTATTACTGACTAAATCAATTTAAACTTGGCCGCACGAGAACTGCAGAATGGTGGGCATGTTCTAAAAAAGTTGAACGAGCGATTGGTGCCACGTTTGTTGTCTGCAGACCAAAAACGCACGAAGAAGGACATTTCAAAATCGCATCAAAATGGTGTCCCATCCACCGTATTCCCCAAATTTGGTGACTTTTTTTGTGTCCTACCCTCATAAATTTTCTTGAAAGAAAGAAATTTTCGTCGAATGATGAGGTTATCTGTACTGCAAACGAGTATTATGTACAGGGTGATCATCATGTTAACTCATCAATAAGCTCGGCTGTCAACTTCCCTCTGCCACCTATGCCAGGATTATCTTTTTTTACTTTGCGTAATTGCGTACACATTTGCTCTTGCACGTGACCTATACATTCTTTTTTTTGACAACTAAATCTTCATATGGATTTGAGTCAACAATTCCTTTGTAAGTCTTACTGTCTCCATCGTATACGTAATGACCATATCGTACGTTATAAAGTATTTCGGATATTTTGAAATTTTTACAATACTATCCACTTCCATTTTTCCAGCTGACCCTTCGTGGTTGGTAGAACATTTACCTGAATGTTTATTGCTCCACTCATAATACTTCTCAATACCTTCAAAATTTTTCCAAAATGCACAAGCTTTACAGTATGAACGTTTTACTATAAGATCAAGAACTTTTCCTGAATATAATGATATAAGAGTAGAAACGCCTACAAGGGATGAGTAACCACGTTTCATCCAAGTTCCATCCCCTGAAACGCTGACTTCTACTACGTTATTCAATTCTTTTGCCTCTTGAACAGCAGTTTTCATGAACAATTTACAAATAGTTTTTGTAGCAGTGTTAATGTTATTCACAACTTTATCGTAGAACGATTGGAAAATTGGTTTAGGTAAGTTCATGATTCCATAGAATTTCTCTATTCCTAATAAACCCATACCAAGAAGTCTGAACGCAAAAACTAATCGTCTCTTCACGTCATAGGCTCTACCACTGATAAGAGGGCATGAGGTAATTAGAACTGGTTCACATTCAGCACAATTCGCTTTTAGTTTAAAACCAAGACCACGAGGTCCTGAAAGATGCATCCACATCAAAATCAATGGTTTCACTGTTCTTTAATTTTTTAGCTGATGTACTGATGCTAGCTACCTCTGTTTCCATTAAATAACGATTTATCGGGTGATGTCGTTTCTTCCTGCTCCGACAAGAACGTTCAACTGCTTGTCGGCTACCTTTTTTTATCAACATATACTTGTTTCGACATTTTAATGGTAGGTTTACACACTTGCCAATCTTGGCAAGCCTCGATAAGCCCCAAGCCTTGTCACAAATGAGACTTGCATTTGGAAGTCGTTTACATGCTTGTGAATGCTCAGTGTGCTCCGAACAGTCAAGCATGGCGGACACCGAAGTCGTGGCTGCTATTGCGTTCGGTTTATCATTCTTTTATTTGAAATACAAGCAAAGTAAAACAAAAACAAAAGCCCGACGAAGAAGAAGATGGTGGATGATAAAAATACATAAACGAACTAACTAACGCGAAATTAAACGCGCACCAACGTGTAAATGCGTCGCAAGCGCTTGTCACAAACGTCCTTTGATCTGTTAATAAAAACCGACACTCGACCGAAACGGTGACAAGCTCCTCAAGCTCACGCAAGCCAAACCAAACAAGCCGTTCACACGCTTGTGTTTGTGGACGCTTGTCAAGACTTGGCAAGTGTGTAAAGGGGCCTTAATAATAGTTTTCTATTAAAACAATATAAAAAAATATAATTTTTGTAATACACGTGGCGATATATACAGTCCCTCGCCAAATTATTAGACGCACTGTATTTTTTTTAGTAATTTTATGTTTCTTAAGAGTTTTTATGCAATAATGGTATATTTAAACTACAATATTATTGATCTTTATTAAAAGAATTGTTGTAGACTACATATTTGTATTTATTTTTAACATATGGCAACACTGTGTTGACAAAGTGATACATGAACGTAAATAAGTACAAACCTGTATCAGTCGCGATCGGAATCGAGTCAGGTACGGACGTGTTTCTGTGGCTTTATGGACTGTGATTGTTTGTTTAATAGTTTTATACTACTCAGTTATTAGTTTATTTTGTATGCAGTGTTTTAAAAAAGTAATTGGACTATTTTCATTATGGGTAGAAAAGGCGATCTTTCACCATGTAAAAAAGCTGAAGTGAAGGCCCTTGTGATTGCGAAAACATTTACAAACCGAAAAATATCACGAAGATTGGAGGTTTCTGAAGCTAGTGTACGACGCATAAAAAAGAAAATTGAGTCAGGGAAGGAATTAAGCCCGAAAAGAAAGAAAAGATGCGGTAGAAAACCAATTTTCACTCCACGGTCAAAGAGATGTTTGAAGAAAATTTGTGTAGAAAACAGATTTGCTACCACAAAGGTAATAAAATCACAACTCCAGGATGCTAGCGTAAATGCTTCTGAGCGCACTGTTCGAAGAAAATTGAAAGAATTAGATTTTAAGGCCTGTCGCCCCGCCAGGAAGCCCAAGTTAACAGCTGCAATGAAAGCAAAGCGCCTGAAGTGGGCCAAACAATGGCAAGACAAAGATGTGGACTTCTGGAGATCGGTAAGATACAGCAATTTAATCAATAATTGATACATTATTATCATTTTCAGTTAAATAAAGCAAATAAACATGGAAGTTTATATATTTTTTTCCTATTTTTGACAGGTCTGCTTCAGTGACGAAA
Source organism: Pachyrhynchus sulphureomaculatus (assembly GCA_019049505.1). NCBI lineage: Eukaryota > Metazoa > Arthropoda > Insecta > Coleoptera > Curculionidae > Pachyrhynchus > Pachyrhynchus sulphureomaculatus. The sequence goes on along the minus strand of CM032452.1, from coordinate 113,352,957 downwards.
GCACATTCGAAATTTTGCAGAATAAAGCTCAGTATGTGCGTCGTCGTCATGGAGAAAAGTTTCATCCTGATTGTGTCGTCCCGACGGTTAAACATCCCACCAAAGTGATGATTTGGTCAGTCATCAGCGGCAAGGGCACTGGACGTCTGTACGTCGTCAAAGGAATAATGAGGCAAGATCAGTACGAAGAAGTATTACAAAATCGGTTGATTCCGCAGCTCAGAGAATGGTTTCTAAATGGGGAATCATTCACTTTCATGCAAGATGGAGCTCCCTGCCACACTGCTCGGTCTGTTAAAGCTTTTTTGGCAGAAAAAAATATCTCTCTGTTGGATTGGCCCTGATATGAACCCCATTGAAAATGTGTGGGAGCTGATGAAAAGAGAAGTGGCTAAAGATGTGATTACCAACAAAACCCAGCTCCTAGAAAAGATTATTCATGTGTGGAATCATCATCCTCAAATGCAGGAGACAGTACAATCTTGCACTGATAGCATGCCGCGCAGAATTAAAGCTTTGACAGCGGCTAAAGGTGGCTCAACTAAATATTGACTTTTACTAACATTAATTTCACTTTTCTTTAAAACTTATTAAACTTATGCTTTTCTAAATTAATGCTGTTTTATTTATGTCAAATAAATAGGTAATTGATTGGATAATATAAAAATAAAAAACAAATCAATTTAAAATAATAAAACGGTACAATATCACTCGGTAATTAATATTTTACATGAAATCTTGCAGTGCGTCTAATAATTTGGCCAGGGACTGTACACTACTCCGTCACAAAGAAAACTGATTCTGTGACGTTAAATGTTCAGCGAGTCTAAACTAGTTCCAACTTTGTGTACCTGAGTTACTTTTAGCTTCCAAAATTCCCCAAAGGAATTATTGTTATAGAGGACTGACTAAAAGAACAACCCTCTGTCAAGGCTTTGACCGCTCGTGCCGGTCCGATCGCTATCTGAGTTTCGGGCCGACTCTCTGCGCTCACTTCTAATTACTATAACTTCGGAAGTAATTTGAATTTTGAAATGGTTAAACGTTTAAAATATTCTTAAAAGTATAAACAATTTATCTAACGAAAAAAAATAATTCGATTTTTTTAAAATTTCATGGTGGTGTAACCCCTCAACTTGTTTGGCGCGCCTGAACTAACCTGAATTACCTATCTGATTTTTTAATAAATTGCTACGCTGATAAAAAAATGTGGAAAAAAAATCTATATACAGTGCCACCTCGATAATCCGGATCTCCATTAAACCAGATTCTTTAATAATGCGGACAAACATTTCTATTGCATTGTGTACTTTATAATCCGGATTTGATAGTACTAGGTAATCCGGAGCTGCGTTTTTAGACATCTACTTAATTTAAACTACATGGGAAAACTGAAATCGATAGTGAGGGGATTCCCCTAACTTCTAACTTCAGAAAAAGACATGGTCTGCGTGCTTTAAAAGTTGGTGGCGAAAAACTATCTAATCATGAAAGTGCCGTCTATCCTTTCCTAACTTTATTCGCAGATAAGATAAAAGAATTAAACCTTGGACCTACTCAAATATACAACGCAGTTGAATCAGCTCTGTATTGGAAAATGTTGGTTCGTTCTCAGGAAAAGACCGCACCAGGTCGAAAAATAAACAAAGAACGCGTTACCTTTCTAGCATGTTGCAATGCTGATAGATCACAAATATTAAAGTTGTTAGTAATAGGAAAGGTAAAAAATCCGAGGGCTTTTAACAGGTTGACTGCCGATCTATATTTTTGAGTTTGTGGTTGACGCCGGTAAGATTTTTCCAAATATTTTTATTTTATTGTGGTAAATATGAATTAAAATGAGTCTTGGATGTGTTTTTTTTATGTGCCATTCAAAATATTAGAAAAAAAAAATTTCATTCCGATCGGAGTAATCGGCATTGCAAGTGAAAATTTTTACTAGATGCCGAACACTCCGATCGGAGTGTCCAATTAAATAAGTAAAGAAATAATAAATCGAACTCATGAACTCAAAACATTTATTTCTAAATCATTTTTGTACATTTTTATGGTAATCCTCAAAGCAATTAAGGCAAAAACCTGGTTGTCCAGGGCACATTTTGCATTCATACACTGTTTGCTTTCTTATTTTATTTTTCCTGCATCCTTTGCATTCCTTTCTGCTTACCCGTTTTGTTTCTTTAGTTCCTTTTTTTCACTAACAATTTTTTCTACTTTGCTAATGCTGTGGACATTTATTTGGCCTGGAGGAATTTGCGGCAAATTAGTAATTGGTCGTCTGGCTAGTAAATTTCTTATGACATCCAATCGGAAGTCATATAATCGTAACTGGTCAGACCGCGAATATTTATTGTACAAAAAATAGGCGTTTATCATGCTCATTTGCAGCACATGCATGAATAACTTTTTGTACCACCGAATGGTTTTACGGCTGCAAGGATAATATGCCATCATTTGATCCTGTCTATCTATACCGGACATAAAAGCATTATATCCAATGATTGCGGAAGGTTTTTTCAGATTCCTGATTTCTTTTGTTTTTAAAAATGCACATTTCGCTTCCAAATTCTGTTGAAATGTATTGAACATTGCGTTTATCGCGCCATTTTCCGACATGCACTCCATTGCAAAACATAGATTTATTCTCACCACGTTTTAAGTTTGCACTCATTACCTCTTTCGGATTATCTTTCCTCTCAGCTCTCAGCGTACCAGTGCAGTATGTATTTTGTTGAAGTAATTTCCTAGCTAAATTAACACTATTGTAAAAATTGTCTAGATAAACAGCATGTCCCACACCCAATTTTTCCTCCAATAAATGTAAAACAATCTTTTCAGTATGTCCGCCTCCACCATAAACATCTGTCGCACCTTCGTAGACACGAAATTTCAAAATAAGTCCATTAGGCTCTGTCAGCATGTATAACTTCATACCATACTTATGACGCTTATTCTTGATATACTGTTTAAACTGGAGACGACCCCGATAAAGTACCATAGCTTCATCCAAAGACAACTCTCTTCCAGGATAGTAAATTTCTCCCATCTTGTTGTTAAAAAAATCTGCCACAAATCTAATCTTTCCTAGCCGATCTGCCGGATCCATATCTGGAGATGTAAAATGCAAACACCTCAAGATAAGCAAAAATCTATTCCTTGACATATATTTTCTAAAAACAGGTAGATTAAATAGCGGATCAGTTTTCCAATAATCGTTAAGACGGCTCAAGGATATTGTGCCAGTGTGAAGTAACAGGGCCAAAAAAATTTTTAGTTCGTCAAGAGTAAGATCTTTAAAATTAGTAATACGTGATTTTGTACTTGTTTCTGGGCGCAGCAAAACCTCGACTGCGTAAGAGTTCGTTCGTTCTACAATAGTTTGTAAAAAATCATCATCAATGATCATTTCGAAAAAATCGGTAGGTGCACCCTGTCCTGGAATTTGCACCAATAATTCCTGGGTTTTCTGGAACAAAATTTGTTTTAACGCAACTCTGTGGTTCCATTTTATCTCATCAAGGCTAGGAAGTGTTTGATGTGGCCGAATAGGGTCTATAAAATTTCTCTTCTTCGGACTCGGAGCTTGAATTTACATCACTATCGTCTGTGTCTGGTACGTAATGTTCGTCACTACTACCTCCGCTTTCTTCCACCTTACCTTTTTTTCATCACTACAATGTCTTTTTTTAATACCAGAAGGCCCAGGTTGATTGTCCATATTGTACGGCAGATTACAACCAAACCAAAAGCAAATCCGCGGAACCACTTAAGCACCTGTTAGAACTTGCGTTTTTAAGCAACGCCACCACTAGAAACACGTTTCATATACAACGCCGATGGAATACTAAAACGTTTCGTAAGAACGCATGTTGAACTCCGATCGGAGTAGACGGCGTTGGCGAAGAGACCCGACGCACTCCGATCGGAGTGGTCGGCAGTCAACCTGTTAAAAATGTGAACATACCTGTTGAGTACAAATCATCTGCCAATGCATGGATGACTACAGCAATTTTCTTAGAGTGGTTTTTTCATTCTTTTATTCGTCAAGCCAAAAGTCATTTAAGAAGTCTCAACTTGCCTGAAAGTGCCCTGCTAATCGTTGATAACGCTTTGAGCCATGGAACTATAGAAGAGCTGACTAGTGAGGATGGACAGTTTACAACATTATTTCTTCCACCAAATTGTACTGCACTTTTGCAGCCTATGAACCAAAATGCAATCAGACTGACAAAATTATTTTACCGGAAAAGTCTTTTAGACCATATTTTATCAAATAATGAAGAGAACCTTGTAAGGTTATTAAAAAGCATTAACCTAAAAGATGTTGTATGTCTACTATGCAATTCATGGGAAAAAGTCTCCCCTGAAGTCTTGAAATAGTGCTGGCACAACATTATGGCTTATGTGGCAGATACTAACCCAGACACTGAATATGATGCTGAAGATCTGATTCCTCTGAGTGAATAGCGGCACAATTTGCTTTCCACGAAAGGTAAAGCCTGAAATTTTTCTTTTAGTATTTTTTTGGTTAATTCGTAAATATTTAACAGATGTTTCAGATATGCTGAATGTTCTCACTGAGCAGAATCTCACGAACGTGGAAATATGTAATTGGCTTGAAAATGATTAAGATTTGTTACCACTGGAAGACATTCGAGGCTGGTTTGAAAAGTCCGTGCAAAAATAAAAACTACTTATGTGTTTGGGGTAAACCTTTTTTATTTTTCGACATAGTCTCCTTTTAAGCTTATACACTTCGTCCAACGATGTTCTAGTTTGTTGATCCCTTCCGAATAATAGGATTTGTCCAAGTCTGCAAAATATCCATTAGTGTCTGCAATCACCTCCTCGTTTGAATAAAATCTTTGTCCCGCCAGCCATTTCTTCAAATTGGAGAACAAATAGTAGTCCGAGGGAGCCAAGTCTGGAGAATAGGGGGGATGTGAAACGAGTTGGAATCCTATTTCCATTAATTTTGCGACCACAACTGCTGAAGTGTGTGCTAGTGCGTTGTCGTGATGGAAAAGGACTTTCTTGTGGGCCAATCGCGGGCGTTTTTCATGCAGCTCGGTTTTTCAAACGGCCCAATAACGATGAATAATATTCACCTGTAATAGTTTTACCCTTTTCCAGATAGTCGATGAGGATTATCCCTTGCGAATCCCAAAAGACAGTCGCCATAACCTTTCCGGCCGAAGGAACGGTGTTCGCCTTTTTTGGTGCAGATTCCCCCTTGGTAACCCATTGTTTAGATTATTGTTTGGTCTCAGGAGTATAGTAATGTATCCATGTTTCATCCACAGTGACGAAACGACTCTTAAAGTCTTCCGGATTCTTCTGGAACAGCTGCAAATCATCTTTGCAACACTTCACACGATTCCGTTTTTGGTCAAGCGTGAGCAATCGCGGCACCCATCTTGCGGATAGCTTTCTCATGTCCAAATGTTTATGCAAAATATTATGTACCCGTTCAGTCGAGATGCCCACAGCACTAGCAATCTCACGCACCTTAACTCTTCTGTCATCCATCACCATATCATGGATTTGATCAATGATTTCTGGAGTCGTAACCTCCACAGGCCGTCCAGAACGTTCAGCGTCACTTGTGCCCATATGGCAGTCCGAAAATTTTGAAACCACTTATAAACTGTTCTAATCGAAGGTGCAGAGTCACCATAATGTTTATCAAGCTTCTCTTTAGTCTCCTGAGGTGTTTTGCCTTTCATAAAGTAATGTTTAATCACCACACGAAATTCTTTTTCGTCCATTTCTTGAAAATCACTCGACATCCTTGATTCATACGAATGCCAAACACAAAGAAATAGACCAATATGGCTGAAACTTGGTGTGCGTTTATTTAAGAGATGCTACTAACTAAACATGACCTCGATACGCGCCGGTGGTGCCATCTCTCGGACTTTGCACGGACTTTTCAAACCAGCCTCGTAGATGATACAGATGAACAATACGAGAGTGATAATGAAGGTTCAGAGTTAAATACTAATACAAACCAGACTGTTAAGAACACTGTGAAGAAGGATGAGGTAGTTAAAAGTTTCAATGTATGCATGAGATGGACAGAAAAAAATAATATTCCTCTTCTTATACTTCAAAGATTAAAAGAAATTGCTTTTATGATGAACCAGCAAACAAAAATTACAAATTTATTTACAAAATAAGATAAAACTTGATAAAATATGCTTCTATTTTAAATATTATTCTATGTATGTACTATTTTTTAGTTGTTTCGTATTAAATGATTCGTTTTTTAATATAAATAATGTCCTGCTTCAGTAATTCGAATTATTTACTAATTCGGATCTCCGCGGTTTTAATTAGTCCGGATTATCGAGGTCGCACTGTACTACTTTTTTGTAAAATTTCCCGCTCTTTCACGTAATGTTATTAGTTTTTCGATATCTTTTAGAGATATAACCGAAAAACCGAATTTTTCATTTTATTTTGGATTTTGTGGGCTTAGCGTATATCAAACTGAGCAAACTTTTTTTTTGTCTTAATATATGTCCAAAAAACTACCTATATGCCAAAATGTAGTCTGTTAACATTTAATGAGAGTTCAAAACTCCTGGCGACTGAGTTAAGTAGCGCTCGTCTCTTTTTTTATGGCTACAATCTGTAACTTTTTGAATACACTATGTATTGTTCGCGTAAGCCATAGTCAAAAGATATTAGGAAATTGACAAAATGTGCAATTTCTCACTGAGTTCCTTCGAGTTAGTTATCAACAAATCTCCTATATGCAATCCTTGTTTCAGAAGTTCAGTTGGTACCTCTATATAGACACATGAGTGAGTAGTGTGAGGCCTCCGTTTTGTTTTGATATTCGTTTTGGGAACAAAACTAGCAGTTCGCGGCCTTTCCTTGATTTTCTCACATTTACTTATTGTTGTATTGATGTTGACTACATTAGGACTCAAAAGTTTTTGTTGCTGATTCGGACTAGGTATTTTATATCCATTTTTAAGTAGATTCTTTTTAATTTGCTGCTCTCTTTGTTGCCTCCTTGACACCTCCTTTAACCACTGACAGAAAACTTCTTCGTTTTGTTGAATCTTCAATGCGCGGTACTCCTCGATTAGTTTTTGTCTAGCCATCTCTTTCTGTCTTAGTAATTCCATATGTCTGTATCTGCTCTTTATCTGTCGTGAGCTTAAGCCGTATTCTGATCTACAACCGTTGTAATTTGGTAAATTTCTATTACTATTGGCGAGTTTAATTTCGTCACAGCATTTTCTTTGGCGTAGTTGAAGTGGAGGTAAATTAATCTGAAAGAAATTGGAGAAATGTCAAATCAGCTGATTAAAGGTGATCTAGAATAAAGATTATGCTTTTCTGGAAACTGTGAGCGAATTACTAGTTGATAAAGGAATTTTTAGTATTCCGTACGGAACACTAAAAATACACACCTCGGTGTCACACCCGATTTTCTCCGTAAATATTTGATATAGAAAGCTAAAATTTGGCACAAATACCAGGTGTACAAGTATGAAATGCGGATTTTTTTTCTAAAAAAAACATGTTAAATTCGGAAGAATGATAAAAAGTGCTTTATTCAAAGTATGCTCCATCGCTTGTTATACATTTTTCCCATCTTTCGGACAATTTGTGGATACCATGCCAGGAAAAATCTTCCCCTTTTGCTGCGAACCATTCATCGAGTCATTTTTTCACATCTTTGTACGAACCAAAGCACTGCTCAGTAAGTGCGTGACCCATCGATGCAAACAAGTGGTAATCGGAAGGAGCCAAGTCTGGTGAGTAAGCCGCATGGGGTAGAACTTCCCAGCTGAGTGCTTCCAAGGTGTCGCGAACTGGTTTTTCCGTATGTGATGGAGCATTGTCATGACGAAACATTACTTTGTGTTGCCTCTTTCGGTATTCTGGCCTTTTTTCAAGCAGCGAACGGTTCAAATCGCTCAATTGTTGTTGGTTTTTCCAGGTTTTAGCAGCTCACCAAACACAGAGCATCGTCTTTCTACCAAAGCGATTCGGTCTTGCGGTCGATGTGGATGGTGCGCCTGGGTCTACCCATGATTTTTTGCGTTTGGGATTCTCAAAATAAATCCACTTTTCATTCCCTGTAAGTATACGATGCAAAAACGACTTCCTTTTCTACCGAGCGAGCAAAATGTTACAAGTGTTTTTGCGCTTTTCCATTTGCCTGTCGTTCACCTCATGCGGTACCCATCTGCCGGTCTTCTGAATCTTTCCCATCTCTCGTAGCCGATTGGAAATAGCTTGTTGACTAACGCCCAATTGCTCGGCGAGTTGTTTTTGTGTTTGCGAATCATCTTCGTCCAACAATGCTTGCAATTCCACATCTTCGTATTTTTTTGGCAGTTTTCCATGTTCCTTGTCTGCAGCATCAAAGTCGCCACTTTTGAAATGCCGAAACCATCGTTCACACGTATCTTGCGATGGAGCATGTTCACCATAAGCTTCTCGAAGTAATCGGTATGATTTAACAGCAGTTTTCTTCAAATGAAAACAAGAAATTAATGCTGTCCGCGAATGCTCTTTGTTCGGTACTAATTTCGACATATTGAACACAACAACACCACACTATGCACATACTTTTCCAATTTGTTACTCGTGCGCGTCTGACACTTGTTGAAGACACAAAGAAATGGCGCAGTGTCAAATCTTTATAGCACAAAATGCATTGGTGCACCATCTGTTGTCTGAAATCCGCATTTCATACTTGTACACCTGGTATAGGAATTGATGGCCCAATCAGAGCCGTGTAGTTTTAAAAGTTAAATTTTGACTTAAGGGGTTAGTTTTTTAGGGGTGAAATCGGAAGTGAAAAAAAAAAATTTTACCATGTCATCGAGTGGGGTGTCAAATCAAAGCTTGTGAAAACACGAGTCCAAAAAAATATATTTTGTACAAATTAGTAAACTAAGTAACTGAAAACCTTGATATTAGGTAGTAAATATTTGTTTTACACTTTTATTACTAATTCTAGTTTAAGCTAGATTGATTTATTGGCTTCTTCTTCGAGTGCCACTCCTATCGGAGATTAGAAATCATCACAGCTACTCTCACTTTATTTGCTGCTCTTCTAAACAGTTGAATTGAGCTGCAGCCAAACCAGTCGCGCAAGTTACGCAACCACGATATTCTTCTTCGTCCAACATTTCTCTTCCCTTTAATTTTGTCTTGCATAATATTCCGCAACAGTGAATACCTTTCTCCCCTCAACACATGTCCCAAATATTCCAACTTCCTTTTTTTAATAGTGTTTATTAGTTCTGGGGCTTTTTTTAGTCTTTGGAGAATCTCGTTATTGGTTACCCTATCAATCCGTGACACTTTCAGAATGCGCCGATAACACCACATCTCAAAAGCTTCAATACTTCTAGTATTATTCTGCCTCAAGGTCCATGCTTCCACTCGATCAAGAAGCGTTGAGAAGACATAACAACGCAACATTCGTAACCGCAGTACCAGGCTTAGATCTCGATTGCAAAAGAGTTTATTCATTCTATTAAAGTTTGATCTTGATATCTCTATTCGGGTTGTAATCTCCTTTGTCTGATCTGTGTTCTCGTTCAGCCATGTTCCCAAGTATTTGTAGCAATTGACTTTCTCAACACTTACAGTCCCTGGCCAAATTATTAGACGCACTGTATATTTTTTAGTAATTTTATGTTTCTTAAGAGTTTTTATGCAATAATGGTATATTTAAACTACAATATTATTGATTTTTATTTAAAAGAATTGTTGTAGACTACATATTTGTATTTATTTTTAACATATGGCAACACTGTGTTGACAAAGTGATACATGAACGTAAATAAGTACAAACCTGTATCAGTCGCGATCGGAATCGAGTCAGGTACGGACGTGTTTCTGTGGCTTTATGGACTGTGATTGTTTGTTTAACAGTTTTATACTACTCAGTTATTAGTTTATTTTGTATGCAGTGTTTTAAAAAAGTAATTGGACTATTTTCATTATGGGTAGAAAAGGCGATCTTTCACCACGTAAAAAAGCTGAAGTGAAGGCCCTTGTGATTGCGAAAACATTTACAAACCGAGAAATATCACGAAGATTGGAGGTTTCTGAAGCTAGTGTACGACGCATAAAAAAGAAAATTGAGTCAGGGAAGGAATTAAGCCCGAAAAGAAAGAAAAGATGCGGTAGAAAACCAATTTTCACTCCACAGTCAGAGAGATGTTTGAAGAAAATTTGTGTAGAAAACAGATTTACTACCACAAAGGTAATAAAATCACAACTCCAGGATGCTAGCGTAAATGCTTCTGAGCGCACTGTTCGAAGAAAATTGAAAGAGTTAGATTTTAAGGCCTGTCGCCCCGCCAGGAAGCCCAAGTTAACAGCTGCAATGAAAGCAAAGCGCCTGAAGTGGGCCAAACAATGGCAAGACAAAGATGTGGACTTCTGAAGATCGGCAAGATACAGCAATTTAATCAATAATTGATACATTATTATCATTTTCAGTTAAATAAAGCAAATAAACATGGAAGTTTATATATTTTTCCTATTTTTGACAGTTCTGCTTCAGTGACGAAAGCACATTCGAAATTTTGCAGAATAAAGCTCAGTATGTGCTTCGTCGTCATGGAGAAAAGTTTCATCCTGATTGTGTCTTCCCGACGGTTAAACATCCCACCAAAGTGATGATTTGGTCAGTCATCAGCGGCAAGGGCACTGGACGTCTGTACGTCGTCAAAGGAATAATGAGGCAAGATCAGTACAAAGAAGTATTACAAAATCGGTTGATTCCGCAGCTCAGAGAATGGTTTCCAAATGGGGAACCATTCACTTTCATGCAAGATGGAGCTCCCTGCCACACTGCTCGGTCTGTTAAAGCTTTTTTTGGCAGAAAAAAATATCCCTCTGTTGGATTGGCCCTGATATGAACCCCATTGAAAATGTGTGGGAGCTGATGAAAAGAGAAGTGGCTAAAGATGTGATTACCAACAAAACCCAGCTCCTAAAAAAGATTATTCATGTGTGGAATCATCATCCTCAAATGCAGGAGACAGTACAATCTTGCATTGATAGCATGCCGCGCAGAATTAAAGCTTTGATAGCGGCTAAAGGTGGCTCAACTAAATATTGACTTTTACTAACATTAATTTCACTTTTCTTTAAAACTTAATAAACTTATGCTTTTCTAAATTAATGCTGTTTTATTTATGTCAAATAAATAGGTAATTGATTGGATAATATAAAAATAAAAAACAAATCAATTTAAAATAATAAAACGGTACAATATCACTCGGTAATTAATATTTTACATGAAATCTTGCACTGCGTCTAATAATTTGGCCAGGGACTGTATGTTATTAACCAGAAGACGATCCTGGTTATTTTGAGATTTTGCCATCACCATAAATTTTGTTTTCTTTAGATTTATCTTAAGACCAAATTTATTGCAGCTATTATTTAACCGCTCAACAAGATGTTGTAGGTCTTCTAAACTTTCTACTAGCAGAACTGTGTCATCGGCGTATCTTACATTATTCAGGGTTTCACCGTTTACCGTTATGCCTTCGTCTGCCTCAGACCTTCCTGACATACACTCTCGCTATAGATATTAAACAAAAGGGATGACAGTATGCAGCCCTGACGTACTCCCCGGCGATCTTTATCTCTTCCGTAATCATGTTCTCTACTTTTACTCTCGCTGTCTGGTTCCAATATAGATTGCATATGATGCGGATATTTAGACCATCGATATTTTTATTTTTGAGGATTCCCTGGAATTGATCATGTCGAACTTTATCGAATGTCTTTTCATAGTCTATAAAGCAAACGTACAGCTCCTGATTCATGTCCATGCATCTCTGTGACAACACGTTTATTGCAAACAGGGCCTTGCGTGTGCCCATTCCTTTTCTAAATCCCATTTGGGTCTTACTAATATCCATTTCAAGCTTTTTGTAGATCCGATTGTGTATTATCTTTAGAAAAAGCTTTAAGGTATGACTCATAAGAGATATAGTCCGATGGTCACTACATTCTTTAGCGTTTGCTTTTTTTCGGGATTGCCACAAAAGTGGACTGAAGCCAATCCTTGGATATTATATATTAATTGAACAGTTTTAGGAGAATTGAGATTGGATCGTCATTCACCAGTTTTAATAGCTCAGCCGGTATATCGTCAGGTCCGGCTGCTTTACCCTTCTTTTCATGTTTTAGGGCGTACTCTAATTCCTCTCTCATTATATCCGGGCCAGTATCGTCCAGGAGATCGTCTGATGTTGCACTTCGATGTTCATCATTAAAAAGGTCTTCAATATATTCTTTCCATCTTTGTACTTTTTTATTCATATCTGTTATGAGAGTACCGTTTTTGTCTTTAAGTTGTCTAGAGTGATTTGATCTTCTTACCCCTGTCATTTTCTTTATCTTCTTGTGTACGTTCAGCGAGTCGTATTTGCTTTTAGCTGGCTAAGATGTTATAACTTTTATACATTATTGACTAAGAAAAAAACGTGAAAATACATCTCCGATTGGTGTCAAGTACTTAAAGATGTAGATGATATAGAATCAATACGCAACAACACAAAATTGCTAAAATTAGGAGTAAAATTGTTTTGAAAACTTACCGGTGGTTTCTCGTGTATTTCTAGCTTTTTGATTGTCATGGAAAGATAGGAGTCCAGTTTTTCGATGCAATGATTTTTACAATGGACCTCCGTTTTCCCCAATGCGTGTTTTTTACGTTTTGGAGACTTTTGGCGTGAGCTCACCCTTATAGTTTCAGAATTTGATTTAGCCGGTTCTGAAATGTCTTCAAGAGAAGGTTGTGTTTCTTCAGATTCTTCCTCCGGTTGATATATTTGAGTAATAACAGGCTCCTCGTTCTGAAAACAACATGATAGTACGAGCTAAAAGCTTTGTAGGGAAGAAGCATTGCATTTGCAATAAAAAAACGACCACTCTAACACAGAATTGAGAAAGACTTAGAGTTAGGATGGTTGAAAATATTTTACCTCTATATCCTCTTCATTTTCATCGGAATTATTCACTTCTTCTTCTTCAAATATCGCGTCCTCAAGTTCTTCTTCAATATCATAGATACCATTTCCTCCTCTTAAGACAGTTGGATGTACTATTTTTTCTTCATCTTCTTGGAATTCTACAGAACAAAATTTTTGATCAAAACACAATGACATGACTAGTTTAAGGTATCTCTTACAAGTTACTGTTAAAAGTAGTTTTGCTTGAAATTTTGAGAAATAATAGATTTTAGTACCATGCATTCACTGGTTCATAATAAAGATTGTTTTTAAATATAATATAATATATAACGAGATGCTGCCTTGTATTTTGGTGTTGGTTCATCAAAGGCTAGAGGAAGAAAACCTCGACTACAAATAACCCGGCCCTCCAGGATTGGGGGTTGAGACGTCAGACCAACCCTCTGACACTCGGAAAAACTTCTGAATGGTTAAAAATCCTAGTAACCAGCCTCGGAATGGATGGATTCAACGAAGACGACTCAAGCTACGAAAAAGGACAAAAAATCTAGCTACTTGGAATGTACAGGGACTCTCTAAAAAGCTAAACGAAGTAGTGGAAGAAATGAAAAATGCTAACATAGATATAGCTATTCTGACGGAAACTAAAAAGAAAGGAATAGGATCAGAAAACATAGGGCCTTACGATCACTTCTATAGTGGAGTACCAAAAGATAAAAGGGCACAACAGGGGGTGTCTATTATGGTACGTAAGAACTTGAGAAGATATATATCCAACTGGGAAGCCATAAGCGAACGGATAATTAAACTGAATATATGTATTTGCGGATATAGAGTCACTATCTTGGGAATATACGCAATCAATGACGATGCCCTAGTAGAGAAAAAAGATGAATTTTTTGAACAATTACACAACGAAATTTTAAAAGTAGGAACATCAAGAGAACTGATAATAATGGGGGACATGAATAGTAGAGTGGGCAAAAAAGACAACAATTCAGTAATTGGAAAACACGGAGAAGGAATAGTTAATAATAATGGACAGAGATTAATAGAGGTATGCGAACAAAATCGTCTGCGGATATTAAATGAGTTTTACCCACATAAAGAGATACACAAATACACATGGACACAAAACACGAGAGAGCTAAAGTCAATAATAGACTACAGTATAATAAAACAAACAACACAGATTAAAGTTCACGACGTAAGAGCGTATCGAGGAATAACATGCGGCTCAGACCATCACCTCTGAAAATGAAAACAGCATTCCCTGGAAGAGCGGAAAATACGAAACAACACTCCACAACAAATGAACCAGAACAAAATCAGAGCGAAAAAAATTCAGTCTAAACAGTTTGGAACAAGATAGTGTGAAAGAGTTATATAGGAAAAGGTTAGACGATATGTTGGGAAACAAAGAATTTGAAGATATACAAGACCACTATAACCATATTAAAAACTCGATACACCAAGCAGCTAAAGAATCATTAGGATACTACGAACCAGGACATAAAAGAAAACCTTATTGGTGGGACAAGGAAATGGAGAAGCTCGTCTTAGAAAAGAAACAAAAATACCTCAAGTTCCTGAATACAAAAGCAACCACCGATAAAATAGCATATAAAGAAGCACAGGCCTTGGTTCGTAGGCATATTACTCAAAGGAAAAACCACACGTGGGAAAAGAATTGTAATAGACTGAATACATATCTGGAAGGAAGACAAAGTTCAGAGAGCTGGAAATTCTTAAAGACAATTAGACAGGAAACAAAAAAAGATATAATATCACCCATAACCCCAGAAGTATGGAATCAATATTTCGCAAAATTATTAAACGAGGACAGGGAAAAATTTTTAGGGAACCGTGACGATGCGTTTGATAATATACACACGACTTCTTCACCCATAAGACTAACTGTTACTGAAATAAGAAAAATATGCAAACGACTCAAGAATGGGAAGTCTCCCGGTCCAGGCAATATCCCCGAAGAACTTATAAAGTATGGAACAGATAATTTATTTAAACACCTCACCTCACTTTTCCAAAAATGTATAAACCAAAGAAATATCCCGGAAGAATGGAGTAATTCAATAATATCAACCATACATAAGAAGGGAAGTAGAACCGAATGTAACAATTACCGAGGGATAGCCGTTACAAGCTCCATTAGTAGAATATATGGCAAAGTGTTAAAGATCAGAATAGAAATGGAATATAGCGATATGGAAGCAGAGGAGCAAGCAGGATTCCGAGCAGGAAGATCAACTCTAGATCACCTATTCTGCCTAACACAACTCATAGAAAAAAAAGTGTCGGTAAACCAAGAAGTACACTGCCTATGATAGCGTCCCCCATAGAAAACTCTGGGCTGCATTGGAGCAAACCAACATAGAAACGACATTAGTAGAGGCGGCCAAAACCATATATAACAATTTAACAGCAAAAGTAAAAGTAAAAAATAAAACTTCTAACGGCTTCAAAGTCATCAAAGGTCTTAAACAGGGATGCCCCCTTTCCCCAACATTATTTAAAATCTATTTAGAACAAGCATTAAAGAACTGGAAACGGAAATGTGAGAGAATGGGTATACCATTGAATGAGAAAACGCTATATAATCTCTGCTTTGCAGACGACCAAATAGTAATAGCACAAGATTATGACGACCTAGAATACATGAGCAGAAAACTAATAGAAGAATACGACATCTGGGGCCTCGAGGTAAACTTAGCCAAAACCGAGTACATGTGTATTGGAGGACAAAACAGAGACCTTATCTTAGAAAATGGCAAACACATTAAACACTGCACAGCTTACAAGTATTTGGGAGTAATAATTACGAATGATGGACTCTTAGACACAGCAATTAAAGAACGGAACACCTTAGGAAGAAGAGCAATATCGGTAATGAATAGCATCATATGGGACCAGTAGATATCAAGAGAATGATAGGGAACAATGGAGACTAGGAATCGGAAGACGTCGGAGAACGTTTTAGACCGATCTATATATCTATATATATATATATATATATATATATATATATATATATATATATATATATATATATATATATATATAATATATAACACGGGGCAACAATTTTTTTTTTCTCTTTGATTTTTTCCTTCAAATTTTTTTCAGTGTTGGGCTTATTGTAGTGTTCTGATTTCGAATCCGATATTAGTTTTCCTGTGACAGCTCATGTTTTTAGTGTTCCGTACGGAACACTTATAAGATGACTTCGGTGTCTGTCTGTCTGTCTGTTCGTCTGTCACACCCGATTTTCTCCGAAACTATTTGTCATAGAAAGTTGAAATTTGGTAATAATATAGGAATTGATGGCCTCATCAGAGCCCTGTAGTTTTGAAAGTTAAATTTTGACTTAAGGGGTTAGTTTTGGGGGGTGAAATCGGAAGTGAAAAAAAAAAATTTTTTTACTAGGTAATCGAGTGTGGTGTCAAATGAAAGCTTATGAAAACACGAGTACAAAATATATATATATAATGTAATACTTGCGCACACTTAAAAAAAAAAATTCTGGAATATTCTCGGGGTGTACATTGAATGAAAATTATCACGAGTGCATTACCTGTAATAATTTATCTGGTATATAAAAAAAAAAACAGAAATTTCAACGTCATCAATTTTCAGTAAAGATTGGAAATAAACTTTGTTGAAAACTCATTTGGGGTGTGTTTTGTGAAGTCACTGATCATTTTATACTTCCGTTACAACATTTTTTATTTTAAAAGCAATCAACGTACGGAACACTAATTGCGCAAGTTCAACTTGCACTTGACCGGTTATTTAATATTTTCAGCCTACCCTAACTTAGACAACACCCGCAGTTTTTTAAAATCTACCTGACTTAGAATAATTATTTTTTTAATTTCAGATTGGCTTCGACACGTAGATGTTGTTTACACAATCTAAATTGCGTTTGCTATATTTGTGGCGAATACATCTTTGAAAAATATCGAAAACCTATCTCGGACTTCGTTAAAACTACGTATTTTGACCACTTTCAAATAACATTGTGCAATCAAGACAAGCAATGGGTACCTCATATTGTGTGCCAGAACTGTATTGTGTGTCTGCGGCAATGACAATGGTCAAATGGAAAAAGAAGTGCTATCATTTCAAAACACCGATGATTTGGCAGGAAGCTCAAAATCACTATGACGACTGCTATTTCTGTTTTTTTTTTTGGATGGTTGTAGCTTCTACTTGATGGAAATCCATTATAAATATATAATAAAAGAGTTTTTAGTCAATTTCCACTGGTTTATTTAAATTGCGATGACGCGTTTCGCTGTCGATGCAGCTTCTTCAGATCTACATTTTACACTGTCAAGTTAGGTTTAATATTCACAGTTTTATATAATTTCTTAATTATAATATTACACTTAATTAAATTACATTGATAGTATTGGGAAATCCACACAGATTTGGAGTTAGGACAATAAATTCAATAATGGTGAATTGCTTAAATCTACTTGGTCGTTGAGTAAAGTACCTGTAGTCCTTAATCGATTTATTTGCATTGTCTCTAAAAGGTTTAGTTTTAAACCTTTTTGTTGGGTGTGTAAAATTTTGAAATTCTTGTTAAATGTGTGATTTTCTGTTAAAAGATGATTAGCATATGTTGAATTAGATTTTCTATGGATGAAACTTTTTTCGTGTTCTGTAATTCTTTGTCTAAATGTACGTCCAGTTTGTCCGATGTATGTTTTAGGACATGATTCACATGTTAATTGATAAACCCCTGACTTATTGTCTTTATTGATTTGTGGTTTGTAGTTTTTAAGATATTTCCCTATAGTATTGTTTGTCTTGTAAGCTATGTTGATATTTTTTTGATTTAAAAATTTCCCCAGTTTTTCCGTTGGTGTGCCGAAATAGGTTAAGCATTTAAAAGTGGTATTTCTGTCCTTAAAACCTGGGTATATTTCTGAGATTGCCTTGTTTCTAAGTTTTTTCCTAACGATACTATTGATGAAAGTAACCGAATAACCGTTGTTAACGGCTACTTGTTTTATGTAGTTTAATTCTTTAGTAAAATTTTCTTCTGATAAGGGGATATTAGTTAGTCTATGTATAAAACTATGATAAGCTGCAAGTTTATGATGGTTAGGGTGGTGAGAACTATTGTGAACTGTGGTATCTGTATGACAAGGTTTGTGATATATTGCAAATTCATGTTTTTTCATGGCTTTACTGATTGTTAAGTCTAGGAAATTAATTTTCCCTTCGACTTCTTCTTCCATTGTAAAACTGATATTTCTATGTAAAGAATTAATATACTGTAAAAAGTGAGTTAATTGTCTGTCCGTACCTGTAAAGCATACAATTATATCGTCTACGTATCGATACCAGTATAGACAATTATTACTATTGTTATTATGGTTGTTAAATATCATTGTTTCAATACTGTCCATGAAAATTTCGGCAAGTAATGGACTTAATGGACTTCCCATAATTAACCCTTCCTTACTATGGTAGAATGTATTATTAAATGAAAAATAATTTTGTCTTAGGCAAGTTTTTAATAAGTTAATTATGTCCATTTTTATAACTTCATTTACTTTGTTTTTTGTTAATAGGTTCTCTATTAAAATTATTGTTTCGTCTGGGGGAACCCTTGGAAATAAGTTTTTGACATCGAAAGAGACTAATTTAGAATTATCTGGTATTGTTATATTCTTAACTTTATTCACGAGTTCGTATGGTTTTTGATACTATATTTAGGTTCAAATTTGGTATGATATTTGATTAAATCAATTAAAAACGATGACGTCTTATATGCTGGAGCAGACATATAGGAAACAACTAATCTGACTGGGTGGTTAAGTTTGTGTAGTTTTATGAGTGAATAAAGTTGTGGGATTTAGGGATTCATATTTATCAATTTAATTTTATCTTTATCGTGAATGATACTTTTAGCCTGTTCAATTTGTTGTTTTATTTCTTTTTGAAAAATATTTGTTGGATCTTTATTTAAAATTTCGTACTTTCCTGTTTTGAAAAAAATCTAACGTTTTATTAATATAGTCGATTTTGTCTATTGCTATTACAGTGTAAAATGGAGATCTGAAGAAGCTGCATCGACAGCGAAACGCGTCATCGCAATTTAAATAAACCAGTGGAAATTGACTAAAAACAGTCTTTTATTATATATTTGCTATTTTTGTGTCTTAAATATTAACGGCATCAATTCTGGAAATCGGAATAAATGGTCATATCCTAACTTAGCCTTCGCTCAACGCCCTCTTCTATGCTCTGGTGAGATACAAGGAGCATCATCTTAATGCTCTGAAGAACCAGATCTTATGGAAATTGAAGACAACACAATGGGCAATACTGATTCAGATTTCACATGTAGTCAGTCATCAGATCCTCAACGTTGTAATTAAAAGGAATTGAATGACCTAGTAAGGAATCTAAATATTTTTAATAAATAATCCAAAGTATGGTTTTAATTAATTATACATAATTTTTTTTTATTGTATATCATGTAAAAGTAACAAGGTTATTATAAATAACCTTAAATAAATAAAAATAACCTTAAATAAAAAAAAAAAAAATAAAAATGGTTGGACGTTTGTTTTCGATCCGACGACCCATCTGACTGCGCCAGGGAGGTTTCCGATGTTATTTTGGCCGGTATGGAGGCTTACATCCCTTTTTCGAAGAAATGCCCTTCCAACGGCAAGCCTTGGTTTGACCTAAAATGCAAAGAAGCTGTTGCTTCTAAACATCTTGCATACCGACAGTGGCGTGAAGATCCTAATACCATAAATCGTAACATCTTTGTTTGTGCCAGAAACAGATGCAAAGAAATTATCGACGAAACCAAGGAGATACACAATCAATGGATTAGAAACAAACTTCTCGCTTCTCCCGGCAATTCCAGGTCCTTTTGGTCAGTCGCTAAGTCAGTTAGTCAAAATTTCACCAAATCCACCATACCACCACTCACACGGCCAGATAATTCTATTGCAACGACACCTGTTGAGAAAGCGAACTTGTTGGCTGAACTCTTTGCTTCACATTCTACTGTCGATTTACAAGGAAAAACACCGCCTACTATTCCCATAGTGCAGTCAAGGATGCCCGATATTGTCTTCAGACAGCGTATCATAAAACTTATTTTGATGAAGCTAGACCCCAAAAAGGCTTCTGGCGCTGACGGAATACCTGCCATAGTTCTCAAGAACTGTGCAAGGGAACTAACACCAGTTTTCTGTAGACTTTTCAACCTATCCTACAGAAAGGGAATATTTCCTTCCTGCTGGAAATGTGCCACAGTTCAGCCGATACCTAAAAAAGGCAAGAAGACCTTGCCAAATAACTACCGACCAATCGCACTACTCTCAATAATATCGAAAGTTATGCAAAAGGCTATCAATCAGCATCTGCTAAAATATCTTGAAGGATTCAACATTATTAGTGATCACCAATATGGCTTTCGTAAAAATAGATCAACAGGAGATCTTCTGACTTATGTAACACATGTTTGGAACAACGCAATTGAACACTTTGGAGAATCTCGAGCGGTTGCTCTTGACATATCCAAGGCATTTGACCGTGTTTGGCACGATGGGCTGTTGGCTAAGTTACGTTCTTATGGTATGTCTGAAAAGTTCTGTTTGTGGCTCTCATGTTTCCTCAGAGAGCGTTCTTTACGAGTGGCAGTCGACGGATTTCTTTCTAACACCTTCACTATCAACGCCGGTGTGCCCCAAGGTTCCATACTATCTCCTACTCTCTTCCATATTTATATTAACGATCTGCTGGAAAAGACCGAGAATCCAATCTACAGCTTTGCAGATGACAGTACACTTATCTCTTCATTCACTTTGAATGCTCGGACGTCGACTACTCAGACGAATATCCGCAGACAGCAGGAAGTCATTCAACTTAACAAAGACCTGGAAGAAATTCTGTCTTGGGGTGACAGTAACCAAGTGGAATTTAACGCTACAAAAACCCAGGCGGCAGTTTTTTCTAAAAGGGTTAACGTTGCAGAACCCGACATAGTTATGTCGGGGCACTCCATCCCTCTAACATCGTCACTCAATCTGTTAGGCGTTAATTTGGGAGCAAATATGTCCTGGCATGAACATGTTGTAGGCATAGCAAGGAGAGCTTCTCAAAAGTTGGGAATATTGTTTCGAACCAGAAAGCTTTACACTCCACAACAACTGTTAATTCTTTACAAAGCTCAAATTCGACCAACTATGGAATACTGCTCCCATGTTTGGAGCTCCGCTCCCAAACATACACTGCATTTGTTGGATTCTATCCAGAGAAGAGCTGTTCGTCTGATTGGACACCCGGAACTGACCGACGGCCTTGATTCGCTGGAACATCGAAGAACGGTTGGCGACTTGAGCCTATTCTACAAGTACTTTCATGGTAAGTGTTCGAAGGATGTGGCCCGCTTAATTCCTCCCAGAGCGGTGCATGTTAGGAGTACACGTCGCGCTAATACTTCACATTCGTATGAGGTTCAGCTTGTTACTCCTCGTACAACGCTTTTCAAGCAGTCTTTTATATGGAGAACATCATACCTTTGGAATAGTTTGCCCAGGACTGTGTTTCCCATCGAGTACAATCTACAGCGATTCAAGAACAACGTGAATCGCTTTCTCCGCACACGTGTCGCTTCTGTAGCGCTTTAGGGATTTCCCTGTAGCACGTGTGCTAGACCCATAAAAAACAGGTGATTGCGTGCGGCGAGAAGCAAGCGAAAAACTATGTTGCCACATTCTTTATACCCTGAAAACCAAATTATTTCGCGTCTTTCTCTAACATAATTCATTCTCAGTCTTCTCGTAAGAAATACATTAAAGTTTAAAGGTTTTACGATGACTGGCATCTTATTTCTTAATTTTTTTTTTTACTTAAAAATAATTTAAATCCTGTTCTGGCCAATGTTTTTAAAATACGCTATGAGGAAACTGAGCAATATGGAACAAGGTTCCATACTAGGAACAAAACTGTAAAATGGCGTTAGCCGTATGTTGATTATTATATATATATATATATATATATATATATATATATATATATATATATATATATATATATATATATATATATATATATATATGTATATATATATATATATATATATATATATATATATATATATGTATATATATATATATATATATATATATATATATATATATATATATATGTATATATATATATATATATATATATATATATATATATATATATATATATATATATATATATATATATACGAGGCTGGTTTGAAAAGTCCGTGCAAAGTCCTAGAGATGGCACGACCGGCGCGTATCGAGATCATGTTTAGTTAGTAGCATCTCTTGAATGAACGCACACCAAGTTTCAGCCATATTGGTCTATTTCTTTGTGTTTGGCATTCGTGTGAATCAAGGAAGTCGAGTGATTTTCAAGAAATGGACGAAAAAGAATTTCGTGTGGTGATTAAACATTACTTTATGAAAGGTAAAACGCCTCAGGAGACTAAAGAGAAGCTGGATAAACATTATGGTGACTCTGCACCTTCGATTAGAACAGTTTATAAGTGGTTTCAAAATTTTCGGACTGGCCATATGGGCACAAGTGACGCTGAACGTTCTGGACGGCCTGTGGAGGTTACGACTCCAGAAATCATTGATCTAATCCATGATATGGTGATGGATGACAGAAGAGTTAAGGTGCGTGAGATTGCTAGTGCTGTGGGCATCTCGACTGAACGGGTACATAATATTTTGCATAAACATTTGGACATGAGAAAGCTATCCGCAAGATGGGTGCCGCGATTACTCACGCTTGACCAAAAACGGAATCGTGTGAAGTGTTGTAAGGATGGTTTGCAGCTGTTCCAGAAGAATCCGGAGGACCTTAAGCGTCGTTTCGTCACTGTGGATGAAACATGGATACATTACTATACTCCTGAGACCAAACAACAATCTATACAATGGGTTACCAAGGGGGAATCTGCACCAAAAAAGGCGAAGACCGTTCCTTCGGCCGGAAAGGTTATGGCGACTGTCTTTTGGGATTCGCAAGGGATAATCCTCATCGACTATATGGAAAAGGGTAAAACTATTACAGGTGAATATTATTCATCGTTATTGGACCGTTTGAAAACCGAGCTGCAAGAAAAACGCCCGCGATTGGCCCACAAGAAAGTCTTTTTCCATCACGACAACGCACCAGCACACACCTCAGCAGTTGTGGTCGCAAAATTAATGAAAATAGGATTCCAACTCGTTTCACTTCCCCCCTATTCTCCAGACTTGGCTCCCTCGGACTACTATTTGTTCCCCAATTTGAAGAAATGGCTGGCGGGACAAAAATTTTATTCAAACGAGGAGGTGATTGCAGACACTAATGGATATTTTGCAGACTTGGACAAATCCTATTATTCGGAAGGGATCAACAAACTAGAACATCGTTGGACGAAGTGTATAAGCCTAAAAGGAGACTATGTCGAAAAATAAAAAAGGTTTACTCCAAACACATAAGTAGTTTTTATTTTTGCACGGACTTTTCAAACCAGCCTCGTATATATATATGCTACTAGCCGTGCCTGCGGCTCCGCTCGCGTGGACTTTATTCACTATTATCGCCACTGCTTATTCCTTATGTTAGCAAACGTAATAAAATATATCCTATTACCTGACTAGGGAACCTATGTATGAATTAAAAAAAAAACACTTAAGTCGGATAAGTGGTTGTCGAACGATAAACGCAGTAATGAACAGACAGACAGACAGAAAGACGTTGCGCTTTATATGTATTATAAAGACTATTATTATTATATAACTTGGCCAAAGAACATATGTATGAATAAAAAAAAAACACTTAAATCGGATAAGTGGTTCTCGCGCACCAACGGACAGACAGACAGACTAAGAGACGTTGCATTTTATATATATTCCTTGCTACATGATATTGTTTGATTTAACGGTTTAGGCAGCGTATTGCAAGAGAGCGCGCTAGCGGCAAACTTTGTTCCGACTTGATTCACTATTATCATCACCACTTATTTATTACGTTACCTAACATAATAAAATATATATCTATAACCTGGCCAGAGAACATACGTATAAATTTAAAAAAAGTCATGTAACGGTTAAGTGGTTCTCGAGTGCTACGCGTACTAACGGACAGACAGACAGATAAACAGGCAGACAGAAAGATGTTGCATTTTACATATTTTATAGAAGAGCTAACATCTTTAAAAAAATGATAATTAATAACAATATGTCTAGTTAAAAAAAATTGTCTATGTGCTTACTATTGTCTTCATTACAAATTTCTTCTACAACATGATCGCTCTCGATGCTATTTACATCGTCATCAGTCAAATCAGGTTCAAACGAAATCAAATCATCCTTGAACTTGACTTTTGTGGATCTTGTTAGTTGTGGCGTGGAAGTGAAAAGATCGAAATTGGCTTGTTGGACTTTTTCTGTTATGTTGTACGGGGAAGCGCTGGGTTGCAAAACTAAAAAACATATCTTTAGATAATAATATGCATCCAAAAAAAATGATTTGTTGTCTTGTCTCAAAAATTTTCTTGTCTCTCAAAAAAAACACTACCGCTGCTTTAAATTCATCGTCTATGAAAAATGTTCTATCCCTGAGGTCGTTCTGCAGATGGTTGAGTAAACAAGAGTCGCAAGGCATTAAAAAACCCCGCACTAATCTTATGGAAATTGGATCCTGGTCAAATCTTCTGAAAATGTAGTATGTTATGTTTCAAGCGATTCTGATCAAAAGTCTCCATGGACACAAAGTCCAAAAATAGACAGATTAGAACTTATCGAGCGTAGAATTAGTAAAAAATCGCTGAGAAAATTTTTGCGTTTTTTTAAAGATTTATTTTAACTAGAATGTGATTTTACGAAAAATTCAAATGGGATTATATGTTTTTTGGGTTGCTAATTATGAATATAATAATTATTTTGACCCATTTCGCCCCTACTTTCGAATATTGGCCATTTTGTCCATTTCTGGACGTTATTGGGAAGTAGGATCAAATTGGTTCCAAAATAATTATTACATTTGTAATTATTAACTCAAAAACATAAAATTCCGTTAGAATTTTTCGCAAAAACATGTTCTAGACGAATTAAATCAAAAAAAATATTCCAGAAATGGCCAAAATAATCAATATTCGAAAGTAGGGGCGGAATGAGTTATAATAATTATTATATTCATAACACAGGGCAACAAAAAAATATTTTTGTTTTGGTGCCTGGGATTTTAGAGCTGATTTTAACTATATTCGGGACGCTAAATCTATACATGCAATCCGTTTTTCTCTATCAGCTCTACTTTTTTAGATACATCAACTTATCTACCAATGTGGTTTTTATTCAGTATATTCATTTATGAGAGTTCTAAAATTATTATATATTCATTAATGTAGGTACAATGGTTTTATTGTCAGTCTGTAATTGAGTAAATTCCAGGTAAATTTATAAATAGTGGAACCATTGCCTATCAGGTACCTGAACTGACCCTTTTAATCACCTAACTCGGGTAAGCCTCGTCAGTTTGTGCGTTCTTACTAATGAGAGTAGATCGAATTCGGCGTGTTATTTTATGTTAAGAAAAGAGTGTTTTTGTGTTATTGAATAGAATTAAAATGAGTTAAGGTTCCAGTTCAAGAAGAAGTTGTGTAAATCAACCTGATGTGTTTTTCTATATACGCGGAGAATACATGTTTCAACAAAACAGACAAACTATTACTGACTTTGTAAAGCGAGCGTATCTTGGATACTTTGGAGTTAAGCTTGGTGATCAGGACAAAAGAAAATGTCTAAAATTCGGCGTACCAATGGTTTGGAGAGAACCAAAAAACCACTTCAATGATTGTTATTTCTGTTTAGTAAATACTAATGGAATCAATCGAAATAACCGCAGTAAGTGGACTTATCCCAATTTAGACTCGGCAATACGCCCTATCCCGCACTCAGATGAAATACCGATTCCAACATTTCATCAGCTACCACATATCTCTGATGACGAATATTTTCCCTCTGATCGCTCTTCTGATGCTAATAAAAGTTCTGATGCTAATGAAACTAACAGTGACTATGAGGGGACGTCATCAGTTCCTCAACTCTTCAATCAAAATGAATTAAATGATCTCACCAGGGATCTCAAAGCTTCTGAAGTACTGGCTTCTAGGTTGAACGACAAAAATTTACTGGAACAAGGAACCAAAATTTCCTTTTACCGTACAAGAGAAAAAGATCTGCTACCACTCTTTTCTCAAGAAGACAATCTTGTATTTTGTCACGAAATTAGGGGACTCATGAAAGAAATGGGACTTTCTGAATATATTCCAGATGATTGGCGCCTATTTATTGACAGTTCAAAGCGAAGTTTAAAATGTGTCCTTCTACATAATGGGAATAAATATGGTTCAATACCACTAGCTCACTCAACGAAACTGAAAGAAGAATATAATACCATAGCTTTGGTCTTGCAGAAGATAAAGTATTACGAACATCAATGGATGATTTGTGTAGACTTAAAAATGGTAAACTTTCTTCTTGGGCAGCAAAGTGGTTACACGAAATATCCGTGTTTCTTGTGCCTCTGGGATAGTAGGGACAAAACACACCACTGGGTTAGAAAAGATTGGCCTCAGAGAGAAAACATGGACGTTGGGGAAAAGAATGTCATTAACGACGCTTTGGTTGAAAGAGAAAAAATCATACTTCCTCCGTTACATATAAAGTTGGGCTTAATGAAGCAATTTGTAAAGGCTCTTGATAAGAATGGGTCTTGTTTTGCATATATAGGGGTAAAGATGCATCAGTTGAGCACAGAAAAACTCAAAGCAGGGATGTTTGACGGCCCACAAATAAGACAATTAATTAAGGATCCTGCCTTCATAAATTCAATAAATCAAGTTGAACGAGAAGCTTGGACATCATTTGTTGCAGTTGTTGAAAATTTTCTAGGCAAACATAAAGCTCAAAACTATGTTGAAATGGTAAACAAGATGCTTAATAGTTTCAAATCCTTAGGGTGCAATATGAGTATTAAAATACACTATTTACACAGCCACTTAGACTGTTTTCCAGAAAATTTAGGAGACATGAGTGAGGAACAAGGTGAAAGATTTCACCAAGATATTAAAGTTATGGAGGACCGCTACCAAGGAAGATGGGACATGCACATGATGGCAGATTACTGCTGGAGTTTAAAAAGGGACTGTTTAAAAAAGCATTCAAGAATGTCGCGGAAAAGAAGCTTTCCAAGTGTTGAGTGACTATTTCATTTCTTCAATGTTTTTTTTTTGTTCGTAAGTACGACATAATATTGTATTTTGTATAACTAAAATAAAAATTTCGTATCTACTTTTGTTTACTACACTTACGGATTTGAGTTACAGTAATGTAACTTATATTTCTCTAAAATTGTATATCTTAAAAATTTGAGCTCCTAGGTACAAATGAATACGTTATTTGAATTCAGGACATCAAATTGATATGGAATCAGCTCAAAAAACCTCGACACCAAAACAGCTGTTCCCCTGTGTAATTAACAACCCAAAAAACATATAATTCCGTTGAAATTTTTCGTAAAATCATGTTCTAGTTAAAATAAATCCTTTGAAAAACGCAAAAATAGCATTTTCTCAGCAGTTTTTTTACTAATTCCACGCTCGATAATTCCTAATCTATCCATTTTTGGACTCTATGTCCATGGAGACCTTTAATCAGAATGACTTGTAGCATAACATACTAAATTTTCAGCCGATTTGACCGGGATCAGTTTCCATAAGATTAGTGCGGGGTTCTTTGTAAAAATCTTAAAGAATTTTTATTTTACGCTCCAAATATATACTACATGCTTTGAAAAGTCTCGAAACTTTCCGAGATGGCACAAACAAAAAAAACATGGGATTTTTTAATTACTCTTAACTGTGTAAAATTTTCACGACATTTCGTCTATTAGTTTACTGTGTGAGTGACGTTACTTTTGATTTTTACGAAACGATTAAACAAAAAGGATCTCGTGTGTTGCTTTCTGATGGGAAAAAATACAGCGGGAACCTAAGAATGGCTTGAGAACTGTTGTGAAACATCTGTTCCGTCGAAATCAGCTACAGTCCCTGGCCAAATTATTAGACGCACTGCAAGATTTCATGTAAAATATTAATTACCGAGTGATATTGTACCGTTTTATTATTTTAAATTGATTTCTTTTTTATTTTTATATTATCCAATCAATTACCTATTTATTTGACATAAATAAAACAGCATTAATTTAGAAAAGCATAAGTTTATTAAGTTTTAAAGAAAAGTGAAATTAATGTTAGTAAAAGTCAATATTTAGTTGAGCCACCTTTAGCCGCTATCAAAGCTTTAATTCTGCGCGGCATGCTATCAATGCAAGATTGTACTGTCTCCTGCATTTGAGGATGATGATTCCACACATGAATAATCTTTTCTAGGAGCTGGGTTTTGTTGGTAATCACATCTTTAGCCACTTCTCTTTTCATCAGCTCCCATACATTTTCAATGGGGTTCATATCAGGGCCAATCCAACAGAGGGATATTTTTTTCTGCCAAAAAAGCTTTAACAGACCGAGCAGTGTGGCAGGGAGCTCCATCTTGCATGAAAGTGAATGGTTCCCCATTTCGAAACCATTCTCTGAGCTGCGGAATCAACCGATTTTGTAATACTTCTTTGTACTGATCTTGCCTCATTATTCCTTTGACGACGTACAGACGTCCAGTGCCCTTGCCGCTGATGACTGACCAAATCATCACTTTGGTGGGATGTTTAACCGTCGGGACGACACAATCAGGATGAAACTTTTCTCCATGACGACGACGCACATACTGAGCTTTATTCTGCAAAATTTCGAATGTGCTTTCGTCACTGAAGCAGATCTGTCAAAAATAGGAAAAATATATAAACTTCCATGTTTATTTGCTTTATTTAACTGAAAATGATAATAATGTATCAATTATTGATTAAATTGCTGTATCTTACCGATCTCCAGAAGTCCACATCTTTGTCTTGCCATTGTTTGGCCCACTTCAGGCGCTTTGCTTTCATTGCAGCTGTTAACTTGGGCTTCCTGGCGGGGCGACAGGCCTTAAAATCTAATTCTTTCAATTTTCTTCGAACAGTGCGCTCAGAAGCATTTACGCTAGCATCCTGGAGTTGTGATTTTATTACCTTTGTGGTAGCAAATCTGTTTTCTACACAAATTTTCTTCAAAACATCTCTCTGACCGTGGAATGAAAATTGGTTTTCTACCGCATCTTTTCTTTCTTTTCGGGCTCTATTCCTTCCCTGACTCAATTTTCTTTTTTATGCGTCGTACACTAGCTTCAGAAACCTCCAATCTTCGTGATATTTCTCGGTTTGTAAATGTTTTCGCAATCACAAGGGCCTTCACTTCAGCTTTTTTACGTGGTGAAAGATCGCCTTTTCTACCCATAATGAAAATAGTCCAATTACTTTTTTAAAACACTGCATACAAAATGAACTAATAACTGAGTAGTATAAAACTGTTAAACAAACAATCACAGTCCATAAAGCCACAGAAACACGTCCGTACCTGACTCGATTCTGATCGCGACTGATACAGGTTTGTACTTATTTACGTTCATGTATCACTTTGTCAACACAGTGTTGCCATATGTTAAAAATAAATACAAATATGTAGTCTACAACAATTCTTTTAAATAAAAATCAATAATATTGTAGTTTAAATATACCATTATTGCATAAAAACTCTTAAGAAACATAAAATTACTAAAAAAAATACAGTGCGTCTAATAATTTGGCCAGGGACTGAATATGCCGATGGTTTATTGAACTTAAATGCGGTCGTACGAACACCGATGATGCACCACTCTCCGGACGTCCAAATAAGGTAGTCATTCCAAAGCTGACATTGTGAAAATATCACCGAAACGTGTGAGGCATATTTTGCACGAATATTTTCATATAAAAAAGCTAGGTGTCCTATTGAGCTACTCACTCTCGCGACTAATCAAAAACAACGGTCAGTCTGGTGAGTGGATGGAACTGCATGAAAGCCGACCGAAGCGTCCAAAAATACAAACAGCTGGAAAGGTTTTGGTAAGTATTTTTTGGGATGCTCATGGAATAATACTGATCGACTACATGAGAAGGGGCGGAGATTATTACTTTGGTTTTTTACACTTTTGAAATAAAATACGGTATAACTGTTTCACTCTGATACGTATTTCGGTTTCGCGACTATTTTTGAAGAGGTTTACAATACGATTAAACTTAAGTTCTACTACTCCTCCAATAGGCAAACGCTATCAAATACCTGGGAATCCAGTACGACAAACAGCTCGTCTGGAAAGACCAGGTCTGCACTACTACCAAGAAAGCTAAGCAACTGTTGGGCAAATTATATCCAATTATAAATCGCTGCAGCAAGTTGCCCACTAAAACCAAGCTCATGATCTACGACACAATTGTGAAGGCAGGCCTTACTTACGCCTGCCCCACATGGTGCCAGCTCTCAAAGACAAGGAGAGCACAAGTCCAGGCAGTGCAGAACAAGACTCTGAGGATGATAACAGGAGCCCCTTGGTTCATACGAAATAACCAATTACACAGAGACCTCGACGTGCCAACCATAAAGCCACACATGAGGCAAACTCAAATGGTCAAGGTGTCCCAGCATCACAATCCAATCATCAACGACGCCTTCCTAACCCTCCTCCATGCCCGCAACCAATTCCCGAAACCCTCAGACCCCCTCCCGACCTACCATGATAGAAGAATGTAAAATTAGGTTAAATTAGCATAGGCCCTAAATTAAGTTAGGTTAGGTGATAATCATGTTAAAAACACATTGCCTAGGTTAAGTTTAGTTTAGGGACACTATCGTAAATACTTAGGTTAGAATACTTTCTCACCATGTTAGAACAACGTTTATTTAATAGAAGTAAGAGGCTGTGCCTTTGTTGTAAGTCAGTAAAGAAAATGAAAAAAAAAACCTAAAAGATTACATTTGGATGGTTAACTGGTACTAAATTTAAATTAAGAGGTAATAAAATTGGATTAATTACAGGTAGTCTATCTTAACACGGCGCGGCGTCTAATATGGGGAAATTTTCGAATTCTATTTGGGTGTTTGTTATTTTTATATTATTTTTAATGGCTTTTTGAGGCTAAGAATTTATAAATAATCCATATGTTTCCTTTTTGAGCACTCTACAGCAACTTCACCCTCTCGTTATCAAAAAGGTGTCTATGCAGTGTTCAGCAAAACCTGTTAATTTTTGTTTATTTAAAATAGAGTGTCTGTGTTCTTTTAATCTTTGTTATAGGCTCCGTCTAGTTTGTCCCAAATAGAGAGCGTCACAGTCATCACCATTAAGTTCATATATACCCGATTTTTCATATTTAATAGATCTTTCTTTGTTATTAACTAGATACTGTTACAATTATACTGTATTTTATTTCAAATGTGTAAATATTAAGATGTTTCCCCCGGGAACCGACCGCAAACTCTATAAATTTTGCCTTGGTTTATTGGACCATTGAAATGGTAGAATCAAAAAAAAAAAGTCGCATTCAGCGAAGAAAAAAGTATTGTATCACCAAGATAATGTACCGGCTCACAATTCCTTAAAATCAATGGTGAAACTGGACCAATTGGGGTATGAATTATTTCCTCGTTCACCGTATTCACCAGATCTGGCCTGCAGCGAATATTACCTCTTTCCCAATTTAAAAAGTTGGTTCCAGGGAAAGAAATTTGGCTTAAATGAGGAAATCGAATGGGGAACTGACATTTATTTTAAGGAGCTTCGCAAATTGTACTATTTGAAAGGTAATCAAATGTTGGAAGATCGCTCGAATAAGTGTATCGCCCTTGAAAGAAACTTTGAGAATAAAATCGTTTTTTGGCAAAAACATTGTTTTTTCTTTAAGAGCCTCGGAATTTTTCACTCACGATTAGGAATTTCAGCTTCGTGCGGTGACTGGCTAGAAATCACTGAGTAATGAGTACACTGATATTAGATTTTAAAAAATCATAATAATGAATGTTTTACTTAATTGTGATGTAAGGAGAGAGCAAGATAATAAATATAATATTAGATTGTTCTAGGAAAACAACATGATACTTACAATAACATCCAAAATCGTCTTCTTCACTCTCATTTTTTGCCGGTATTTCACTTTCCAAGGCCATCTCTCAATTCACTTACATATATTTAATATACATATTGAAACAAAAGAAGTTTTCGCGTTCGATTGTCTGCAGTCATTGATATTTTCGGCGTTGTTTATTTGAATGATAGTCATGGTAACCGTTGTTGGTTTGCGGGAATTTAAGGTCCGTATTTGGAGGAATTTTAATTTAAGGATGTGCAGGGGAAATTGATGGGTGACTGATATGAATATTCCTCCAGTTGCAATAATAGGCTTGACGTTAACATATAGTCCAGTCGCCAGGGATTTTGAGGTCTCATTAAATGTTAACCGGCTGCGTTTTGGCACACAAGTAGTTTTTTGGACGTAGAATATGATAAACAAAAGTTTGCTAACATTCGATGTTCGCTAAGCACACAAAATCCACAATAAAATTAAAAATTCGGTTTTTCGGTAATATCTCGAAAAATAAAAAAGATATTGATTTTCTTTTCCAGATTTTTTTGTTATTAACATAAGAATTTATTAAAAATTTGGATAGGTGATACAAAAAGTGTGGAGCGCCAAACAGGTTAATGTGAAAGTCTTCGCGCACCGCCCGGAGTTTAATTGTTATTACTAGTTTTTATTTTTGTTGCTTTATAATTTGTAAAACATAAGACGAAATTTTTGTTTGCATGATTTTAACAGGCATATGGTAAATTACAAATATTTAATAAAATATAGTATTGAAAAAAAAATTCTATATACAATATATATATATATATATATATATATATATATATATATATATATATATATATATATATATATATATATATATATATATATATATATATAATTTTTCTGTTGAACCTTTTGTTTACATAAACTTGATTGGTTTTTTTCTTGGGTACTTAGGTTCTTTTGGAAAACACAAACTAGTTTATTTGACGTTTCGCCTTATTTTTTTAGGCATTTTCAAAAATTCTTTATTTTTTAATATTCATTCTAAAATTAGAAAACACAAGGTTAAAATCTTTTAAGTCAAATTACACTTTTAAAAACATATAGCATTTTTACGCACACTCGGACATTTAAAATATTACACCATAACAAAAAATAAAACAATTTACTAACGTGTATATACCCTGAAAGTCAACTATTTGTGTGTTTGTGAATTTCAAATTCTGTATTTCTTTCAGCATATCGTGTCTCGTATTTTTTACTGATTTTTTTAAAATTTTATTATCTATAATGGGTGTCTTAACGAAAAAACTATTATTGATGTTAAGTATATATACTATTTTGTATTATTAAGAGGATATGCATGCCAGCATGTTTATTTTTTAATTAAATTTGTGTAGATATGACTGATTCCTTTTATGTCAGTCCTATCATTCACACTGTTTTCATCTTTTTTTATTTCAATCATCTCTTTGATTTGTAGTTTGGCATAATTCCGCTCTTTGCAGAGGACCTTGGTTTCATTGAATTTAAAGTCATGTTTTTCTTCTGCTTCGTGTTTACTAAGGGCAGCGGAAGCATTCCTAGTATATTTGTGTCCATTTAGTCTGTTTTTTAGTAACTGAGAAGTCATGCCAATATATTTCTTCGGACAATTCGCACACGGAACATTAGATTCATTCATTGTGGGGATATGGCTTTTTAAGTTTGTAAATAATGAACTTAGTTTATTTTGAGTTTTATGGCAAACTATAATGTTATATTTTTTCAAGACCCATTTCAGCTTCTCAAAAAGTTCTTTTGTATAAGGAAGTGGTAAAAATTTATCACAGTTTTGTTTACTATTTTTGGTGTTGTTTTTTGAGTTATTATAAAACTTGTATATTCTCTTTTTTATTGTTCGATTGATGTCATTCTCTTTAAAATTGTTTTGTATTAAGACAGTTTTTACTTTTTTTAGCGCGTCTGGTCTTAGTTCAGGGGAAGTCAACTTTATTGCTCGGTCTGTTAGGCCCACTATAACGCTGATTTTCTGGGACATTGCATGACTAGAGTGAAAATTCAAATGTCTCCCTGACCAAAAAGGTTTTGTGTACCACTCTGTAAGGATTTTATCTTGCTTTCTGATAAGAGTCAGGTCTAGAAAATTTATTTTACCATCCTTTTCAATTTCTGATGTAAATTGTAATTTTTTGTGGAAGCTATTAAATTTGTATAGAATTTCGTTAATTTTATCATTTTGGGCTGCTAATAAACAATCATCTACGAATCTCTTGAAAAACAAAATGTTACCTTTTATTTTTTTTAATGACTTGTTCTTCCAGGTATTCCATTACTAGTTGAGCAATGACTGATGAAATGGGGGAACCCATGGCACAACCGTCGATTTGTTTATAAAATCTATTTTTAAATTGAAAATAGTTGGTGTTCAATGTGAGATCTATGGCGTCCAGAAAATTTCTTTTTGAAATTGTTGTGTGTTCTTGTAGTAGATCCCATTTTTCATTAATAACGGTTTTAACTAGTTCATTTGGAATGTTCGTGTATAAAGATGTTACATCAAACGATAAAAGTTTATAATTCGATGGGATTCTCACTGTGTCGATGAAAGTTTTAAAGTCGAAAGAATCTTTAATAAAATGTTCATTTTTACCGGATATGTTTTACCAATATATAATATATATATATATATATATATATATATATATATATATATATATATATATATATATATATATATTATATATATATATATATATATATATATATATATATATATATATATATATATATATATATATATGTATATAAGCGGGGGTCCTACATTCTCGGCCGCTTCCCGCACTTCATACGCCATCTCTCTCTGTCCCACCATTCGTTTTCTTTTATATCTCTGGAACTCATTGCCTTCTCAATATTTTCTCTCCATGTCGTTCTTTGTCTTCCCTTTTTTCTTTTATTCCACGGTACATATTGTACAGCCTTCTTCGGCCAACGTTCTTCTTCCATGGGCATTATGTGCCCGTACCATATCAACTGTCGTTTTTCTATTCGATCTATCACTGTCTCTGTCATCTTTGCTCTCTCTTGCTCTACCACCAAGCATATAGTGCTTGGTAGACGTCTGGAGATATTTAAAGCTGAATAACCTACGCGGAACCGCAACGAAACAATTGCAGTTGGTCTGGGTTGTGGGAAATAAATAAAGCCAAGTTATTATTGTTGCTTTTATTGTTAGTTACATTTACTCTTACAGAAACACCTTGTAATGGTTATTTTTTGTTATTTTACACCAATTAGATATTTTTAAAACTGACTGTTATTATTTACAAAAAAATCCGGCCAATCGGTAACCATTATTTAGTAAAAAGTTTATTACAATTAGGTAATAAATAAATAACCTAAATAACAATATCACAGAAGACTAGAAATATTAACTTTTTGGGCAATTAATACTTATTTTAAGATACAAACTTATGATTTACCGTACATATTGAGTTCATTTTAGTCATATGACTCTCAGAAGAAATAATTGCCACAGAAGATCTTACATGAAGCAGGAAACTTATTCCATTATACATGGTTTATCTCAAAGTAAACAGAACTTTTTCAAAATAGCCAATATTAGTAGCGCCACCTATTGAATATAATATTCTTTAAAAAGGTACATCTTTTGCTGACATTACGACTGACTTTCATGACAATTGGATGAAAAGAAGTTGAGACATTGCGCCTAAAGTGACAGTGTGTTTCTCGCTATCGGTAGAAAAATGAAGAGGGAATATTAAGTTTTGGGTAAAACATTTTCCGTTATGTATGCCATTGTAACTGGCGATGAGACGTGGTGTTTTCCATATGATCCAGAAACCAAGGGCCAAAGCTCTGAATGAAAGCACCCAAACAAAGAAAATCCGAAAAAAATTCGTTTGGAGAAGTGACAAGTGAAAACAATGTAGATTTTTTTTACGATTCGAAGGGTATAGTGCATAAGGGATTCGTCCTACTTGTCCAAACGGTTAATGCTCTGTATTATCAAGGTGTTACGAAGCGTTTATTGTCGCGTATTCGTCGTGTGCGGTCACAATATCGTGGAAGTGGAATTTGGCCCGTGTTACACGATAATGTACCATGCCATCGTTCGACGCTTATTACTGGTTGTTTGATCAAAAGCGGAATTTTAACCGTCAATCATTCACCGTATTCACCTGATTTGGCTCCGTGCGACGTCTATCTATTCCCGAAATTACATCTGTCGATGAAAAGAAAGCAGTAGGCCAACATTGAAAACATCCAAATGGCGTCGACCAGGATAATAAAGGACGTCTCAAAAGAAAAGCAAAAAAAAACTCATATAACATACTTATTGACCAAAATAATAAGTTCTTTTTTTTTAAATTTTTGTCCTGTTTACTTTGAGACACATTGTGTATTACAATGTTACAACTGAACATTGGTGATAAAATCCCTTGAAAAACCTGGTTTAACTACTAATGAAACGAATTTCCTGCTGTATGGTATTTGTTTCCCACAAGACATAATTTTCATTCTGTTTGTAAATATATTACGAATTAAAATAGATTTTTTCTCTTACAAAATAAATGAGAACTATAACCGAAAAAATTTACTGTGCGCCTGTGGCACACTTTTCCATATAATACATATCTCCTAATAATTGGGTTATTGGTATCTCACCAATAGTTTCTTTAAAAAATAATAGTTCTACGGTCATAGATCTTATAGCTCTTAAACTAGGAACTAACAATAGAAGTCTTCCGAATCTAGTAGGCTGTCTTGGATAACGCATCCTGACGTAATCACCTAAAATGCACTGAGCTTGATCTTGAAGCATTTCTACAGGTTGGACGTCACATAAACCTGCAGTTTCTGAAAAAGAGAATGTAAAAATTAATTAAAAAATATAACAAGGTAAAGACGAATCAAAATAAAGCTACAGTCCTGAGATTAAGCAGAGATTTCTCACTGACTTTGTCTTATGGTTCTAGGCATAGACAGTTTGATACCAGCGTATCACATTCGAACATTTATCTACCGCTCTCGAATGAGTTCAGGTGGGTTCAAAAACTTTACAGGTTCAAAAGTTCATAGAAATTTAATGAACCAGGATTTATGGCAAATAATATTTTTTCACTTCTTATTGGGTTCCAAACTAACTATATCTCGAATATCTGCCACTCAGCGGAGTTCATTTTTTGAGCCCATTTTTTTCAAGAAAAAGAAAGGTTTACTCCCACAGGAACCAGTCTCGGTGGCGGATATTAAGGCTATAGTATCCTCATAACATATAAAACTACCACTCTGCGACTCTCAATTTTTTGCAATTTTCCTCTTCCCTCCATAACCACGGCAGGAACCGGAATTTGGATCTATAAGTTGAATTTTTTGGTTCAGTTTGTCACGTTTAGTAAGTGATATATTTAACTGCCGTCCAAAATCTTATCCTCACACTTTTAGGAATTATTCCTTCAAAAATTTATTTATTTTACGAACACTTCATCTGAACTCCTCTTTAAAGTATTTTATTTTATTGCAAAACTTCGTTAAGAAATATTTTTAATACAAACCTGGAGTAAATAATATAATTGCCTTCATACATCCGCACTCACTTCCATCTGGTGAGATTTGTCGAAACCTACACATTATTTCCTGAAAAAAAAAACATTGATTAAAAGCGGAAGACTTCGAGGTCGGTATCAGGATGTTGAGAGCAATTTATTCAAAGATCTTTCCTTAAATTCGACTCCTACAGTAGGTACGTTATAAGAAAAACCTTTTTCAAATTCTAGCGTCATTATACTCAACATGATACTGCGCTTATCAATTAAACAGCTGTGTCGATCTCACCTGTATAGTCTTGATTTCAGTAGCAGTATGCACATCATTCGGTAATCGTTCTTTTGCCTGGCTGCAACCCAAAACGGCTGAGAGATCCCATGGTACTGACCATTGGGCTAAATGCAGCAGAAATAGCTCCTTCCAAGACTCCTGTAACAGTAGGAGCTGATCGTGTTTGCTTAATGTTTGAAAAGGTGCTAAGCAGCGAACCCAGCGGACTGCCATGAAGAGTAGCCTGGCAGTTGTTTCCTGAAATGTTAAAAACGAGGGTATTAAGTACTGGCAGGTCGTAAAAGCATCTACATCTATTTCTTGTTCATGTCGTGTTGATGCAAGTATTGATCTTCCTACTACTCGCATGGTGATTGATTATTATGCAGAGTTGCGAGTTGGCAGGCTATGATCGAGTTTAAATCCCTGATTTATGCCCCATTTTACCTGACTAAAATGTGAAAACTTGAGTTTTGAATACGCCATGACTAGCAATAACTAATCTCAAATTTACTCATTTATTACTATAAATTAAGTGAACGAAATGTGAACGAAATATATTTTCTCTAAAAACCACAAACGATCTCCAGTTCATAACCTTTTTATAATATTTCTTGTCATTCGAAAATTGCAAATAAAAGACCACACATTTTAAGTCCACATACCGCCAAAATCAACCCTAACTGCCAATTTTAAAAGTAGGCGTCTCCCTAAAAGCCAGGGCAAGATTTTTGCAGCACGCAGGGCCAACGAGAAATTCGCAGTCGAAAAGTCAGCACGAATGAAAGTCAATCCTGAAAAAGGTCCTCCCATCCTGCGAGACGTTGGCATTTCCCAAGTTACAGTTGAAAGCAGGAAAATGTGGTTATTGAAGTTTGATTGTAGGACGTTTATATTTTGCAGCAATATATTTTAAATAATAATTTTATACGAAGAAATTAAAACTGTTATTTTCATTACATATTTACTGGAATAATTCCTCTCAACTAATAATAATCGTCGCCTCAACGACGCCGTACTTGTTCGTGAGATCACAGACAAAGCTTCCATTCAATCCGAGTGCCGAATTAACAAAGATAACAGTGAGAAATACTTGGTCGAAATAAAAAAATTGAAAAGGAGGGGCTGTATGTAACTCTCCATCGTAAAGGAAAGAAAGTTGCTGCATCCAGCAGAAGACGAATAATCACCAGCAGACTACAAGAGTATCTCAACGAACTGCCGGATTGCACTCAGCACTCAAAATAATGACTAAGACACCATGGTGTCTCATTAACGACCAACTTCAGCAGGACTTGCGAATTGAGACACACAGGCCAAAAAAGTCAAGTCCTTGGAAAACGCAAAGAAACAGTACGAGAACCCAAACACCAGCAAGGCCTTCAGGATCAACCTTAATGAGAGAGCAATGTATTTGAGAACAACTAACTTCCTCAAGAGCTCTAGGATATCGAACTCGCGTAAACGGGGTGTTTAACGTCATTGTTTTTCGGATATAAACGGTTACGATTACTGGAACAGTTGTAAGAACACACCACTCGGGGTAATCAGATAATAATACGGAATAGATAGGGCAGAATTAATCTTTAAAGTATATGAAATCATTGGCACACATGTATGACTTACCTGCAACATTTCCCATGTTGGTGTTAAGGGAAGCGGGGGCGGAGGCAGAGAAGGACTAAGCTGAGGAGCCATTGGAAGCCCAGGACTTGACATACTCAGACCATTACTAGATTCGGAGGCAGATGAGTCCAGTTGAGCTAATTTGGTACCCCAGACTAATTCCTAAATAAAAAGAATACGTTTGTTATTAGAATTTAATACAATGTTAATATTTTTAATGGGTAGTTTAGTATCATTAATGTGACGGAAGTGACAAACTTTATTAATCTCACACTATGCAACACGGATGACGCTATTCGTTTTGTCGAAACTTAGATGTAGCTTACTCTCTCCTACACAAGAGCTACCTGTCAAAAAGTCATTAAATATGACAACAGTGTTGTTGTAAAACTTTAGTTTTTCTTGAATAAAGGTACTCTACTTAAAAAACATAAAGGAATGTCTAATATATCTACCTGACATCGTTCAGCTGACATTAACACATGTAACAACCCTGGGGGTGGTGGCAGATGTGGAGGATGAAACAAAGGCGGAGGCGCAGGTCCACCGTTACTCTCCATATGTGATGCAGGCGGACTACCAACAGGTGGCGGCGGTAACGTCAGTACTTTTAAAGGATGATGCGGAGGAACAAATAGGCTAGTGGGAGTAAAGTGAAACGAGCCACCGGATGTAGGAGTAATTTTGCTAGCACATCCTTCCGGTAGGGGAAGCTGGAGTGGATGGGAGGCTAGTGAAACTGGTGGTTGGTGATGAGATATGTTGTTAGTGCCGGAGATATGTTGAATTTTTGGTTTGCGTGGACCTCGTTCATGCTGGACGGCTGTAAAAAAAAAAACGACTGTTTTAAAACAGAAATAATTTTAATTAAGTCAGATATAGATCGATAGAAATTATTCTTAATAGTTTAAAATTTGGCCACTTATAAAATCCAAACCTATCAGCTATTCTGACTAGAAGACATTAATACTCTCACGCCTCGGTCACTTTACATGATCGTCCTGTGTGCGGTGAATCTCATTATCCTTTCCCAGGACATCGTAACTTCTATCCTGGAATTCCAAATGCAACCAACCGTCCGGAAGCCTTGTGGTAATCGTTTTCGGAGCTAAATTCTGAAATTTCCCTCGAGCCGGCTTAACTGACTAACAGCAAATAGTAAACTGCCTCTTGAATGAACAGATAAATTTATAAAGGGAAGAAATTAATTGGTTGATTTTTCAATAAGATTTTCGGCAGCTTTTATAATAAATTTGATTACTGTTGTCTTTGTTTTTCTTACTAATTTTTAATTATTTAATGGCCAACAGTTGCTTTTCGTATATCTTACCGTTATAACTTAATACCAAAAATTTAAAACATTACAAGCAAAGGTGAGAAAAAAAGCCGTAGATATAGTACTCTCAAAGCCGTCATATACAGTGTCCAGTTTTAACAGACGTTGTTATTTATGCACAAAGGCATTTTTTCTTATTTTATGCGTTGTTTATACCATTTTGGTTGAGTTTTTACATTCTATTATTTACTAAACAATGAAAATATACATTGGCTAGGTTCTAAGGAAGTACTAAGCAAAGAGGATAATTCTGAGCAAATATACGACACTAATATACTTAGTTTAGTATTTCTTGAGTTGTTTCATTCTATCCAAAAAAATTCTTTTGTATGCACCTCAAAAAACGATGCTCTTCCGTGTTTGAGGGACGGCGTTCTTTGAAGTCTTTGTTCTATCTAGTTCGGGGGAAGGACCAGAAGATTTTGAGCCCCCTTATGATCTTATGTTGCATCGAAAATTAGTCTACCACTGACACTGACCATCGCTATGACCAAATCATTTTGCTTGTTATAAAAATTACAAGTTTTTCCTATAATCAAAATAGACTGCAAGCGAATTATGTGTTTTTCTTCTCTTTGTGTTATGTTTTTCCAATAGAAAGGAAGGTCACTGTCTATATAGTACCCCAATTTTTTTATATTAAAGTAGGTTTTTTTCCTTCGATTCCCCTTTTCTATCTTGAATTTCATTCGTAACCATCGTTCAGCAGATATTTATTTACGTCCTTTTCAAGTAAATATTGTGGAATATTTACTTGCTATCACAAAGGAACTTTTTCAAGATATTTTACTGATCACATATCGTATCAATAAACTGGGAAAGAATGGGAATTAACATTGACGGTAAAAAGTTAAGACATATCTGTTTCGCCGACGACATTGTCTTAATAACAGAAAAAATGCAAAAGTGCATACCAACTATGTTGCACATGCTTCAGAAAGCTTCAGGAAAGGTTGGTTTAAAGAATCAATCTGTCCAAGATCCAGTTTATGACAAATAAAACTATATGCCTCTATAAAACTGAGTAACGTAGAGATCGAGCAAGTGCACCAATATAAATTCCTGGGACATTAAATCAGCATAGGACGAGATAACCAAACACACGAAATTTAGCGGAGAATAGGTCTCTCCTGGGTTGCATATGGCAAACTGGCCTATGTATTTAAGTCTAACCTTCCTATGTGTTTAAAAACAGTATTGCACGGACTCTCACAATGAAGAAGAAAAACATCAATAAATATATGTCATGCAACATGGACAGGTTAATGTTTGGCATTACTCTTAGAAATCACATTCCAAATTACATTATCAGGAAGAGAACGGGGGTACAAGAAGCAGCCAAATTCATTCTATATCTTAAATGGGACTGGGCTGGGCATGTTACTAGATTTAAGAATGGACGATGGACAAGGAGAAATATAGAGTGGCTACTAAGATCCAAAGCCTATCGGAGTAGAGATAGACCACCAAGTCGGACTGACGATTTGAAATTGGGTGCAAGTGGCCCAGAACAGAAAAAAGTGTAAGCTGATGATGACGATGATGATATCGTAGAGAAAGAGCAGGATCTACCTATTTCTTTTTATTTCTTGATTTTGATTTAGTACGTTTTTCTATAAAATTCGACCGAGGTTACTTTCAAAAAGCTTTCAGTATTGCCAATCATTATTGGCCATGTTATTTTGGATACTAGTTTACCTTTTTAACACTGCTTGTAAGCTTGTCATGCTTTTACAAGTTGCATTTCCGTTCAAATCCTTGTAGTTAGTGATAAACTACTGTAAATAATTTTATGAACATTAGGTGTTTTATATTCAGAGAACTGAGAGAGGTAAATTGATTAGAATAAATGCAATACAAGTAAAAACATTATACATACAATTGGGGTTTTGAAAAAAAAAATTGTCATAAATGGAAAGGTCGTCAATAAGTCTTATAATAATTTTTTTTTCATTCTAATTAAAAAGTTATGTCCAATTTGAAAAGAATTTTTTAAATTTAATATCGATGACGCGCCGACAGTTCTCGAAAAAAACCGAGCGCGTGTGACGTCATAATGTTTATTTCTCCTCAACATCACAGACGGCTGATACGAGTGTTTTAGTTTTCAATCAATTTATTCTTGTTATTATCATCAATGTATTGATAAATTTATTGAAAATGTCCAATATAAAAAGTTATCGTGCCTATTTCGTATCATTTTGTACGAATATTACAAAATCAACTCCCGAAAAAATATTTTTAAATGTGCCACAAGATGTCGAACGTCGAAATCAATGATTCCAAACAACAGCAAATTTTTTTTTGTTGTGAAGATCACTTCAATGTAAGTATTTTAATCATTCATACCAGAATAATGTTATCGAATGATTTTTGTTTTATTTAGTGTTTCAAAATTTATATATCCAGCTAGGTCAGTGATTCCCAAAGTGGTTCCCCAGGGGTCCACGGGAGACTCGACGGGGGTCTACGCTGGCGTGAAAAAAAAATGGGGGTTCACAAGTTGTAAGTGGGGGTCCATGAAAATTTATCTGGTTTCGAAAGTAAAGAACAAAAATGTTGGCTTGGATTTACCTATCAATGTAGGCAGATAATACACTACTCAAAAAAATTAAGGGAGCAAAAAAAATTCCAAATTTTTCGGTGATTTTTGACAGGCTGTCTTTCGGTGAAAAATGGTCGTATTGAGACTTTAAAAAAAAGCATTAATCCTGTTTTATTCTGTTAAAATAGCCATATCCTGTTAAAGTCGCCTTATGAATACTAAAACAAACATTTTTTTCTTTACAGGTAGGTAACTGATATGAAACATGGCTGAATCTAAGAAGAAATGTCGACAGTACAGTGTTGATTATTTGAAATTTGGTTTTCTTCCATCAAAGGCAGACAAACGATTGCCCATATGCCTTTTATGCAACAAA
The DNA here is from genome assembly GCA_019049505.1 of Pachyrhynchus sulphureomaculatus. Lineage (NCBI taxonomy): Eukaryota > Metazoa > Arthropoda > Insecta > Coleoptera > Curculionidae > Pachyrhynchus > Pachyrhynchus sulphureomaculatus. Next base: position 113,309,116 of record CM032452.1, on the reverse strand, counting down.
GTTTTGAGCAATGACTCTATGAAACCATCGAAGCTCGAAGATCATCTAAGAAGGTGTCATCCTGATAAAATAGGTAAAGATTTAAAATATTTTCAAACATTGAGGGAAAACTATGAAAAGGGACCCACCGTGCACAGTATGTTCGCTTCCACGTCTCAAAGTAACGATGATGGTTTGCGGGCATCTTACAATATATCATTGCTTATAGCGAAATCTGGAAAACCGCACATCATCGGAGAACAGTTAATTTTACCCGCTGTTGAAGAGGTTTTAAAAACTGTTCTGCACAAACCTCCATTTGACGTACTCAAAAGAATTTCTTTGAGTAACAACACTGTACAAAGACGTATTGATGAAATGAGCTCTGATATTGAAAGCTTCTTGTGTAATTATCTGCAAACAACTCATTTTTCTATTCAACTGGACGAGTCAACTTTACCTGGTAATGAAGCATTATTATTGGCATATGTTCGATTTGTTATGGACGAAGAAATCCATGAAGAGCTGTTATTCGCGAAAACTTTGGAGACGGACACTAAAGGCGAATCAATATTTAATGTTCTGAGTGATTTTTTTAAGGAAAAATCGATTCCATTTACAAACATTATTTCGGTGGCAGCAGATGGAGCTCCTGCCATCTTCGGGCGACATCGTGGGTTTATAAGCCATCTTAAAAGAATTATACCAGGAGTAACTGCAATTCACTGTGTCATCCACCGACAACACCTGGTAGCGAAAAATTTGAGTGATAGATTGCACCAATCGCTTCAATTTGTGATTAAAGCGGTTAACAAAATAAGAAGCAAAGCGTTGAATACCCGTTCATTTGCACAATTGTGCTACGAAAATGATAAACACTTCCAACGATTGCTCTTACATACTGAAGTACGCTGGTTGTCGAAAGGTGTATGTTTAACAAGATTTTACTCACTTTTTGAATCAGTTTTAGAGTTTTTGGCAAGTAAAGATCCAGATTTAAAAGAAAACCTGATCAAATTGAAAGCAGACATCGCGTATTTGACAGATTTGTTCTAAAAATTTAATGACATTAACTTGCAGTTACAAGGGGACAGCCTAGATTTAATAAAAAGAAAGGGTGTAATTTCGGCTTTTCTTGAAAAATTGAAATTTATGAAGCAAAATATTAGTCGGCGCCAATTCTCCCAGTTTCCAAACTTGTCACAGGCAAAATGTCTTGATGAGGATATTCAGACATACGTTCAACATTTAAATGCCCTGCATGATGACTTCAAAAATAGATTGGAAGATATTCTGACGATGGAAATACCACCATGGATCATAAATCCATTTGATGAAACGGAAGTGGCGAATGTGGTATTACAAGAGGAGCTACTCGAGCTTAGCACCAATGAGCAGCTGACGGTGAAATTTAAAAAAGGCTATCAAACATTTTGGCTGCAGGCAGAAATACCCGAAAAATATCCTGGGCTGTGGGAAATTGCGAGAAAACTTTTGATAGCGTTTCCCTCGTGATACCTTGTCGAAAAAAGTTTTAGTGTCGTTACAAACCTATTAACAAAAAAAAAGGAGCAGATTGAACATCACAGAACGGGGAGATTTGCGGTTATTCCTTACAAAACTGAAGCCAAATATTGATAATTTGCTGTCAATCCATCAAGTACATCCCTCCCATTAAAATTATGACTATTTTTTTTAATTGTTGATTTGCATTGTTGAAGTTACGGTACGTTATTAATGTTTAATTTTAATTCTATTAAGTCTGTAATCATATTATTTTAATAAATAGAACACAAGAAAATATATTATTTCTCTTTTTATTTTTACCACTCCGAATTTAGGGTTGGAAGTCAGCCACGACGCAAATTTCCATCGTTAGATCTAATCTTCACATTTTTGGGTTCCTCTGAGCTAGGCTATACATGGGACCAAATGGACAGCGTAAATCGTCACACATTACTGAATTAAATTAGATTAAATTAAATTAAATTAGTAACCAACAATATTTTTTGGCACTAAACTTCAACAATTTTGGCAGTTTATACACAGCTAGAAGTTGTTGACAGTACTTACGTGAAAACACTTTAACATAATGACGTCACAAACATGGCAGCAAATCTTTCGTAGTTACGCGATTTTCTTTTTATTTTGTAAATTTTAATTTATTTATTTTAATTATAGATATTCTTTTCTCTAAACTATAATATATCTACCATTTTTCACACTTCAATAAGAGTAATTCCAATATTACTATAGTTTTAACCCATTTCAAGGGATGTTTTTGGCCAAAAAGATGACACGATAAATCTTTTTTTTAATTATAGATTCGAATTCAGGCCGAAAAATACACTAGATCTGTATTTTGGTTTGTGGTAATAAACTTTTTTTTTTATATAGCTGGGTTATCAATATTATTTATGATAAAATTTTAAAACAAAGTAAAAAAATCGATAATTATTTTTTATTCAAAAACCCAATTCCAAAATTAACCTAATTTCATACCAGTGTTTTCTTTATCAATTCCTTATGGATATTAATTTATAATCCCTCAATTCCAAATCCCCTCCAACTGATACATGACAAAAATGAAATCCCTTCGCGGTACAAAAACAAAAGGCGGTGATCCGAGAAAGGCTCATCACGTCGCGAAACCGGGCTCAATCGGCTCAATGTCGCTCTATTTGTGGAGCCGCCAATCCCCATTAGCTGAGCAGAGATATATTCATGCGGGAAGACAGTGACGTACGTATGAAGCAATTCTGTTTCAAAAGTAGCGATAGACCGCGACAAATAGGAAATATTAAAATAACAGAAATCAGTTTTAGAAAGTTTGGATTGAAGAATCAAAACTTCAAGATTGTTCAAGCCGTTCAATTTTTTTTTATAAGATAATATCGAATTATTAGGTTTACCTTTTAAGAAAATAACTGCACCAGTATGTATTGTTACCTGAAAACCCCTCTACTATATTACTCAAAGCCTTAACCTCAATATTTGACCTTAAAGAAGCAGCAACAATGTGCACAACCAGTCTCATCAGAGCGAGATGAGTTCAAAATAAAATTACCCCACCACTCCGCCAAACAACTGGCTGATGCAGCTCGATTTTCTGAGCTCCTAAAGATCAGAAATTACTAAACTTGTGTGCCAGTACCCTTGGTGAAGACCAAAAAAATTACTACATATCTCCAGGAAAAAAACCAAAACTCCTCGGCCTGCCTTCGACAGCACCCCGAACAGTTGCAGTAGAAAACTAATCAGCGAATAGGCTGGTTTTACACTAGATTATCAACGACTTGGTAGAATAACAATACAGGAATCTTTCGTGTACCATGATACATGGACGAGACTTATATACAGTTTCCTTCAAAAGCGATACATTTATTCCAGCAATTTTCAAACGTTTGGATGCCTTTTAATAAGTGTTTTGGTTAATAATGTCGATTTTTCCGCAAAATTTAAGCTTTTATTTCCATCACAAAATTAATTACCTTAATAATCAAAGTATTGGTCATCGTTAGCTCTGACTTTTTCCCATCTTTCTGTCAAAGAATGGATTTCGCACCAGAAGAACTTTTCATCTTTTGAGGCCAACCATTCATCAAGCCAAATTTTGACTTCTTCGTAAGAATGTAAGTGTTGTTCTGAAAGTCCGCGCTGCATCAATCGAAATAAGTGGTAGTCTGAAGGGGCTAAATCCGGTGAAAATGGCGGGTGGAGTAGAAAGTCCCATTTGATGTTTGCCAAATAGTTTTTAACACATTTTGCAATATGGGGCCGAACATTGTCATGTTGAAAAATGACTTTATCGTGTCTTTGGGCGTGTTCTGGTAGTTTTCCTTCAATGTTCGGTTCAACTTTATCAATTGTTGTCGGTATCGATAGCCAGAAATGGTTTCACCAGGTTTCAGCAGTTCGTAATGCACAGCTCCTCTACTATCCCACCAAATACACAGCAAAGCTCTCTTTCCCTGTATATTGCGCACTGGATGTGATGTCGAAGGCTGGCCTGGGTCTACCCAAGTTTTTTGGGTTGGAGCATATTCACCATAAGCTTCAACAACAATCGATAACTTTCAGCAGCCGTTTTCTTCAAATGAAAGAACTAAGTTGGGAATGGGGTATGTGGATGACATTTTCGCGATTTTTGATACAAAGAAAGCAAATATTGATCATTTTGTTTCTAAATTAAATAGCCGGTATGATTCCATTAAATTCACTTACGAAGTTGAGAACAAAGGACAATTGCCTTTTCTAGATATTTTAATTATTAAAAATAATAATAGATTAGAATTTGATATCTATAGGAAGGACACAGTAACAGATAGATATATTCCTAATGATTCATTTCATTGCAAACAACATAAATTAGCCTCATTACATTTTTTAGTTCATCGTTTGGTCACTTTCCCTCTGAATAGAGTAAACTTTAATAAAGAAAGGGAAAGGTATTAGAAATATAACTAGAGTTAATGGTTATAACACCAAGTATATCTCCATACCATATAATCCGAAATATAGCAAGGGACTCAATAAGGTATTTAATAAGGTAGGCCTCACCTTAGTCTATAAGTCATCAGACAATCTGAGGAATATCTTAGGAAATCCCAAAGATAAGATTCCTAATTGTGAGAAAAGTGGAATTTATGAAATTAGTTGTAATGATTGTGACAAAAAGTATGTTGGGCAAACTAAAAGGTCAATTAAAACAAGATTTAAAGAACACTTAGCACACTTAAAATACAATAGAACAGAAAAGTCTAGCATTGCCGAACATGCCCTTGAAGCTAATCATATTGTAACATTAGATAATCTAAGATTAATAAAGGATGTATCTGATAGGAGATTGTTGAACGTATACGAAAGTATGGAAATCATAAAATGTAAAAGTAGTTTAAATAAAGACAGAGGGCCTATTCCTTATAGTCCCCTCTACTGGTTACATGACCGGAACTGACGGCCTTGCCTATGTCATTAGTTCCGCTTGAGTAATTCAAGGATTAGGCTAAGTATAAATAGGTAGATTTGTAGTTTAGCTTTAGTCAATCATCGCTCCTGATGAAGCTAACATGGTTAGCGAAACGCGCGTCGAGTGCAAAAATAAAGTGTTTGGTGTAGTGGCGATATATACTGAGTAAATGAAAGAAGGTTATTAAACTTCCCCGCAAAACGTCTTTTTCTGGTACGAAACATAACATATATTCAAAGCTATGAAGAACTATGTTTTTCGCGCAATGACAATAACGAACTGGCTTTTGATAGCGAATGTTTACTTTCCAAAACGCCATAGATGTCACTAGTCTATACCAACAAGTGTATTAGTAACGCCATCTCTTAGCAAAATCGACATTATTAACCGAAACACCTATTACCATATATAGTACGATTTGTCGAACACTCGAAAACATTCCTCAGTTTCCCATTCGACTTTTTTATTTGAGCCAAATCTCTTCCCTGGAACCACTTTTGCAAACTTGGAAAGAGAAAATAATCGCTAAGGGCCAGATCTGGTGAATACGGTGGATAATGAAGCAATTCGTAGCCCAATCGGCCCAATTTCATTATCACTTTTCTTCTTTACTAAATGCGGCCTTTCTGGCCGGTGATTGTTCGCCCCCCTCTTAAAATAGTAGATCAGTATTATTCCTTGCATATCTCAAAATACATGCCAAAACCTTTACAGCTAATGTTTGTGTTTTTGGACGCTTTTGTCGGCTTTCATGTGGTTCTAGCTACTCTGCGTACTGCCTGTAGGACTCAGGCGTGTAGTGGTGTATCCATGTCCCTGTACGACCACATTTAAGTTCATTAAACCACCGATACATAGTTGCTTTCGACGGAGCAGATGTGCCATAACACTTCTTAAGCCATTTTTGGGGTCTGCTTATATTTTTTCCCTTCAAAAAGCAACATTTAAGCAGCACACCTCATGTACTTTTGTTCCATCGCTTGGCAAGTCGAACATTTGTAACTAGCAAACTAATAAACAAAATGTCATGAAATCTTTACACGAATCTTCTGAGAATAGACACTAACTGAAAATCATATGGTTTTTTTTATTCATCCTGCCATTTCTTGCAAAGTCTCACGACTTTTCACCCCACATACCAGGTGTACAAGTATGAAATGCGGATTTCAGACAACAGATGGTGTACCAATGCAGTTTGTGCTGTAAAGATGTGACGCTGCGCCATTTTGTTGTGTTATTAACAAGTGTCAGACGCGCACGAGTGATAAATTGGAAAAGTGTGTGCATAGTGTTGTGTTGTGTTCAATATGTTGAAATTTATAGCGAACAAAGAGCATTCGCGGACAGCATTAATTTGTTGTTTTCATTTGAAGAAAACTGCTGTTGAATCATACCGATTACTTCGAGAAGCTTATGGTGAACATGCTCCATGGCAAGATACGTATAAACAATGGTTTCGGCGTTTCAAAAGTGGTGACTTTGATGTTGCAGACAAGGAACGTGGAAAACTGACAAAAAAATACGAAGATGTGGAATTGCATGCATTGTTGGACGAAGATGATTCGCAAACACAAAAACAACTCGCCGAGCAATTGGGCTTTAGTCAACAAGCCGTTACCAATCGGCTACGAGAGATGGGAAAGATTCAGAAGCGCAAAAACACGTGTAACATTTTGTTTGCTCGGTACAAAAGGAAGTCGTTTTTGCATCGTATAGTTACAGGGGATGAAAAGTGGATTTATTTTGAGAATTCCAAGCGCAAAAAATCATGGGTAGACCCAGGTGCACCATCCACATCGACCGCAAGACCGAATCGCTTTGGCAGAAAGACGATGCTCTGTGTTTGGTGGCACCAGAGGGGCGTGGTCTATTATGAGCTGTTAAAATCTGGGGAAACGGTTAATACTAAACGTTGCCAACAACAATTGACCGATTTGAATCGTTCGCTGCTTGAAAAAAGGCCAAAATACCGAAAGAGACAACACAAAGTCATTTTTCTTCATGACAATGCTCCATCACATACGGCAAAACCAGTTCGCGACAAGTTGGAAGCACTCAGCTGAGAAGTTCTACCCGATGCGGCTTACTCACCAGACTTGGCTCCCTCCGATTACCACTTGTTTGCATCGATGGGTCACGCACTTGCTGAGCAGCGCTTTGGTTCGTACGAAGATGTGAAAAAATGGCTCGATGAATGGTTCGCAGCAAAATGGGAAGATTTTTACTGGCGTGGTATTCACAAATTGCCCGAAAGATGGAAAAAATGTATAAGAAGCGATGAAGCATACTTTGAATAAAGCACTTTTTATCATTCTTCCGAATTTAACATGTTTTTTTAGAAAAAAAATCCGCATTTCATACTTGTACACCTGGTAAGTATATGGTGGTAAGCGTATAAATTAGACTGGAACATCTACAACTCAATGGTTCTTGGGATTATACCGTGTCAATTTGAAGTAACTTTCCGACGTTTTGTCTAGAATTACACGAAGCATCCTCAGGGATTTTTACTCCTCGAAATTAGAACACTAAATTCAATGTTTTAGACTCAATTTTTCATCTAATCAAGATCGCGAAAGAATTCGTTCCATAAAACAATATATGTTTTACAAACTCTGTGAAAAAACGATACTAAATATGCTGCTATTATTTTGATATTATATATTTTTTATTTGACGAAATGAAAAATCTAATCTTGGTGAAAAAATCTTGTTAATAAAAAAATTTATTTGATGAAAGAAATATCTAGAAATTTCAAAACAAATTTTTTACTTAGCTAACACATTACTCAACTGTCGCGAAGCTGACACCCCCAATGAACTACGGCTATTCCAAACGAGAAAATCTGAAATATATGTCCTACCCTTATTGGGTTGGACATATATTATCTCCGTTTATTTACAGCTAAATGCGAACCAAGATTAGCAGTGGACTCAAAGAAGGGCGACTGGAAAGAATGAGTTACGATTTGGTTGCATGTAAGTGTTGTCAGATTTCTAAAATTTGAAAAACCCGATGGTTCATCGGCTTTCGCTATATTATCAAAACTCTAGTCTAATGAGGTAAAATTATCGTGCATAGTTTTAATTAACAGAGAAGAATGTAAAAACATTATATTTATAAAAACACGCTGAATATTTTCCATATTTGTACTTACAGCTAAATGCGAACTAAGATTAGCAGTGGACTCAAAGAAGGGCGACTGGAAAGAATGAGTTACGATTTGGTTGCATGTAAGTATTGTCAGATTTCTAAAATTTGAAAAACCCAATGGTTCATCGGCTTTCGCTATATTATTAAAACTCTGGTCTAATGAGGTAAAATTATCGTGCATAGTTTTAATTAACAGAGAAGAAAGTAAAAACATTATATTTATAAAAAACCCGCTGAATATTTTCCATATTTGTACTTACAGCTAAATGCGAACCAAGATTAGCAGTGAACTCAAAGAAGGGCGACTGGAAAGAATGAGTTACGATTTGGTTGCATGTAAGTATTGTCAGATTTCTAAAATTTGAAAAACCCAATGGTTCATCGGCTTTCGCTATATTATCAAAACTCTAGTCTAACGAGGTAAAATTATCGTGCATAGTTTTAATTAACAGAGAAGAAAGTAAAAACATTATATTTATAAAAACCAGCTAAATATTTTCCATATTTGTACTTACAGCTAAATGCGAACCAAGATTAGCAGTGGACTCAAAGAAGAGCGACTGGAAAGAATGAGTTACGATTTGGTTGCATGTAAGTGTTGTCAGATTTCTAAAATTTGAAAAACCCAATGGTTCATCGGCTTTCGCTATATTATCAAAACTTTAGTCTAATGAGGTAAAATTATCGTGCATAGTTTTAATTAACAGATTAGCAGTGGACTCAAAGAAGAGCGACTGGAAAGAATGAGTTACGATTTGGTTGCATGTAAGTGTTGTCAGATTTCTAAAATTTGAAAAACTCAATGGTTCATCGGCTTTCGCTATATTATCAAAACTTTAGTCTAATGAGGTAAAATTATCGTGCATAGTTTTAATTAACAGAGAAGAAAGTAAAAACATATTTATAAAAACCAGCTGAATATTTTCCATATTTGTACTTACAGCTAAATGCGAACCAAGATTAGCAGTGGACTCAAAGAAGGGCGACTGGAAAGAATGAGTTACGATTTGGTTGCATGTAAGTGTTGTCAGACTTCTAAAATTCGAAAAACCCAATGGTTCATCGGCTTTCGCTATATTATCAAAACTTTAGTCTAATGAGGTAAAATTATCGTGCATAGTTTTAATTAACAGAGAAGAAAGTAAAAACATTATATTTATAAAAACTAGCTGAATATTTTCCATATTTGTACTTACAGCTAAATGCTAACCAAGATTAGCAGTGAACTCAAAGAAGGGCGACTGGAAAGAATGAGTTACGATTTGGTTGCATGTAAGTTTGTCAGATTTCTAAAATTTGAAAAACCCAATGGTTCAGCGGCTTTCGCTATATTATCAAAACTTTAGTCTAATGAGGTAAAATTATCGTGCATAGTTTTAATTAACAGAGAAGAAAGTAAAAACATTATATTTATAAAAACCAGCTGAATATTTTCCATTTTTGTACTTATAGCTAAATGCGAACCAAGATTAGCAGTCGACTCAAAGAAGGGCGACTGGAAAGAATGAGTTACGATTTGGTTGCATGTAAGTGTTGTCAGATTTCTAAAATTTGAAAAACCCAATGGTTCATGGGCTTTCGCTATATTATCAAAACTCTAATCTAATGAGGTAAAATTATCGTGCATAGTTTTAATTAACAGAGAAGAAAGTAAAAACATTATATTTATAAAAACCCGCTGAATATTTTCCATATTCGTACTTACAGCTAAATGCGAACCAAGATTAGCAGTGAACTCAAAGAAGGGCGACTGGAAAGAATGAGTTACGATTTGGTTGCATGTAAGTATTGTCAGATTTCTAAAATTTGAAAAACCCAATGGTTCATCGGCTTTCGCTATATTATCAAAACTTTAGTCTAATGAGGTAAAATTATCGTGCATAGTTTTAATTAACAGAGAAGAAAGTAAAAACATTATATTTATAAAAACCAGCTAAATATTTTCCATATTTGTACTTACAGCTAAATGCGAACCAAGATTAGCAGTGGACTCAAAGAAGAGCGACTGGAAAGAATGAGTTACGATTTGGTTGCATGTAAGTGTTGCCAGATTTCTAAAATTTGAAAAACCCAATGGTTCATCGGCTTTCGCTATATTATCAAAACTTTAATCTAATGAGGTAAAATTATCGTGCATAGTTTTAATTAACAGAGAAGAAAGTAAAAACATTATATTTATAAAAACCAGCTGAATATTTTCCATATTTGTACTTACAGCTAAATGCGAACCAAGATTAGCAGTGAACTCAAAGAAGGGCGACTAGAAAGAATGAGTTACGATTTGGTTGCATGTAAGTATTGTCAGATTTCTAAAATTTGAAAAACCTAATGGTTCATCGGCTTTCGCTATATTATCAAAACTTTAGTCTAATGAGGTAAAATTATCGTGCATAGTTTTAATTAACAGAGAAGAAAGTAAAAACATTATATTTATAAAAACCAGCTAAATATTTTCTTATAGCTAAATGCGAACCAAGATTAGCAGTGGACTCAAAGAAGAGCGACTGGAAAGAATGAGTTACGATTTGGTTGCATGTAAGTGTTGTCAGATTTCTAAAATTTGAAAAACCCAATGGTTCATCGGCTTTCGCTATATTATCAAAACTCTAGTCTAATGAGGTAAAATTATCGTGCATAGTTTTAATCAACAGAGGAGAAAGTAAAAACATTATATTTATAAAAACCCGCTGAATATTTTCCATATTCATACTTACAGCTAAATGCGAACCAAGATTAGCAGTCAATTCAAAGAAGGGCGACTGGAAAGAATGAGTTACGATTTGGTTGCATGTAAGTGTTGTCAGATTTCTAAAATTTGAAAAACCCAATGGTTCATCGGCTTTCGATATGTTATCAAAACTCTAGTCTAATGAGGTAAAATTATCGTGCATAGTTTTAATTAACAGAGAAGAAAGTAAAAACATTATATTTATAAAAACCAGCTGAATATTTTCCATATTTGTATTTACAGCTAAATGCGAGCCAAGATTAACAGTGGACTCAAAGAAGGGCGACTGGAAAAAATGAGTTACGATTTGGTTGCATGTAAGTGTTGTCAGATTTCTAAAATTTGAAAAACTCAATGGTTCATGGGCTTTCGCTATATTATCAAAACTCTAGTCTAATGAGGTAAAATTATCGTGCATAGTTTTAATTAACAGAGAAGAAAGTAAAAACATTATGTTTATAAAAACCCGCTGAATATTTTCCATATTCGTACTTACAGCTAAATGCGAACCAAGATTGGCAGTGAACTCAAAAAGGGCGACTTGAAAGAATGAGTTACGATTTGGTTGCCTGTAAGTATTGTCAGATTTCTAAAATTTGAAAAACCCAATGGTTCATCGGCTTTCGCTATATTATCAAAACTTTAGTCTAATGAGGTAAAATTATCGTGCATAGTTTTAATTAACAGAGAAGAAAGTAAAAACATTATATTTATAAAAACCAGCTAAATATTTTCCATATTTGTACTTACAGCTAAATGCGAACCAAGATTAGCAGTGGACTCAAAGAAGAGCGACTGGAAAGAATGAGTTACGATTTGGTTGCATGTAAGTGTTGTCAGATTTCTAAAATTTGAAAAACCCAATGGTTCATCGGCTTTCGCTATATTATCAAAACTTTAGTCTAATGAGATAAAATTATCGTGCATAGTTTTAATTAACAGAGAAGAAAGTAAAAACATTATATTTATAAAAACCAGCTGAATATTTTCCATATTTGTGCTTACAGCTAAATGCGAACCAAGATTAGCAGTGGACTCAAAAAAGGCCGACGGGAAACAATGAGTTACAATTTGGTTGCATGTAAGTGTTGTCAGATTTCTTAAATTTGAAAAACCCAATGGTTCATCGGCTTTCGCTATATTATCAAAACTCTAGTCTAATGAGGTAAAATTATCGTGCGTAGTTTTAATTAACAGAGAAGAAAGTAAAAACATTATATTTATAAAAGCCCGCTGAATATTTTCCATATTCGTACTTACAGCTAAATGCGAACCAAGATTGGCAGTGAACTCAAAGAAGGGCGACTTGAAAGAATGAGTTACGATTTGGTTGCCTGTAAGTATTGTCAGATTTCTAAAATTTGAAAAACCCAATGGTTCATCGGCTTTCGCTATATTATCAAAACTTTAGTCTAATGAGGTAAAATTATCGTGCATAGTTTTAATTAACAGAGAAGAAAGTAAAAAACATTATATTTATAAAAACCAGCTAAATATTTTCCATATTTGTACTTACAGCTAAATGCGAACCAAGATTAGCAGTGGACTCAAAAAAGGCCGACGGGAAACAATGAGTTACGATTTGGTTGCATGTAAGTGTTGTCAGATTTCTTAAATTTGAAAAACCCAATGGTTCATCGGCTTTCGCTATATTATCAAAACTCTAGTCTAATGAGGTAAAATTATCGTGCATAGTTTTAATTAACAGTAAAAAAGTAAAAACATTATATTTATAAAAACCAGCTAAATATTTTCCATATTTGTATTTTAACAAGTTATACACATATAACCTGCTATTGAAGTTAAAAATATAAGTGACAATATCGATACGCATTCGGAAAAAGTTACTGCGATCATTTAGGTTAACGAGGCTGCACGGATGCGTGATTCGGTAATACTTTTGCATAAGACAGCGTTGAAATTTTGTCCAGTGTTTACTACTTGTCCTTACTACACTCATTGCAAGTTCTAATGGATCACTGATGATAAATAAATCAGACTTCACGATATTTAAAATTTGGTTCTTATGCAGGAGAATTAGATAATTGATTTATTCTAGAGAGTTTTACCACAAAGTTTCAGAAGAATAAAGTCTCCACAAAACAAATTAGATGAATGTTGCATGTAACAGTAAAAGCTGCTCTTACTGCTGTTTGAATGATATTGTACTATTTTCTATACCCTACATCTTTCTAAAAATCTACGCTCGTGATATGGATTTTAAATCCGCAAGCTCCAGCAAACGATATCCTGAATTCTCACCCTCGGCTGATGATGCCGCTAAAGGGAACATCCGGCGATGTTCGCACGTTTGTCAAGTAACTAATTTTTCCTGGGGTAGCTTTCTGAAGTAATTATTACAAAGCAACGGGGATGTTCCGTCTTTTTTGTGCGTTACATCGCTGATGTTCCGTCTTCTTTTTTGTGTATTATTTGGTTGAGCGATGAGGTTTTCGAATGTTGAGATTCGAATTAAGTTAAATGGGGGATTTTGAAACATTTAAAACTGTTCTGAAAAGCTATTTAATCGCGTTTAAAAGTCTCTTGTTTGTGAGAGTTGAATCAAAAAACGAAAAGGAGAATTTCAATTCTTAATTTACAGTGTGTATTACTGATACATTGCTTTTTCTTCACGTGCTAACTTTGACCCCTGGTAGCTGGTCACTTCTTCTCGGACCTTACAATTATATCAACTCGGAAATTTATGGTCTACAGTAAACAGTGTTAGCTATGTATGCGTTGTCGCAACCGTAAATTGTAGAGGACATTGGTTGGTGCTGGCTCCGCCTCTTCTTAGCTAGCATTTATCATCTCGGCGTTGTTCTGTAGGCTGTTGCCTACTGATACGTGGGTGTTTTGTTTTATTATGCATTTCCAGACAGCTGGAAGGTCGAGGGCTTCGTTTCTTTTTTTTAAGGTGCCAGTTTTCTCAATTTCGATTGCTGTTCGAATGATTCTTGTTTTGTACTACTGAAGAGTGTGTATTTATTGCAGCATTTTTATAACTGGTTGCTAAATAGTGTTGAAAATATGGTTTGTTCGTTTCGTATACTAAGTTTGTGTTCTTTGAGCCCTTCAGATATGCGACTTGTGCAAAGTAGGTTGGTGACAGAGCTGAACCCATGGCAACGCCTTATATTTGCCTGCATATTTTGGTTTTCAAGCAAGAAATATGCACTCTTGAGATAGTGGTTAACAAAATTTATTATGGGACTTGAGATACTTTATATCGTGCAATTTTTTAGAGGCTTTAATCTACTTGAAATCTAAAATCAACGACTTAATGTCGAAATTCGCTTTTATATTATTTTCTTCGAGAAGTTGTGGAAAAGGTTCAACTTTTTTTTAGTATAATTGCTCGGTATCTCTCTTTTTAACTCCTCTAGAGAAATATTGCAGGTCCTAGTTTGATCACTGAGACAGTACTCCCTGGTTGTCAGTTATTTTTAGACGTCCAGTACTCTTAATGCAAGAAAAAAAATTATATCTACTACTGGTAAAATATTAGAGACTAAGTCTACTTAAAAATATGGTGTTTGTTTTAAATATACATTAATAATTTATACAGGACAATGACAGAATACGATACCTGGTAAAGGTTGCTTTACAAGTTTACTTTTTTTTCCTTTCTTTGCTAAAGAAAAGGATTGTATTATTTAAAAAAATTATACTTCGAGATTTTTGCTTTTCTGTACGTTTTAGGTTTTCTACATTACGAAAAACATAGTCACTCATTTTCGTCGATCTGTCTGTGTGTCGGTCGGTACGTTGGCACGATAACTCTCGAACAAAATAAGACATCAATTTCAAATTTGGTACATAGATAACACCGACGTTCCTTCCTATATATGGTGGTATAGCTCTTTTTCAGGGTTTGTGGAGTCGAGGAATCTGAAAATTAAGTTTTGTTTCCATTATTTTCAATTTATATGGGGGAAAAGGGGCTGTGGACAAATGTTGTATGGTTTCAATAGTATGTTGGGAATTTTTCCAGGTTTTTGGTCCCAATAGTAAACAAATTTTAAGCATAATTATTTATTTAGTATATATAATTATGCAACGTATAAGAAGTGAGCAAGGAAATAGAAAGTTGCTTTCGTATTTATTGTACAATATGTATTATTCAGAGCTCTGTGAGTCAAAGAAATGAAACATTAATTTTTTTTTGTAATTTTGCAATTTGTAATAATAACAGGGTTAGACGGTAAATACAGAAAACTGTTGACCCATCAGTTTGTTCTCCCACTTATATAAGCTACTGATTAAAATAATAACAAACAGGCTTACAAGCAGGTTAGATCAATATCAGTCCTTCGAACAAGGGGCATTCAGGGAGGGTTGTAGTACCGACGACCATCTTCAAACACTTCGTACTCTCAACGAAAAGTGCACGGAATACAATATATCTCTATTCGTAACCTTTATTGACTACCGTAAGACTTTTAATTTGATAGAAACCTGGGCAATTCTGAAAGCTATGGATAATGCAAGGATAGACTCTAATACTCAAATTTAATTAAATATGTATATATTATATATATATATATATATATATATATATATATATATATATATATATACATATATATATATATATATATATTATATATATATATATATATATACATATATATAATATATATATATATATATATATATATATATATATATATATATATATATATATATATATATATAATATATATACATATACATATATATATATATATATATATATATATATATATATATATATATATGTATATATATATATATATATATATATATATATATATATATATATATATATATATATATATTTAGGACAGTTTTTTGTTCTTGGTCTTGCGGTCAATTTTTAATGAAACAAGTTTACTTTTGGTTAACTTTTCGGTTTATTTTATTTAAACCATCTTTCAAAACTACAAGAAAGAAAAAAAAAAAATTTTATTAGTGTTAATGTTTAAGATGTAAAATTGTTGATTAGTAAGGACACCCAAATATGCAAAGCGCATATATTGCATATTTTGCATAATATACGCATTTTTCTAAATATTTGCATAAATGCTTTTAAAAATAGCATATATGTGCATATTTGAAGGAATTTATAATAATGTAGGTCTTTGGCAGGCGTTTTCATTCATTTTTCGGAATAAGGGCCAATGTTTAGGTCGCCGCCGCCGCGCCGGTGGTTTTCCCCAAATAAATTTTATTTTTTTATGGTCAGTAAAAACCAGCGAGTAAACCCCAGACGGCCATCAGAGCATACTTGTATTATTAATTTATTATATTTCATTTTTGGTTGTGCTTTTAAAGTGGTTACGTCGATTTGTGCTTTTTATCTTGTGAGTCGTATTTTACTACAGTGAAATGCCCAAAGCCAGTAGTGTGTCAGTGTGGATTAAACCATACAAAGAACTAAGAATAGATATGGGAAAAATCAGCTTAGCTAATGGAGCCATCATTAATATTGAACTTAAAAATTGACTAGAAATACTTCCATTTAATTTTAAATTGCCACCAATAAAGCCTCCAAATAATTCTAATTAAGGATATTTTTCTTTATCCATATATTTTATTTTTGCATCACCTTCTCTTAAAGCATTAACTAGATGATTTATATATATATGTATATATATATATATATATATATATATATATATATATATATATATATATATATATATATATGTACATAACATATATATATATATATATATATATATATACATGTATATATATATATATATATATATATATATATATATATATATATATATATATATGATAATGCATTGCTGTAAATAACCATTGACGAGAACACAAGGAACAGAATCATATCCGTACCGAAAGGGGGACTACGTCAATGGGACACAATTTCACCCGAACTGTTTACCTTAGAGCTGGAAGATGTGTTTCAAAATCTTAACTGACATGATAAAGGAGTTAACATAACTCGTTATTGTTTTGGCTTTTACTTGATGGAAATTCATAACTAACGTAATGAAAAACAATTTGTCAAAATTTCCACTTTTTATTACAAAATTGCATGACGCGTTTCGTTACATGGTAACTTCTCCTGATGCTTTTTGCAATTAACAAACATTTAGGTTTTATTCCACCTTATTATCTGCTTTTACAATTAGTCTGAAGATAGTTAATTAGGGTATTCTTGGAATTTATACTGAACTTTATAAGGTATATAAATTTAATAATGAGGATTTCCCAAAGGTCATATTTTATTTCTGTTTGTTCATTTAGAATGGAACCTGTGTTTTTCAAACGGTTTATCTCTAGTCATTCCAAAAGGTTTAACTTTTTTCCTTTGTTTTCTACATGTAATATTTCAAACTGGTCATTAAATTGATGGTTCTGTTCTATTAATTGCTGTATGAAGAATCTGTTTTGTTGTTAAGAAAACTTCGTTTGTGTTCTGAAATTGAGCGCTCTGTCTGCCCTATGTACGCCTTAGTACACGAACCGCAATTCAATTTATATACACCTGATTTTTCACCTTTAGATGGGAAGAAAGAAAGACTGCTTCGAACCGAGGCGCAAGCAAGTGACTCATTTTGAATTTTACGTGATTTCGACGAAAGTTCGGAATCGACTGGTACTTTTACTAAAACTATATTATAGACAAAGGTTCCCTCTACCGATTTTTTGTTGAATCGCTTCTACCAAAAATGAATTGTCGCGGACACGTTCTTACTTGACAGACTGTATAACTAATATGGCAGTAAACAAATCGAAAATCAACTTTCAAATTTTTCCTTCAAAAAAGCCTTTTAAAAATGCATAAAAGTCTGATCGTGTTTAACTTGAACGATAGGGGCTCAGGAAAAAAACCGATAGTCTTAAGGCCCCTTAATCGCTTTTCATGTCTGAACTGATTCGCCTGGGATTTTGTAATCGTAATGTCATTAGCAAATTCGGGATATTCTGTTAAGTCTTTTAAGTGTTAAAAGAATATGGAAGTTTAAAAGTTTTTAATTTGTTTGTGATTCAGAATTAATTTGTTAAGAAAGGGCTATTCGCAGCTACCTTTAAAAGATCTCTATATGTACACAGTGTATCAACAAATTCTGGCCGTGTTTTAAACGGCAGTATTGAAATGAATGTTCGAAAATGTTTATTTAAAAACATATTGCAACTTTTGAATTCAAATTTGGGCAGTTGCGCTGAGAGCACTTTTTTTTAGGAAAGGTATCTGGTTAGACAAGCCTTTTCTTCGAGAATATTCCACAATCTCTAGTCAAGTGAGCCAAATCATATTTATATATATATATATATATATATATATATATATATATATATATATATATATATATATAAGAATAAAACACTAAACTTTAGTAAAATTGCCACTTTTATTGATTTCTATACGTGCGTTCCTAAAACATTAGCTTTATCAAAAGTATGGATATAGAATAAAATAAACATATCCATACTTTTGATAAAGCGAATGTTTTAAAGTTTTGTTGTTTAAAGTGAAAATTTTACTAAAAATTTAAGGTTTTATTGTCATCGAATATGAATTTCCAATAAGTAACAGAGTCAATATTAATTATATATATATATATATATATATATATATATATATATATATATATATATAACTTTAAATTTTCTTGAACCATCAATTACTATTTATTTTCAATTTCTGGGATTTGGGTTCATTTTATGAATATTTAGTATTCAAAATTAAACTTAAACTAACGTTTCGCCCTTTGGTTTAGGGCATTTTTATTTTTTTTTTCTTTATTTCTTGAATGTCATATGTTTTATTTACTACTTACAGTAGTAGAAATAAAGAAAAAAATGAAAAATGAAATGCCCTAAACCAAAAGGCAAAACGTCGGTTTAAGTTTAATTTGGAATACTAAATATTCATAAAATGAATCCAAATCCCAGAAATTGAAAATAAAAATATACATATATATATATATATATATATATATATATATATATATATATATATATATATATATATATATATACATTATGGCAGTTGGACTAAATTACACCTCTTTACAAAAAAGGTAGCAAAAAACAATGTAACAACTATAGATATATTACGGTTATTGGTTCATTAAGTCGGTTGTATGAATGATTCTTGAAAAACATAATTGAAGAAGAATATAACCCTTGGGAAAATAAACAACAATCAGTCTTTAGAGCAGGAAGAACGTGTATAGACAACAAAATCACTATAAATCAAGTAATCGAAAAGAAAGTAGCCACGGGCAGGACTGTTCATCACATATTTGTAGATCTGACAAGGGCCTACGATACAGTCCCTACCAGAAAACTATGGTAAATATTAAAGAGAACAGCGACTAATACAACGGTAATCGAAGCTATCAAACAACTGAACAATGATGCTGAATCACAGGTAAAAATCAATGGCGTATTAACGGAAAAATTCGCCGTCACAAACGGCCTAAAGCAGGGTTGCTGTCTCTTTCCAACGCTTTTCAGAAACTAACTAGGCGAGGTTTTAAAGGAGTAGAGACGTAAATGCGAAGAAATGGACATCTAACTGACAGATGGTACAACTCAATATACTCTATAATTTGTTAACGATCAGGTGGTAATGGCACAAGACAAAGATGATTTAGAGTACATGTCTAGAAAATTAATGGAAGAATATAAGAAGTGGGGTTTGACCGTAAACATGACCAAAACTGAATACCTGTGTGTTGGGAGTGAGAAGGAAGATCTTATTTTGAACGACGGAAAAAAAGTAAGTGCATATTAGGAGTAGACATACTTAGGAACAAAAATAAATCATAGTGGAAGGACAGAACGAGTAATAGAACATCGAATAACAAAGGAATAGCAGCATTAAACTCAATATGCTGGTCAAAGGAAATATCCAATGAATGGAAATATCAAATTAATCGAAAATACACATCTACAATAGTATTTTTAAGAGTATCATCTTATATGGGAGTGAAAGTTAGCAAATTGGTAAATGTTAGAAGGAAATACACTAGAGACGGTCAGCAGGTTTGTCAAGATGAAACAAAATAACTAACACCCGTATTGAAGAGAAAAACAATAGGGCTGGTACGGGCATGTACAGAGGATGGAAGCCCTAAGAATACAAAAAACAAATAATGTCATGGATGCCTACAGAACACAAAAAATGTTGTAAATCAAGAATTACATAGTAATCAAGAAGCCAAGTCGGAAAAAATTGAAGACCAGGAGTTTGGAAGAACCAATATGATGGCGGCTATATATATATATATATATATATATATATATATATATATATATATATATTGAGTCAATCATCGCTCCTGATGAAGCTAACATGGTTAGCGAAACGCGCGTCAAGTGCAAAAATAAAGTGTTTGGTGTAGTGGTGATATATACTGAGTAATATATATATATATATATATATATATATATATATATATATATATATATTATTTATTTATATATATATATATATATATATATATATATATATATATATATATATATATATATATATATATATATATATTTATATATATATATATATATATATATATATATATATATATATATATATATATATATATACAGTCCCTGGCCAAATTATTAGACGCACTGTATTTTTTTTAGTAATTTTATATTTCTTAAGAGTTTTTATGCAATAATGGTATATTTTAAACTACAATATTATTGATTTTTATTTAAAAGAATTGTTGTAGATTACATATTTGTATTTATTTTTAACATATGGTAACACTGTGTTGACAAAGTGATATATGAACGTAAAGTACAAACCTGTATCAGTCGCGATCGGAATCGAGTCAGGTACGGACGTGTTTCTGTGGCTTTATGGACTGTGATTGTTTGTTTAACAGTTTTATACTACTCAGTTATTAGTTTATTTTGTATGCAGTGTTTTAAAAAAGTAATTGGACTATTTTCATTATGGGTAGAAAAGGCGATCTTTCACCACGTAAAAAAGCTGAAGTGAAGGCCCTTGTGATTGCGAAAACATTTTACAAACCGAGAAATATCACGAAGATTGGAGGTTTCTGAAGCTAGTGTACGACGCATAAAAAAGAAAATTGAGTCAGGGAAGAAATTAAGCCCGAAAAGAAAGAAAAGATGCGGTAGAAAACCAATTTTCACTCCACGGTCAGAGAGATGTTTGAAGAAAATTTGTGTAGAAAACAGATTTGCTACCACAAAGGTAATAAAATCACAACTCCAGGATGCTAGCGTAAATGCTTCTGAGCGCACTGTTCGAAGAAAATTGAAAGAATTAGATTTTAAGGCCTGTCGCCCCGCCAGGAAGCCCAAGTTAACAGCTGCAATGAAAGCAAAGCGCCTGAAGTGGGCCAAACAATGGCAAGACAAAGATGTGGACGTCTGGAGATCGGTAAGATACAGCAATTTAATCAATAATTGATACATTATTATCATTTTCAGTTAAATAAAGCAAATAAACATGGAAGATTATATATTTTTCCTATTTTTGACAGGTCTGCTTCAGTGACGAAAGCACATTCGAAATTTTGCAGAATAAAGCTCAGTATGTGCGTCGTCGTCATGGAGAAAAGTTTCATCCTGATTGTGTCGTCCCGACGGTTAAACATCCCACCAAAGTGATGATTTGGTCAGTCATCAGCGGCAAGGGCACTGGACGTCTGTACGTCGTCAAAGGAATAATGAGGCAAGATCAGTACAAAGAATTATTACAAAATCGGTTGATTCCGCAGCTCAGAGAATGGTTTCCAAATGGGGAACCATTCACTTTCATGCAAGATGGAGCTCCCTGCCACACTGCTCGGTCTGTTAAAGCTTTTTTGTCAGAAAAAAATATCCCTCTGTTGGATTGGCCGGGTAATAGCCCTGATATGAACCCCGTGGGAGCTGACGAAAAGAGAAGTGGCTAAAGATGTGATTACCAACAAAACCCAGCTCCTAGAAAAGATTATTCATGTGTGGAATCATCATCCTCAAATGCAGGAGACAGTACAATCTTGCATTGATAGCATGTCGCGCAGAATTAAAGCTTTGATAGCGGCTAAAGGTGGCTCAACTAAATATTGACTTTTACTAACATTAATTTCACTTTTCTTTAAAACTTAATAAACTTATGCTTTTCTAAATTAATGCTGTTTTATTTATGTCAAATAAATAGGTAATTGACTGGATAATATAAAAATAAAAACAAATCAATTTAAAATAATAAAACGGTACAATATCACTCGGTAATTAATATTTTACATGAAAATTGCAGTGCGTCTAATAATTTGGCCAGGGACTGTATATATATATATATATATATATATATATATATATATATATATATATATATATATATAGCTGAGGCGCTGGCCCATTGTTGCTGTTCGTACAATACGCTTGCGCTGACTTAAATCTCACCAATACTGTAGTGTCACATTCTTGTTACCAATCGGCCATATTGTTTAGTTGTTTTGTTTACCATTGGCGAAGCGAAAACAATATCTTCATTTCAATCATTTCGTCATTTCTTTGAGGTAGAATATTATTATCGAAATCCTCTATTTAAGGGTCTTATTACAAGGTGGTGCCAGTTCAAATATATGTAGTGGCTTCCATAACACCCTATATATATATATATATATATATATATATATATACATATATAATATATAAGAAACAAAAAAAGACCCACATATCATACAATATTAAATTAATAAGACTTGTTTATCCATACACACAAGGCATCTTTAGGTAATTCAGAGCGTGCGAAAACCGTCAGCTGATTCCGCCGCCCTCCCTTTCTCCTTTACCGCCTCCTCCCCATCTTCCTTTTATCCCCGGTTAATGATGACGTGTTGTGGCTCGGCAACCTTCGGACTATTTCACTTCTGGCGGTAGCAGAACACTCCGGATGAAAAGGCTCGAATAAATCTTTCGACCGAGGCAATTTCGGTGCCTTTAGGGCTCGAGCTAGATGAAAAATTACTTTTTTGGGAAATGGCAGAATGCTGGAATAATGGTTTTTTTTTCGGGGGGATATATTAACTGTATTTCATATAAAACCGTTTTAAATTCATATCTGTATATTTGACGTTACCTCGAAATAATGTATTCAAGCTTATTGTGTCAGACGATTAATTTTGAAGGTTTATACCATTCCAGATACAAAGAGCAGAAATAGATCTTTTGTATCAAGTCAGTTTAACGTGTTTACAACGCCAGTTAGGCCATATCTACAGACTCACTTGACATTCTAATCACATTATCATGTCGCTCTAAGTTCACGGTTTTGTTCTACATTTTCTGCTGATCACGAGCCTCAGCAGAGGACAACCTATTCTCAATAAACATCTTTGTGGCATTGAGGTACCCAGTTCCACTTCAAACACGCATTCCGCTAGAAAACAAGAGGATACTGGCTATTTTGGTCCAATTTTGGTCTATCATCAACATGTTGTCGTGCGTCCTACTCGAAGGTACAGCGAGAAGGACTTTGTCTCCATCATCAGACTTTTTCAGTCAGAGCGGTATCCCAACAACAAAATACCTTAAATGAATAGGTATACTGATCTGTCGGAAATCAAACCCGAGACCCTGCGTACAGTAAGCCGGAACACTAAGGTTGAACTAGGACTGCAACATAGATAAGGCGTTACCTACTGTCAGAAGTATAATAATCTTGAGATACAAATTTGTATTACGTAAAAGCTATGGACTCTAGGAAGCAGGTAGACCGCATATATACGGACTTCAGCAAAGCCTCTGATAAAAGCAATCACAAAATACTAATCCAGATACTAGCTGACATCGGTAAATGTAACGGTTTGCGGAGATGGATGTGGTCTTATATTTGTAAGCGAAAAAAGATTGTACCTGCCAATAGATATTATTTCTCATAACCCCCCACTTAGGACTTCTTTTTATAATAAATATGACCGTTAAAAATTGTTTCTATAACTTAATTTTTTTATTGTATACGGATAATCTAAAATTTTTTAATTTAAAAAACCTCAGCGACTGCCCTAGAATTCAAACAAATTTGACGGATTTTCGAAGTTTTGTGCTTGCAACAACTATTTTTAGTGTTCCAAACGGAACACTTATAAGATCACTTTGGTGTCTGTCTGTCCGTCTGTCACATCCGATTTTTTTTTCCGAAACTGTTTGACATAGAAAGTTGAAATTTGGCACTAATATAAGAATTGATCGCCCCATCAAAACCGTGTAGCTTTGAAAGCTAAATTTTGACTTAAAAGGTTGGTTTTGGGGGGTGAAATTAGAAGTGAAAAAAAAAAAAATATTACCAGGACATCGAGTGGGGTATCAAATGAAAACCTGTAAAAACACGAGTTCAAAAATATCTATAATATAATTCTTGCGCACACTTTTCTTTGTGTTATTTTAAAAAAATTGCGAAAAATCGCTTATCTCGAAAAGTACCGATCAAAAAATTTTGAAAAAGTTCTGGAATATTCTCCACGGGGTGTAGATTGAACAAAAATTATTACAATTACCTTTAATAAACTATCTGGCATCAGTTTTCAGTAAAGATCGGAAAAAAACTTTTGTCGAAATACTCATTTGGGGTGTATTTTCTAAAGTCATTGATCCGTAACAAAAATTTTTATTTTAAAAGCAATCAACGTACAGAACACTAATTGCGCAAGTCCGACTTGCACTTTGGCGGTTTTTTATGTCTCTGATCACTCCTACCAAAACATTAATACTACTGTAAAAAGAACTAATCATAGGCAGGATCTGGGGGATGATGAGCCATATCTAAATCTGAAATTTCACAGTTTAGAATTTTATTTGAAATTTTATTCTATTACTAAAGCCAGGCAAAGACGAGATAAACATGGAATTGTTCGAATACGGCGGAGAAGAACTCTGTGAAAGCATGTACGTACTAATTAAACAGATATGGAAAGAAGGACGCATGCTACATGATTGGAAAGGATGTGAAATTGTAATAATACACAAGAGAGGTGACAAACGAGTATGCGAAAATTATCGAGGAATTACCCTGCTCAACACCGCCTACAAGACACGAAAAACTAAAATATGTAATAAAAAATGTAATAGGACAATACCAATGCGGATTTACACAAGAAAGGTGACCAACGAGTATGCGAAAATTATCGAGGAATTACCCTGTTCAACACCGCCTACAAGATTTTGACAACGATGATACACGAAAAACTAAAATATGTAATAAAAAATGTAATAGGACAATACCAATGCGGATTTACACAAGGAAAATCTACAGTAGATGCAATACATGTGGTCAAACAAGCATTGGAAAGAGCACAATATGCACTAAACTTGGAATTGTTGTTCATTGACTTCAAGCAAGCATTTGACTCGGTTAAGAGAACTGGATTAAATACAGTGCTAAAAGAACTGGGAGTACCGAGCAAGATAAGACGACTATGTATGATGACACTGAAAGAGGGCCGGGCCGGTCGTGTATAGACAACTTGTTTACTTTACAACAATTGATAGAAAAAAAGATCCAAAAAGATGACGAAATACATATGACCTTTATAGATCTTAAGAAGGCATACGATAGTGTACCGAGAAATAGACCTTGGCAGGTCTTCAGAACAGTAGGGATAAAAGAAGGGATGATAACAACAATAAAAGAGTTATATAATGAAAATATAGGATATGTGAAACGCTATCTCTCGGAAGCTATCCACATTACAAAAAGTCTAAGACAAGGGTGTTGCCTTTCACCAATCTTATTTAATATATTGTAGACAACGCTCTAAAGAAGTGAAACCGCACTTGCCAAAGCATAGGTATCCCCATTAGTGATAAACACCTATTATCGTTAAACTTTGCAGACGACCTAGTAATAATAACACAAGATGCATTCGATATGGAATATGTATTGAAGAGATTATACACAGACTACAAGGAATGGGGACTAGAGGTGAGCCTTGAAAGACGGAGTATATGGTTATGAACTCGGAAATAGAATTTGATGTCTTAACTATATATACAACGATACACATGTCAAAAAAGTCAAGGAATTTAAATATCTGGGAGTACTGATTGACAACAAAAATGGTATAGGTAAAAAGGAGGTACAGAATAAAATACAAAAAGCCTCATCATAGGAGGTGTTAACTCAATATGGTGGGATCAAAACATAACAAAACAAAAAGAGAATTGAAAGAACAATGGTAGAATTGGGTTTTAAGTTATGGTAGTGAACTGTGGGTAATGAAAGAAGAGGATAAAAGAAAAATAACGACGATAGAGATGGATTACCTGAGAAGAAGCGCCGGAGTGTCCAAATTCCAACATATAACAAACCAAGAAATACGCAACAGAACAGCAGCAACAGAAACAATTATACAAAGAATAGAAAATAGAGGTTTAAAATGGTTTGGACACCTACTCAGAATGAACGATACAAGATGGTCCAAAAGGCTCTTGACATGGAAACCACCAGGAAGAAATAAAAAAGGACGACCACGTAGATGAAGATATGAGACAAGCCATGAGGTCACGAGGAATGGACGAAGAGATGGCAGACGATCGAGAGGTTTGGTGAAGGCGAATGGGAACACAACACTTAGTTGTATAATTGTTATATATTACTTGTGTATATGTATAGTTAAACCCAAATAATATATATATATATATATATATATATATATATATATATATATATATATATATATATATATATACATATATATATATATATATATATATAAAATACAACATATAACAGTTGTAGGAAAAACATTGTTGTAATCCTCTTAGGTGTCCTCGAATATTTTTTTAACTTGTCCACGCCTCGTCAAAAAAAGTTCATTCTCGATCACGAAACAAGTATATTGCGTATTACAGTCCGTCAAGTAAGAACGTGTCCGCGATAATTCATTTTTGGTAGATGCGATTCTAGCGATTCAGGAAAAAATCGGTAGAGGGAACCCTTGTCTACGACGCATTTTTAGTAAAAGTATCAGTCTATTTTGAACTTTCATCGAAAGCATGCAAAATCCAAAATGAATCACTTGTTTGCGCGTCCGTTCGAGGCAGTCTTTCTTTGTTTCAAAGGGGCCTAAAATGACACATTCCGCGGCCGCTAAATATATTGAAAAGTCGGTATCGTTTATGAAGAAGTGGATAAATAATTTTAACGAGACGAAAAATGTCGAAGACTTGCCAAAGTTACTCCGAAAGTCGAAAAACGAATCGTGTCTTTGTTTTCACGGGACCCGAAATTGATGCTGCGTCAAGCAGCGACAAAATTATGAAAATCGGATTTGAATGTGTCCCATGAGACCATTCGACAACATCTTCGTGCTCATGATGTCAAATTCCTAAGCACGTTGAAGAAACGCGAGATTCGAAAAATTAGGAAGTCATTGCAGAAAATCTCAACGACAGCATGCCTCGAAGATGCCAGGCGATTATTGATGCAGGAGGCGATTGGCCAACTTACTAAGATAATTGCACCGTTGTTAACACACCAAAAAATATATTTATGACAAAAAATCTTCTCGAAACACATCTGAAGATACAAAATAATGATTAGTTCATTCTATCAAATTAATATAAAAATCCAATTGCTCAATATATCTTTAATACTACTTTTTAAAATAAAAGTTTCAAAATAGCCGGAGTCGTAATTTCAAAATCAGGTCGTCCCTAATCGAATCTCGTACTTCCAAGAAATTTAAAGTTCCAGGCAACTTCGACAACTTTAGGGCGGTTTAATACCCTGAAAGGGTTAAAGACGATGGCGGTGTCATGTCTTGCGGCTCAGCGACGCCGAAAGTTGTCGGGAGTTGGCGAAACATTACGCCCTCTCAACTCCCGAACTTGTACACTTTTGGAAGTTGCTTGTCTTGTAACTTGTGAGTTTTCACAGTTAGATTAGTTGGTGAAAATATAAGTTGTTTTTTTGAGCTGAAATCTTTCTGTATGTGAATTTTCCAGTAGCTGAGGCTGCATAACATATTGGTTTTAATTTGTAGGCAGCAGACGGATAAATCTAAGGAATATAATCAAGCAGCTCTTCTGTGCTTGGTACACCTAACAAAAACATTTGACAGTATTAAAGTAGAAATTACTTACTGTATAGTAGAGATATGCTTAGCTACAAGGGTCGAACCCAAGACACATAAAAGAATAGACAGAGTATGTCATTAATAACATCGTTTCCCACCAAACCCACCCACCTACCAATAATCCACAAGAACCTTCATTGAGTGCGGTAAGGACAAGTAGAAAACACTGGACAGATTTCCAACCGATCCAAAAAATTATAGTATCCCGCATCCGTGCAGCGATGCTAACAACTGCAATGATCGCAGGTGTTCTACTAGTAAAACCAGCCTTGGATACGTAGCGGTGTTGCCACTTTTATTTGTTAATTTTATTAGGTGATATGTGATAACTTATTACAGTACAAATTGAGAGAATATTGAGCTGTTTCTGATAAATATAATGGTATTTACTGTCTTCTCTATACAAAAACGAAATATCGCAGCCAATTGTCCATTGGTATACATCAAAAAAGTGCTTCTTTTATAACATATCAAAATTTGGTTTCTCTAACTGCTAAGGAATTTTTTTTGTTTGAATTATATTCTTCGCTTGACACCCCAGAATTTCGACATTTTATGATAATTAAAAGAGTTTCCTAGAGGCACTGCTATTCAGAAATATCGCAGCCGATTGTCCATTACTATACATGATAAAAACTATTCCCGATAATTTTTGCTTCAATACATTAGACTTTTAATAATATGATTAAAGCCGGTGAACAATTTCATGTTTTAAATTTTAGAAATCTGGCAACGTTTCCATTCAATCAGATCATAACTTATCGTTTTCAGTCGTCCTGCCTTGGGCCCACTAGATATAAACAAGCGGAACCTGGGTTCGAATATAAAGGAATACATCTACACGTGTAATAAAAGCCGGGCCCGTATAACTGATGACTACCAAAATCTGTTCCATATCCGCTCGCCTTGGTTCATGCCTTTTTTTTAAATGTTCCACAGATAAAGAAGACCTACAGTTTAATACCGGTTCTGAACGACCAAAGCGAGAGGGATATACTAGGCATGATAATACGGGTTGTTTGCCATTGCCTTCCCGAGATTATTGATCCCATTATCGTTTAATGTAGTGATGGATGAAGTCATTAAAATGTAAGCTTACGAGATAAATATAGAATAGAGGACATGGAAGTAAAAATACTTGGATGCAGTGATAAATACAAAAAATCCAGATGATCTTCAGAGACTACTACTACTCTAAAGGTTCTCCTATTTACCCGGTGTTTTTCGATGTTTCCTACGGAATACTTATGGGATCATTTAAGTGTCTTTCTGTCCGTCTATCACACTCGATGTTCTCCGACATAGAAGGTTTAAATTTGTCAGAAATATAGGAATTGGTGGCCCAATTAGAGCCGTGTAGTGTTGAAAGTTAAATTTTGACTTAAGGGGTTAGTTTTGGGGGTTGAAATCGAAAGTGAAAAAAAAAATTCTTGTAAGGTCATCGAGTGGGATGTCAAATGAAAGCTTGTGAAAACACGAGTTCAAAAATATATATGATATAATACTTGCGCACACTGTTCCCCCACCCTATCTCGAAAAGTACTGCTCAAAAAATTTTCAAAAAAATTTTGGAATATTCTTCATATTGTGTAGATTGAGCGAAAATTATCATGAGTACATTACGTCTAATAATATATCTGGTATAAAAGAAAACTATATGCTTTGACAATATCGAGAAGGTTTCTCGACAGTATGGTGGAGATAAGTATATTCACATCACCGCGCTTCGCTCCCCTAGAGGCACAATAAATTTATTTTATTTTTTTATAATTAAATAAATATTTACGTAGTAAATATCTGTTTTCCACTTTTATTACTAGATTGATTTATTAGCTTTTGGGTAGCTAAGATGGTGTAACTAATATACATTATTGATTAATAGCCCACACGACAAAGGAAAAATTAGAAGATCTGTTGTTTTTTGCTTATAAATCCTATATTAGCCCAGTCGTCAGTGGCAAATTTTGACGAAAAGCTCTCATTAAATATTAAAAAGTTGCGTTTTGGCATACACATAGTTTTTTGAACGTAGAGTACGAAAAAAAACAGTGCTCTAAAGTGTACGTTAAGCCTACAAAATCGAAAATATAATTAATGAATGAATTCGGTTTTTCGCAAATATCTCTAAAAATAAAAAAGATATCGAGAAACTAATAGCACCACGTGAAAGAACGGACAATTTTACAAAAAAATAGTATATATTATTTATTTTCTTTTAGTTTTACCGTAATTAAAAAAAATATACATAAAATAAAATGTTTGGTTTAACCTCTTCAGGTGTAGTGAGACTCCAACTCCATTTATAATTAAATTAACGTTTCTGTATACAGTTAAATATTTTGAAATTGGCTATTAATGAGTTTCTCGGGGTGCTGATTACCAATCCAATGACAGATTTCAAATTCAAAATGGCGGATCCAATATGACGGCCAGAGAGTACGTAATTCATTTAATTTCTTCGAGTAATTTAGAATTTTTGCGTTTTCAATAACTGTTTTCTTTGTACCTGGATGTTTAAATGAAACGTAAATACTCTATACATAAAGCTTAGACTTTTATCTTTCATTTTCCACCTTCAAATATATTTTTCTTATTTAAGTTGTGTGAATAATAATAACCAAAAAATACGTTTATCATGTACATTTTTTTAAGAATAAAATTACAAAAAAAAGAGAAAGTTTATTTTTTAAGTTTTTAATGATTTTCTAATATCAAGTAAACTTTTAACTGTAACTAAAAAAAAATTATCCCGCCTTTTTGACCATTTCGTACTGCTTTAAACGTAAAATTGCCGGCGGTGCACTACAGAAGGCAAATTTTCATATTTTAAAACTCAATTTTTAAATAACACTCAATGTGGGTATTTTTAATTATTCTTACCAGGTGTACAAGTATGAAATGCAAATGATTTTTTTATCAAAAAAAAACATGTTAAATTCGGAAGAATGATAAAAAGTGCTTTATTCAAAGTATGCTCCATCGCTTGTTATACATTTTTCCCATCTTTTCCATTCATCGAGCCATTTTTTCACATCTTCGTACGAACCAAAGCGCTGCTTCAGCAAGTGCGTGACGCATCGATGCAAACAAGTGGTAATCAGAAGGAGCCAAGTCTGGTGAGTAAGGCGCATGGGGGTACTTCCCAGCTGAGTGCTTCCAACGTGTCGCGAACTGGTTTTGCCGTATGTGACGGAGCATTGTCATGAAGAAAAATGACTTTGTGTTGCCTCTTTCGGTATTCTGGCCTTTTTTCAAGCAGCGAACGGTTCAAATCGGTCAATTGTTGTTGGTAACGTTTAGTATTAACCGTTTCCCCAGGTTTTAACAGCTCATAATAGACCACGCCCCTCTGGTCGCACCAAACACAGAACATCGTCTTTCTGCCAAAGCGATTCGGTCTTGCGGCCGATGTGGATGATGCGCCTGGGTCTACCCATGATTTTTTGCGTTTGGGATTCTCAAAATAAATCCACTTTTCATCCCCTGTAACTATACGATGCAAAAACGGCTTCCTTTTGTACCGAGCGAGCAAAATGTCACACGTGTTTTTGCGCTTTTCCATTTGCCTGTCGTTCAACTCATGTGGTACCCATCTACCGGTCTTCTGAATCTGTCCCATCTCTCGTAGCCGATTGAAAACAGCTTGTTGACTAACGTCCAATTGCTTGGCGAGTTGTTTTTGTGTTTGCAAATCATCTTCGTCCAACAATGCTTGCAATTCCACATCTTCGTATTTTTTTGGTGGTTTTCCACGTTCCTTGTCTGCAACATCGAAGTCACCACTTTTGAAACGCCGAAACCATCGTTCACACATATCTAGCGATGGAGCATGTTCACCATAAGCTTCTCGAAGTAATCGGTATGATTCAACAGCAGTTTTATTCAAATGAAAACAAAAAATTAATGCTGTCCGCGAATGCTCTTTGTTCGGTATAAATTTCGACATATTGAACACAACAACACAACACTATGCACACATTTTTCCAAATTATCACTCGTGCGCGTCTGACACTTGTTGATGACACAACAAAATGGTGCAGTGTCAAATCTTTATAGCACAGACTGCATTGGTGCACCATCTGTTGTCTGAAATCCACATTTCATACTTGTACACCTGGTATATTGAAACTTAAGGTATAATAATAATATATTCACAAGGATTTTTTTTTCAATGCTATATTTTATTAAATATTTGTAATTTACTGTAGGCTCGTTAAAATTGTGCAAACAAAAATTTCGTTTTAAGTTTTACAATTTATAAAGCAAAAAAAAAATAAAAAGTATAAGTATCATCAGAAAGTCGAAAGTCTCCTCTTCAAAAAAGCTATATATTTTTTTGTACTCTGAAAACAGGTAATATTAATTAACCTTCGAGCGGTGCGCGTAGACGTTCAAATTAACATGTTTGGCGCGCTACGTTATTTGAATCACCTATCCGATGTTTAATAAATTCTCACGCTAATAAAAAAAAATCTGGAAAAGAAATCTACATACTGCTTTCTTTGTAAAATTTTCCACTCTTTTACGCGGCGTTATTAGTTTTTCGATATTTTTTTTATTTTTCGAGATATTACCGAAAAACCGAATTTTCGATTTTATTTTGGATTTTGTGGGCTTTACGTACATCAAACTTTTTTTTATGGTATTCTACGTCCAAAAAACTACCTGCGTGCCAAAATGCAGCCTGTTAAAATTTAATGAGAGCTCAAAACCTCTGGCGGCGGGCCCCAAATCATATTCCACCATACGTGCAAACCTCTATTGTATAATATATAGCAAAATCTTATATAATATAATCTTATATAATATAGAAGATTGTCTATTATGCCAAAAGAAATTCCTTGGAAAGAAGCGACAGAAAATGCGTTTATACTCTGGGTCCTTATCTATTTGGGCAAAATAAAAAGAGAATTTCAAAAAGGTTCTTTTAATAAGATTTCCTAGATTAATACCGAAATGGTAAACGAGTTTCCTATAACTAATTTAAGGTTTTTTATTGTTAAAGTGCAAAAACAAATTAGGTTTAAAAAAGTATTTGTTTATTATTTTCATTTTTGATTTACCATAAATCTGGGATCTTAAAACCCTAAAAATGTGAATAAAACGTATAAAAAAAACGTATAAAAATGTTTTTCTTAGTATCCTTTGTGCAGTAAAACATACACAGATGTCGTGTTTACTGCACGATATATTTACTGTTTTTCATATCTCATTGAATTTACACGTATATTTATTTATAAAACATTTCGATATATTTGCTGTTTTTATTATCTTATTGAATTTACGCATATATTTATTTATAAAACATTTTAGACCGTTTTAAAAATATGTGTAATATATATTTTGTTCTAAACTTGCCAAAAAATAAAAAACTAAACCGGTCAAGTGCAAGTTGAACTTGCGCAATTAGTGTTCCGTACGTTGATTGCTTTTAAAATAAAAAATGTTGTATCGGAAGTATAAAATGATCAGTGACTTCACAAAACACATCCCAAATGAGTTTTTAACAAAGTTTATTTCCAATCTTTACTGAAAATTGATGACCTTGAAATTTCTGTTTTTTTTTTATATACCAGATAAGTTATTACAGGTACTCGTGATAATTTTCGTTCAATCTACACCCCGTGGAGAATATTCCAGAGTTTTTTCAAAATTTTTTGGTAAATACTTTTGGAGATAAGGCAGGTGGACAGCGATTTTTTAAAAATAATACAAAGAAAAGTGCACGCAAGTATTACATTATATGTATATTTTTTACTCGTGTTTTCACAAGCTTTCATTTGACACCACACTCTATTACCTAGTAAAAAAATTTTTTTTTCACTTCCGATTTCATCCCCCAAAACTAACCCCTTAAGTCCAAATTTAACTTTCAAAACTACATGGCTCTGATGAGGTCATCAATTCCTATATTATTACCAAATTTCAACTTTCTATGACAAATAGTTTCGGAGAAAATCGGGTGTGACAGACGGACAGACAGACAGCGAAGTGATCTTGTAAGTGTTCTGTACGGAACACTAAAAACGTGAAAATCCATACTGGATCTTACGATGTCAGGGCATAATTAACTTAGCCTAGGTATAGATTTTATTTTATTTTAAAAGAAATCACGGTCGCAACACTAATCGTGTTTTTTAAATTTCTTTTTACCTGACGATGAAATTCGAGATGAGAGTGCTTCCGTCGTAATCAATTTCGGAGACGCTGCGAATCTATTTAAAAACTCATTAAAATTTAACACAGTCACTTAACACAAGTGTTCGGACTTAACACAATCACATAATAAATTCCGCCACCCCCATACACACATATCAATAGATCACAGGGCATTGCCTGGGGCGAGAAGCGCTTGAACCCTCGGGCGTGACAGAGTGACATGACACAACGGTATTATGCCGGATTACCTGGGTTTAGTCGAGTCCTACACAACATATGACGATTCACATGGATGTTCAGGTTCGTACGGTCATAAACGCTAACATGACGGACTGATCTCATATTTAGACCGGGTGTAATAAACAACGAAAGAGTCAGTGGCGTTGGGCGGATAAAATTTGAGATGGATCAACCGTATATTCCTTGTTTTTATAGAGTTCCATGTCTAAATATTACTAGTTTTTTCGTTAGTTCTTTTTATGCGCACAGCATACAGAAGAATTCCTAAACTGAAAAAGAGCAGCACCTGCACAGAAAAGAGATTCAGTTTGGTCCTGCCAACAATCCATTTTTTCTAAACTGGGTCGAGCGTCTTAGATAAATCAAGCACAATAATTTGAGTTCCTCTATATTGTTATCGATATATACCAGGTGTACAAGTATGAAATGCGGATTTTTTTTCTAAATAAACATGTTAAATTCGGAAGAATGATAAAAAGTGCTTTATTCATCGCTTGTTATACATTTTTCCCATCTTTCGGGCAATTTGTGAAAAATGACTTTGTGTTGCCTCTTTCGATATTCTGTTCTTGTTGTTGGCAACGTTTAGTATTAACCGTTTCCCCAGGTTTTAACAGCTCATAATAGACCACGCCCCTCCGGTCCCACCAAACACAGAGCATCGTCTTTCTGCCAAAGCGATTCGGACTTGTGGTCGATGTGGATGGTGCGCCTGGGTCTACCCATGATTGTTTGCGCTTGGGATTTTCAAAATAAATTCACTTTTCATCCCCTGTAACTATACGATGCAAAAACGACTTCCTTTTGTACCGAGCGAGCAAAATGTCACACGTGTTTTTGCGCTTTTCCATTTGCCTGTCGTTCAACTCATGTGGTACCCATCTACCGGTCTTCTAAATCTTTCTCATCTCTCGTAGCCGATTGGAAACAGCTTGTTGACTAACGCCCAATTGCTCGGCGAGTTGTTTTTGTGTTTGCGAATCATCTTCGACCAACAATGCTTGCAATTCCACATCTTCGTATTTTTTGGCGGTTTTCCACGTTCCTTGTCTGCAACATCGAAGTCACCACTTTTGAAACGCCGAAACTATCGTTCACACGTATCTTGCGATGGAGCATGTTCACCATAAGCTTCTCGAAGTAATCGGTATGATTTAACAGCAGTTTTTTTTAAATGAAAACAAAAAATTAATGCTGTCCGCGAATGCTCTTTGTTCGGTATAAATTTCGACATATTGAACATAACAACACAACACTAAGCACACACTTTTCCAATTTATCACTCGTGCGCGTCTGACACTTGTTGATCACACAACAAAATGGCGCAGTGTCAAATCTTTATAGCAGAAACTGCACCATCTGTTGCCTGAAATCCGCATTTTATACTTGTACACCTGGTATACCGTTTCACAAGAAAGGCCCACGAGACGTCTGTGAAAATTACCGAACTATTTCTCTTATATGTCATGCAGGCAAAATTATGCTCCACATCATCCAAGAATGATTGAAACCAATTCTTTTGCCTCAGATTCCCCAAGAACAGGCAGGTTTTGTGCCCGCTAGAGGCACAAGTGAACAGCTAATCAGTGTGAGACAAATAATAGATAAGTTCTATGAATATAATGTTCCTCCGTGTTCTGTTTCCTTGATTATACAAAGGCCTTCAACACAGTACAGTGAGATCACTTATGGAGAATTATTCAAGAAATGGGACACCAGACCACCTAGTCTTCTTAATCCACAAATTATACAGTAACAACATTGCTTATGTTAGAGTTGAGAAAAATCTATCTAAGCCATTCCAACTCAGAAAGGGTCACCCCCAGGGTGGTATCCTGTCTCTACTACTCTTCAATATATATGGTGAATGGGTTATCCGCAAAGCGATGGAGGAGTGAAATGGAGGGGTATCAGTAGGAGGCAAAAAAATTCTCGAACTTAAGATACGCTGATGATACTACAATAATAGCTAGTTCCGAGGAAGAAATGCTGCATCAAATCGAAAAGGTTAGCGCCAATGTCAGCCTTTCACTAAATCGAAAGAACTGTTCTCTTCTATAGTAGATCGCGCTAAAATTTTGCCCCCTCTGAACAAAATCAGCGATATACCACTGAAGATAGATATTATATACTTAGGTGCCAGAATTTCTAACAAGGAGGGCTGCGAACAAGAAATTAAAAGAATGATAATGATAGCCAAAACTGCAATGACAAGCATAAGTAACTTGGGAAAAGATCACAGAATAAATAAAATGATTAAAAAAAGCTTGTCAATTCACTAATATTCCCTATAGATACATATCGAGTCGAAATATGGACTATTAATTCAGCAATGCCATAAGAAGAATACAGGCTTTTGAAACTACATGTTACAGGCGGATGCTTAGAATTTCCTGGACAGCTTATAGGACAAATGCGTCTGTTCCGAGCGATCTTAACATCCAAAATAGTGACCGGCTGTTACCATCGATTCAGAGAAAAAAAATAGTATCATTTTTTGGTCACATAATAAGGCTCCCAAATACAAAAAAGAATAGACAGATTCCCAACATAGTGATCCATAAGAAACTTCGCTGAGTGCGATTAGGATAACACTGGACAGATTTCTAACACTGTCTTATGGAAAATAATAACCGTTCTTCGCGTTCGAGTAGCGCCGCTTATAACGGGAATAATCGCACGTGTTCTGCTAGTAAAACTGGCTGTGGATACGTACCGATGTTGCCACATAATTGTTAATTTTAATAGCAGGTTTATACGTGGTTAAATATAACTTAATAAGCTCAAAATCTTGAAAATATTCAGCTGTTTCTTATAAATATAATACTTTCTTCTATATTAGCACGATAATTTTACTTTATTAGATTAGATTTTAAATAATATAGCGAAACCCGATGAATCATTGAATATTTTAAATTTTAGAATTCTTACATTTAGAACACGTACATTTACCTCAATCGTAACTCATCGTTTCCGGTGACCCTTCCTTGAGCCCACTGTTAACCTTGGATCGCGATTAGATGTAAACAAGATGTGGATGTGTTGGTCTAAGCAGGCTTGACTAAAGCAGGAACCAAGAGGATTGCTTCCGGTTCCGGCCTTTCCAAAAAGGGGTCAGCGTGTCTCCGAGGTAGTCCAGTTTTTTTGATTTCGTTTATTTCCTCCTCTTCTGTCCTATTGTCCTTGGCAGGGCGTGATGACACTCATGAATTGGTTCTTCGCCCTTGAACCTTCCAGATCTCTTGGTCTAGGGCCATTGGGCCTGCCTCATGTAGAGTTTTTTCAACAAGGAGCTGCAGTTAGTCTATTCATCTTGTAGGAGATCTGCCTCTTGATCTTCTGCCGCTGACTTTTCCTTCGACTACCAGTTTTTCCATGGTAGCTCTTCTTTTGGCGATGTGGCCAAAATATGTGAAGTAGGCTTAGTTTACGCTTGAGTAATCTAGTTTTCACTTTCATGTCCTCCAAAACTGACGCGTTAGTCTGGTGCTTTGTCCAGGAGATCCGAAGAACTCGCCTGTACACCCACATCTCGAAACTTTCAATTCTTTTTCTGTCAGTTTGCTGATATATATACCTCCCTTTCAATCTAACATTCTATTGGCTACTTCTTGCTTATAAATATAAAGAATATTTTTCATTTTATCTGCAGTATTATACTGAAATAGTATATATTATAAAGTTTAATAGCGTCTTAAAATGTCCGAAGCCCTTTCCATCAGAAGCCGCAAATGTTTGCCATTTGAGGCAAAAGTGATAGTTAAAAGTGTTTATTTAAAGTTAGTGGAGTGAGGCCACGAAAAGTACTTTTCATTGATGGAGACATCAGCTTTAACAAGCATCGCTGAAAGTATAGGTTGGAAAATTGTAAATAATTCGATAGCGCCTAAAAAACACGAAAAGACAAAGGTGTGTCGAAATGTATTGATTTCTGTCAAGAAGACTTAATCCGCCGCAAAATTTATGAAATGTATGCAAAAAGTTCCTACGTTATTGTCACTTTCACGGAGGCTGTCCGAGGATAGTTGTGACATAAAATGTTCCACTACAACTTTATGTCGTATTCTACGTCGTTTGGGGTTTTTGTTCAAAAAAATAGACAAAAGGCAAGTTATAATGGAATCACGGCGCTTACAACAACTCAGAATGGGATATCTTGAAAAAATAAATGCAGTTAGATCGGAAAACGGAACGATAATCTACCTAGATGAGTCTTGGTATGACACCCACGACACACCCAGTAAAGGATGAATTGATAAATCCAAAAAATGCCACACCAAAACTCCATCAAATAAAGGTAAAAGAATAACTATTTTACATGCTGGGTCAGAAGAAGGCTGGATACCAGAAAGTCTATTTCTAGCAGCCAAGAATATTTCAGATTCCAGCTTGGATTATCATTGTGATATAACCGCTGAAGTTTTTGAAGATTGGCTTCAAATCAAATTAATGCCGAATATACCACCGAATAGCCGTATTGTGATAGACAATGCGTCCTATCATAGTCGCCAAATGAATAAGGTACCAAGTTCCACCAGTAGAAAAAGGGAAATACAAGCCTTTTTGTGCTAACGTGACATATATTTCTATGAAAGTTATACAGTTAAACAATTGCTAGAAGTTTTAAAAAGTTACAATCTTTCAAAGGAATAGTTTGTGATAAAATTGCAAAGGAAGCAGGACACGAAATAATTCGGCTTGCACCATATTATTGTATCCTTAATGCGATCGAGTTGATATGGCATAAAATAAAGTCTAATATACGTTCTCACAATAATACACCCACTTTAAACAGTAATGTGATTGAGTTGATAAAGACAGAAGTCAAAAATGTAACCGTTGAAAACTGGAGATACTGTATTCAACACGTCAAAAAAATTGAAAACTCATATAGATGTATGTACATAAATATAAATAGTTTAGAACCTGTAAAAAAATTTATTATTGATTTGCAAGACAGTAGCGATAGCGAAATTGAACTAGATATTAATTAATAACTAAAATTGTAACAAATGTAAAATCCAGCTGTCTTATCACAATAAAATTTTAAACCCAAGAATTATACAATCAGGTATAGTGCGGCCCTGCACGATGCCTTGTCATTAAAGAACCATAAATTAATCACATCACTTACGAATCTTGTTGAATTTTGAATGGGTATAGTTGGCTAAGTCACTTTCTTAGATCGTGAAAGATACTATACTATTAGTTTTCGATATCTTTTTTATTTTTCAAGACATTACCGAAAACCGGAATTTTTGATATTATTTTGGATTTTGTAGGCTTAGCGTAGATCAAACTTGAGCAACCGTTTTTTTTTTATGGTATTCTACGTCCAAAAAACTACCTGCGTGCTAAAATACAGCCGGTTAGCATTTAATGAGAGCTCAAAACCCCTGGTGACTGGGCTGTAAAATATAAAAGGAACCAAAGGGATTGAGAAAGATAGAGTCAGGGCCCCAGAAGCCGAAAAAATGGGACCCACAACAGACACATAAAAAGAAGAAAAATAGTACGACTTCACACGAAGATTACAATTTACAAGCCCAGGTACGAGACGGAAATGTGGCAAAACTTAACCAACATCAAAACCAAAGGCCAAGGAAAAATACAAATCAGGAAAGGCAAATAATTCAAAAAAAAAGATACAAGAAGAATGATCCTTTTCAGGGTTATTTCAGTCCAAGAATCGCAATATTACATATTTGTTTCATTATTTTCATTGTTAACATGAGAACAGGGTGAAAACGGCCATTGTATAATTTCAACAATATTATAAGAATTTTGCCTAGTTCTTGATTCGGCGATTGGGTACTTATTAAATATATATAAAATAGGTTCTATTTTTTTTTGCACATGTGCTGTAGCACTAAAGAAGCGACGCGTGTCCGAAAAAAACGTTTCACGTGAATGATGAAATGAGCGCACTATGTAGATTGGATTCTATGTCCTTTCCAGCGGATCGTTAATGTAAATGAGAAAGAGAGTAGGAGACAATATGATGCCTTGGGGCATATCTGCGTGCATTGTGAAAGTATTAGGAAAAAATCCGCCGCCTGTAAAGAACGCTCTCCGCGGAAACACTAGAGCCACAAAAAGAACTTTTCAGACATATTATAAGAGCGTAGCTTAATCCAACGCGGTCAAATGCCTTGGATATATCAAGTGCAACCCCTCGAAATTCTCCAAAATTTGAAGATCTGTTGTTTTTTGCTTACGAAACCTATATGGATGATCGCTAATAATATTGAAAATTTCTAGATATTTTATTCATATTTAATCTCTTTTTTACCATTTTCACTGAACATTGTTGTCTATTTCAATGAAATTAAAGCGTATAAAATGATACGAATCGTATAAACTCCACACGACGACCTGCACGAACTCGAGTCTCCTTTCATAACGATTTCCAGTGAAAAGTTGCTCCGGATCGAGCTTACTTACTTATTGCTCGTGAGGTTTTTGTGCGAAAGAAACGGAGCTTCAAATAAGTTGGCAAGAAAAGCGCCAGTAAAAAGCTTATTGAATCACATCACGAAAATCTGCTACAGTGCGGTAAATAAGAGCTGTAAATTGCCGCAAGGCTGGGAAACGGAGGCAAAAAAATACAGATGTTTCTTAGGAGCGGGCTATGGCGCGTCTCTGTTGCCGCGGTACATTATTAATGACTCAAAGGTCGCCTCTTAATGGATTTATCGAATTTAGAGATATTAAGGCTTTTTGGAGGTTGTCATTGAAGTTAAGAAGAAACGATTCTTTTTGTTGCTGAAAGCCTTAATTTTTAGAGAATTGTA
The DNA here is from genome assembly GCA_019049505.1 of Pachyrhynchus sulphureomaculatus. Classification (NCBI taxonomy): domain Eukaryota; kingdom Metazoa; phylum Arthropoda; class Insecta; order Coleoptera; family Curculionidae; genus Pachyrhynchus; species Pachyrhynchus sulphureomaculatus. Next base: position 113,268,022 of record CM032452.1, on the reverse strand, counting down.
TTTTTTTCATCTACAGGGTGTTTTTTAGGTTAAGACTTTTTGTTAACTTGTTATAATATGCACTGATCAACATAGCCCAGTCGCCAGGGGTTCTGAGCTCTCATTAAATGTTAACAGGCTGCATTTTGGCACACAGGTAGTTTTTTGAAGGTAGAATTAGATAAAAAAAGTTTACTAAAGTACATCAAACGCTAAGCCCACAAAATACAAAATAAAATAAAAAATTAGGTTTTTCGGTAATATCTCGAAAAATAAAGGTAATGAAAGAGCGTGAAATCCTTGCGCATATATCATTATTATACCTTAAGTTTCAGCATAAAAATAATTAAAAATACTCAAATTGTCTGTGTTATTTAAAAATTGAGTTTAACAATATAAAAATCATCCTGTTGTAGCGCGCCGCCAGCAATTTTATGTTATGTTCAAAGTATGGTCAAGAAATGGTCAAAAAAAGTCGGACTTTTTTTTTAGTTACGGTAAAAAATATATTTGATATTAGAAAATCATTAAAAACTTACCAGGTGCACAAGTATGAAATGCGGATTTTTTTTCTAAAAAAACACGTTAAATTCGGAAGAATGATAAAAAGTCCTTTATTCAAAGTATGTTCCATCGCTTGTTATACATTTTTCCCATCTTTCGGGCAATTTGTGAATACCACGCCAGTAAAAATCTTCCCCTTTTGCTGCAAACCATTCATCGAGCCATTTTTTCACATCTTCGTACGAACCAAAGCGCTGCGCTGCTCAGCAAGTGCGTGACCCATCGATGCAAACAAGTGGTAATCGGAAGGAGCCAAGTCTGGTGAGTAAGCCGCATGGGGTAGAACTTCCTAGCTGAGTGCTTCCAACGTGTCGCGAATTGGTTTTTGCCGTATGTGATGGAACATTGTCATGAAGAAAAATGACTTTGTGTTGCCTCTTTCGGTATTCTGGCATTTTTTCAAGCAGCGAACGGTTCAAATCGGTCAATTATTGTTGGTAACGTTTAGTATTAACCGTTTCCCCAGGTTTTAACAGCTCATAATAGACCACGCCCCTCTGGTCTTACCAAACACAGAGCATCGTCTTTCTGTCAAATCGATTCGGTCTTGCGGTCGATGTGGATGGGCGCCTGGGTGTACCCATGATGTTTTGCGCTTGGGATTCTCAAAATAAATCCCCTTTTCATCCCGTGTAACTATATGATGCAAAAACGACTTCCTTTTGTATCGAGCGAGCAAAACGTCACACGTGTTTTTGCGCTTTTCCATTTGCCTGCCGTTCAACTCATGTGATACCCATCTACCGGTCTTCTGAATCTTTCCCATCTCTCCACCACTTTTGAAACGCCGAAACAATCGTTCACACGTATCTTGCGATGGAGCATGTTCACCGTAAGCTTCTCGAAATAATCGGAATGATTCAACAGTAGTTTTCTTCAAATGAAAACAAAAAATTAATGCTGTCCGCGAGTGCTCTTTGTTCGGTATAAATTTCGACATATTGAACACAACAACACAACACTATGCACACATTTTTCCAATTTATCGCTCGTGCGGGTCTGACACTTGTCGATGACACAACAAAATGGCGCAGTGTCAAATCTTTATAGCACAAACTGCATTGGTGCACCATCTGTTGTCTGAAATCCGCATTTTATACTTGTACATCTGGTAAAAAAACTTTTTTTTTGTAGTTTTGCTCTTAAACAAATGTTTATGATAAATGTATTTTTTGCTTATTATTAATCATACAACTTAAACTTAAAATAAAAAAATATATATATTTAAAGGTAGGAAATGAAAGACAAAAGTCTAAGCTTGAAATATAAAGAATTTATATTTCATTTAAACATCCAAGTGAAAAGAAAACAATATTGAAAACACAACAATTTTAAATTATGCACTTCGGTTGTGCTCTTTTGATCTTCTCAGTATTTTCTCATCGGCTTTCGACTCGTATAGATCTGCGTAGAATATTTCTATCACTTTAAGTATTTGTGGTCTTTCTTCTCTAGGGTTTCCATTTTTGTCTATCAGTTTATTAATCTCTCTTCTGTGTGAGTTTTCCTCTCTGAATATATTCAAACCCCTATTCTGTTGTATCAGTTCTTCTATCTATTTCTCCTTGTATTCTCTAGTATCCCGTTTTGCCATTTTTCTTGCAATTCTGTTGATTTCAGCATAGTCCACCGTATTCGACCTTATTAGTTCTCTCCGTTTCTCCAGTAGTTGTTTTGTTTTTTGTATCAATTTATCCTTTGTTTGTTCCTTTAATGTCACGTGGTTTGCTGCCGTTTATCAATTTTGTCAGTCTTCCATTTATTTCGTCTATATTCTCATGAAGCTATGATGATCCCTTTGTTAATTATTGTGTTAGTTGTCTATTATAGTCTTCTTTACGTTCCTTCAGTGAGTTCGCATATAATGGTTTTTGTTTGTTACTAAATCTCCTGGCTCTTTCTAGGTTTCCATTTATAAGGATTTTGCATCTTACTAGTCTGTAATCACTGCCAGTTGTGAAGGAACTAAGGACATCGACATTTTGGATTATGTGCTTGTGGTATGTTAGCACGTAGTCTATCTCATTCTTAATTTTACCATCTGGGCTCATCCAGGTCCACTTTTTGTTCGGTCTTTTTTTAAAAAAGGTGTACAGTGCGTATAGTTGTTCTTTTTCTAAGTAGTTAGTTCCTAGTACCAAGTCCAAATGGGTCAATGTATTTTGATTCGCTGTGTGTACTTCCTATTTTTACGTTTAAATCTCCTGTGACCAGGTGCTATTAGTTTCTCGATTTCAAAATTTTCGGACTGGCCATATGGGCACAAGTGACGCTGAACGTTCTGGACGGCCTGTGGAGGTTACGACTCCAGAAATCATTGATCAAATCCATGATATGGTGATGGATGACAGAAGAGTTAAGGTGCGTGAGATTGCTAGTGCTGTGGGCATCTCGACTGAACGGGTACATAATATTTTGCATAAACATTTGGACATGAGAAAGCTATCCGCAAGATGGGTGCCGCGATTGCTCACGCTTGACCAAAAACGGAATCGTGTGAAGTGTTGCAAGGATGGTTTGCAGCTGTTCCAGAAGAATCCGGAGAACTTTAAGCATCGTTTCGTCACTGTGGATGAAACATGGATACATTACTATACTCCTGAGTCCAAACAACAATCTAAACAATGGGTTACCAAGGGGGAATCTGCACCAAAAAAGGCGAAGACCGTTCCTTCGGCCGGAAAGGTTATGACGACTGTCTTTTGGGATTCGCAAGGGATAATCCTCATCGACTATCTGGAGAAGGGTAAAACTATTACAGGTGAATATTATTCATCGTTATCGGACCGTTTGAAAACCGAGCACAAGAAAAACGCCCGCGATTAGCCCACAAGAAAGTCCTTTTCCATCACGACAACGCACCAGCACACACCTCAGCAGTTGTGGTCGCAAAATTAATGGAAATAGGATTCCAACTCGTTTCACATCCCCCCTATTCTCCAGACTTGGCTCCCTCGGACTACTATTTGTTCCCCAATTTGAAGAAATGGCTGGCGGGACAAAGATTTTATCCAAACGAGGAGGTGATTGCAGACACTAATGGATATTTTGCAGACTTGGACAAATCCTATTATTCGGGAGGGATCAACAAACTAGAACATCGTTGGACGAAGTGTATAGGCCTAAAAGGAGACTATGTCGAAAAATAAAAAAGGTTTACCCCAAACACATAAGTAGTTTTTATTTTTGTACTGACTTTTCAAACCAGCCTCGTATATATCTAAATTGAACTGTTTTGGAATTATTGTCGTTTGATATTTAAAAAAAAAGACAAAAAAGCTATTAATAATACTCTAGGTTTATTTTTAAGGTAATAATTGCTCAAAATGTCTACCGTTAACAGCGAGGCAATGACCCAGTTTGTCATAAACAGCCTGTACAGAGTTTTACAGAGAATTCGGGATGATCTGTGCTACTTCATATTGAATTCTTTGTTGTAAATCTTCTGCAGTTTTAGGTAGACTTCGGGATGTTTTTCAAATGATCTCATTAAAAAAAATCGAGTTGCGTAAGGTCGGGACTCCTTGCAGGCTATACTACATCACCTCTTCTGCCTATCCATCGATTAGGAAAAATCGCATCCAAATATCTACGAACATTGATTTCATAGTGAGTAGGAGCTCGGTCCTGTTGATAACAATGTTTCCTGTTAGGGGTATCCAAATTATTTTCATCGGGAAAAAGACCTGCACAAGTTGGAAAAACTTGCTCTTGGAGTAACTGTAAATACCGCTGTCCTATTGATTCTTTCAGTTTCTGTTAAATGTACCATTATTATATTATGCTTAAATTGCAGTTTCACAAAATGCAGGAGTAAACATTTTCGTCAATAAATTTTGACGCGTTAAGTCGTTACCTGACAGTAAATGTTTGACACAAGCCAGCTTAAAAAAAAAAATAATAATTGAATCTCCTTAATTTCAAATATCAATAATTCCAAAACAATTTCAATTTAGACATATGGTATGTTCTAGAATTTTTAGTAGGACTCAAAAATAAAATAATATTTATTTTTCCATTTAAAAAAATTTAAGATGGCGTAATTTCTTCGAACTGACAGTTCAAAACATTTTATTGTCAACGTCAGCAAGTGCGCCATGTAACACCCTATTAATAAATCATTATTCCATACATATGAAGCATCCTATATATATATATATATATATATATATATATATATATATATATATATATATATATATATATATATATGACAAAATAGATGCTTATACTGCACTCTGTCGGTGACTTATTTAAAGTTTATCCGAACAGAGCGATCAGATCACAACTGACACTTAATTGCAGAAGCGCACCTTCTCAAGCTTACCGCTTGGTGAAATAACCAAGGCGAATCGAAAAATCCGCACTTGGTAGTACCCAAAAGTGTTCTCTGTATTTGCTATAAAGTCTATACGAACAAAGCTTTGCTCTGTTTGGATAGACTTTAAATAAGTCACCGACAGAATGCTGTATAAGCATCTATTTTGTCATAGTTTTCCGTCAGTACCCGGATAAGGTCTGAAATGGTGTTTTGCGTGTTTGCTAAACCTAGCCTAGCTGATGAGCCGTGATATGGCGAAACTCGTCTTGGGCTGATCTAGCAAATACACAAACACTTTTGGGAATTACCAAGTGCGAATTTTTCGATTCGGCTTGGTTGCTTCACCAATGCGCCATATTTATATATATATATATATATATATATATATATATATATATATATATATATATATATATATATATATATATATTTATATATATATATATATATATATATATATATATATATATATATATATATATATATATAGTTTCTGAACTGGAAAGTATGAAAAACTCAATTGGAACAAAGAGTACAGCTGAAATGCCGAAAAACAATGATGTTTCTTATGCAGATATGGCAAAGAAAAGGGGTGAAGTAATAGTTATTAAGCCAAAAACTAAGCAAGACAGCAATAAAACAAGAGAAGTGGTTACAAAAAGACTAAACCCTTTAAATATGGAGGTGGGTATCACAGACTTGAAGCCCGTCAAAGATGGAGGCATACTTATTAAATGCAAGACAAAAGAAGAAATTGAAAAAATAAAGAATGAAGCTGAAAAATCTCTGGGCAGGAACTACAAAGTAAATACACCATCTTTAAAAAATCCGTGTTTCAAAATATGTGACATTGAGGAAAATTTAAGTGATGCAGACTTGCTTAGGTCTATAAAAAGTCAAAATAGTTTTATTTGTCATAGTGAAACTTACTTGAAAATATTAGCTTTTAAAAAAATGAAGACTCGTTATATGGCTATAATTGAATGTGATCCTTCCACCTGGAAACTTGCTTTGCAGGAGGGAAGGCTGAGTATTGGCTGGTCGGCGTCATGTAGAGTGTTTGATTACGTAAGGTTGTTCAGATGCTATAAGTGTGCGGGTTTTGGTCATAAGGCGGAAGACTGTAAGGTGGGTGTTGTTTGCATAAAGTGTGGTGAACGTGATCACGTACAAGGTGACTGTCAGTGTAAGGAACTAAAATGTGTAAACTGTCTGGACTCAAACCGAAAACTAAATCTATCTCTTGACATCTGTCACTCTGCATTTGATGCGCAAAACTGTCAAACATTGCAACGACACCTGAATTCAGCAAAACTAAAAATTAAGTTGGATAGCGAATAGCAACTACAGCAATGTACGTCGAGTGAGACGAAAGCACATAGTGTTGTTAGATTGTGTCACCAGAATGTTCAGGGTTTAGGAAATAAGTTTGATGTTCTGGAGGTTAGTTTGGCGCAAGGTCTTGTTGATATATTGTGCATTTCTGAGCATTGGATGACGCAAGATAAGTTTAATAAAGTAGGCCTTAAAGATTTTAGTTTAATCGCGAGTTTTTGTCGATCGGAGAATATTCATGGTGGTGTTGAGGTGTTTTGCAGGTCAGATCTTCTTTCTGTAAGTAGCGAGTTAAATAATTTGACTAGTATTGAAAAAATTTTTGAAGTTTGTGGAGTCAGCATCTCCTTGCAGAATAATGTACCTATTGGGATATTTTGTATTTATCGATCCCCATCTATTAATGTAAATAATTTTCTTGAGGAGTTTGCAAATTTCCTAGAAACCAACGTAAAAAATAATAAGCATGAACATATCATCATATGTGGGGACTTAAATATTGATTTTCTTAGTAACTCTATCGAACGAAACGAATTAATTAATTTGTTGGCTGCATACGGCTTTGCATGCCATGTTGATTCACCTACAAGACTTAATGCTTCCCTGGACTACATTTGTACCAACTTTTGTAATGATGATCATAAGGCTGTAGTTGATGACAATGGTCTATCTGATCATTCCTATCAATTATTTGAAATTAATTTAAGACCTCTTGAGGTGTGCGGCACACGTTTTGTTTATAAACGTTTTTTTAGTGCGGCCAACTATAATGAGCTTTACCATTACTTGCGCAAAGAGACTTGGATGTCAGTGTATGAAGCGTGCGATGTCCATGATGCATTTAGGGTTTTTATAGAACTATTGTCAACCTATATAAATATAGCATTTCCTTTAAAAAAGGTTTTCCTGGATAGAAATAGAAAAAAGCCTTGGATTACTCGGGGCATCCGTACGTCTTCGAAAAATTTGAAATTACTTTATAAGTTGGTCGTTGATTCAAATAGTGTCATAATCAAAAACCATTATAGATTATATAAAAAAATATACAAGAATGTTATAGGGACTGCTAAGAAAGTATATAATGATAAGTCATATACCGCCTCTACTAATAAAAGTAAAGCCGTCTGGAATATTATCACAGACACATTATCTTGCAACAATACGAACAGAATTTCTAGTATGATATTTAATAGTAAAGCAACGGACGATAAACTCCAAATTTCTAATGGTTTCAATACATATTTTGTTAACGCACCTCAAAAATTTATGTTGAATCGAAATGCTGATGAGGCATACTTGAATTTTCCAATAAATAACAGTACCATGTTTTTCTCACCTGTCCTAGAACAAGATATATTAAGGATAATAAGATCTTTAAAAAAATCAAATTCATTTGGAATTGACGAGATTTCCAATAATGTATTAAAGTCCATTACTGACTTTATAGTGAAACCACTTTCGTACTTAATAAACATATCTCTGGAACGTGCAACATTTCCAGATGTGTTTAAAACTGCTAGAATAATACCTTTATTTAAAAAAGGCGATAGTATGTTGTGTGAAAACTATCGGCCTATATCTTTATTAAGTTCAATTGCTAAGGTACTGGAAAGGGTTGTTTTTGAACAAATAAGTAATTTCCTAACAGTATTTCGAATTCTTACCGATTGTCAACATGGATTTAGGAAGGGCAGAAATACATCTTCTGCAATACTGCAGTTGGTTGAAAGGCTTTGTGAGCAGCTGGATAATAGTAAAAAGTGCTTTGGACTTTTCATGGACCTAAGTAAGGCTTTTGATTTGATCAATCATAATCTATTAATATCAAAGATGAACAGATATGGACTAAGAGGTAATGTGAGTGACTGGTTACAGTCATATCTAAAAGGTAGAGATCAAGTTGTGGATATTGATGGAGTGAGGTCGAATGGAATGAAAGTTTCTACGGGTGTTCCACAGGGGTCCATTCTCGGACCGCTGCTTTTTTTTTTTCAATTTTTGTAAACGATTTACCGAATATCGTTAATGACCAAAGTAATTTAACCATGTTTGCAGACGATAACAGTTATGTATGCTGTGACAGCACCACTACTTTGGCTCTAGATAAACTTCAGAATATGTTAAGAGTTTTTGAACAGTGGTTCAAAACTAATATGTTAAGTCTTAATGCTGAAAAGACTGTTTTTATAAATTTTGTGCCTAGGGCATCCCAATTTGTTGAAAGTTTTCTGATTAGGACTAATGTAAACGGACATTCCATTGCTCAGGTAACGGAGACTAAATTGTTAGGTGTCTATATAGACAACAGTTTAAATTGGGGATGTCATATAAATGAATTGTGCAAAAGGCTTTCATCGGTGTGTTTTGCCATTTTTCGATTAAAAAGTGTCGTTAACTTTAATACAATAATGTCTTATTACTATGCACACTTTGTGTCTCGATTGAAATATGGCTTAATATTTTGGGGTGCTTCCCCTAATATGGTCAGAGTATTTAGAATGCAAAAAGAGCAGTTCGAAATATTGCAGGTGTCAGATCAAGACATTCATGCCGTGAACTTTTCAAAAAATTTGCTATACTCACTCTGCCTGCTATGTACATATTGGAGGTTCTGATTTATGTTAAGAGTAATTTGAATAAATTTGTAGCCATGGCCGACATGCATAATTACTACACAAGATATAACAAAAATTTAGTTATACCAGAACACACATTATCTCTATTTGAAAAGAGTCCCTATTACAGCGGCATAAAGCTTTTTAATAGTCTGCCGACTAGTATTAAATCTCTAAATTTAAGTATGTATAAGAGACTAATATCAAGATTGTTAGTTGAGAATGTCCCTTATAGCACTCAGGATTTTTTTCAGATTGAGGACTTTACATTATAAATGTTTGTATGTAAGCTAGAGTACGTGTAATTGTAACTTTTTGGATCTTTATATCATGAATATTTGTATGTTAGCTGCAGTACGTGCAACTGTAAAGCTTTTTAGATCCTTATTTTCACAGGATGTATACATTTTGTGACTTGACTTGACTTTTTCCATACCTTGTATCAGGTCTCATGAAATAAAAGTTTATTTATTTATTTATTTTATTTATTTATTTATATATATATATATATATATATATATATATATATATATATATATATATATATATATATATGAATATATAGATATAATGCCTAATGAGGGAATGAAGCCTATAGTTTTTGGGTGACATCGCTTAAGAAAAAGAGGGTAAAAGGTGTGAGATTACATATTTTTTTTATAGTTTTAAAGGAAAATACAAAAGGGGTATAAGGGATGGAGGTGAGAAGATTAGAGGGGTTGTTTATATGTCCTATTCAAGGTTTTTGGATTCGAAGTATTCAGACAATAGATTATTTTCTCATTACTTTTACTTTTACTCCATGAAGAAGGCCGAAGAGGTGGATGTCGTTAAATATTGTATAGTTTCAATAGCCTTTTGAAAATTTTTCCAGGTTTTCTGGTTGATGTAAATATATAAAGTGTTAATGGAATGGGGTAGGGGGTTAGAGGGATTTCTTCATATATATCGTGCTATATGTTGGGAGAGTTGGGATACTTTACTCTTTGCTTGAAAAAGTCAACCCTTTTTAGAACTAGGGGGTTGCAAGGGAAGTAATGGGTAAATCACTTAACTGGGTTTTGTTGTCAGGAAGAAACTAGTTTAATAATTATTTGTATTCATATGTATAAAGTACAAAACGTATTTAGGATAGGAGAGGACAGTAGATTCCAATATATCATATTATATGTCGCGTTTACTGTTCTTGGATTCAAGTAACTTGAAAATCATGTTGAAATATCAGAAGAAAAAACTGGAATGTGTTATTTAATTCGTTGTTAATTAAATGTTTAAATTCATTATTTTTTTAAGTCATACCGTGTTATATTTGTATAATATATAAAAAAAAGCCTGTATTCATTCAGCCAATTCCGCTACAGTCTGGATTTTTCTTCTTTTCTTTAAACGGCTCAACGTTTTAAGAAGGACTAAAAAGACAGATAATCCTCTTTGTTTGTACAGATGTCTCTAATTTTTTAAGTTACACGCCATTCTTGGATTACCCTAAAGTCTTTTTTACGGTTTTTTTTTTATTTATTTCCTTAGGAAATTAAGCTGTTACAAAAGGCTTACTTAATACTAAAAGAATTCTTTTATGTTTTAAACGCTTGATTCTTAAAATGTTCTAGCTTAAACAAGTTTTTTGGACCTTTTATTTATCATCATTACGGAAGGCGCGGACTCCAAAACATCATCAAAATCATAGAAAATATTTACGCAACAAATTACGTCACAGCAAAATAAATGGTGAACTTACGGGTCCAATTCCAGTAGAAAAAGATATTTGTTGAGGAAACATTTGAGTCCAATATATTTGAATGTAATAATGGATGAAATAATTAGAAAAAAAAGGAAACGTAGGAGTTATAGGATATGAAATAAACAAATTAAGAAATATGTTTTTTTTTTGTAGGTTCTCGTTTCGCATTATCGATGCTTAGTGGTCGGTTGTTGATGGCAAATTGAGAATTTTCTAGCTGCGCAAGCTATTTACATTCGGTCATGTAACAACATATCTCGGCACTTAAAAAGTGTATTTATTTGAAAGTCTTTTATATCATTCGACAATAAAGGATTGTCATTAAAATGCTAATGATTTGGTAGTTTGTCCAGACTCATCAGCGTCGATGATACCCTTTCAGCATATTCATAGGGCAAAGATTTCCAAATTGCCCGAATTCGCCGTGACAGCTGCTTCACTGTGTATACTTTTTTTATTACGAAGCTCCTGCTTGATGTATGACAACATGTTTTCGATTGGATTTGCATCGGGCGAATGGGATGGCCAATCTAGTGTGACCATACTGGATTCCTCTTTCCACTAGCTTCACATTTTACTCTGTTGTTTGAGGTCGTTATTTTCTTGAAGAACTCCTGATTTTTATCGACAAACCACCGTTTGGCAGTCGATAATAATGCCTTTTTGTAAATCTGGAGCATTTTTTGAGCGCTCAAATTGTAGGTAAAGATGAAGAGTGACCAAAACCTTTTTCCGAAAGACATCCTCAGACATGGATCTTTACAGGGTGCGTCACGACGCGTTGAACCAATCGGTTACTGGAAAATGACCAGGCTCGTGGAGTGATAATATAATCTTAAACTGAAGCTACGGCAAAAAAATTACATTGCTCCAGTTTAAATCTATGCTTTCCTGTATCCATGAGAGTAGTTTCTCTCTCTTATACTCCGCTACTTCAAATCATTAGCCCGGAGATAAGTGCGAATCGGGAAAGCATGCTAATAATAATGTTTTCGTCCGTGTCCGACACGTTTCTTCTCGAGAAAATCGTTTTACCCACTTGCTAACGAATGTCCACGACTTGACCATATGCTTAGCAGCCCCTATATGCGTCATTGTCGAACATTGGAATACAGCCTCGAAGCACGAAACATATGCGTCACCCATGTTCGATAATATATTATTTAACCATAAATGAGGTTAGAAATGAATCTCTTTCCACAAACTATTGTTTACAGGGGTACCAACAATAACCTCAAAAAAAAAAAAAGAAATTTTTTTTAGCGACTACAAGTGATAGGCGAAACGTTCTTAGTGGACCGACTGTATGCCTGGTCATGACTGTTGATTGTAGCGGTAATTAATTGTCACTCTAGGCTAACATGTATGATTTCGGCGTTTGCTTTGGTTACTTCTTTTATTACACATTTTCATGCTAGAAAGCTGAGTTCAACTCTTTTGTTTAAGTTACTAGTTTTCTCAAAAGTGATGGTTTTCCGGATGTACGTAGTTTGTTTATGGGGATTTCTGTCACACGACACTGTATACTCCCTGGTTTTCTTCTTCTTTTTACGACGCCGTCTCCTCACCAAAGTTGGCGATCTATATAGCTAAACGAACTTTAGAAACTGCTTCTCCAAAAAATCCCTCGAAGCACATCCAAACCTCCTTCTCACGTCCTTCAGCCAAGAATTCTGTCGTCTTCCGATCCATCATTTGCCCTTTATTTTGCCTAGTTTTCCAGCTTCATTTTATTTTTCGGTTTCTAAGCGACGATTCTATTGTTTTATGTGATTTGTGAACGGTAGTATATTGTGCTTTCGTACAAATTGTCCGATGTAGTCTGTCATATCTTCGAGCTAGGGGAGTGAGATTCTAGGTTGGCTGAGGTAGTGCCTGAGGTTCAGTTCGTGTTCCGTATTGTGTTGCATGATATTCTTAATTGTCCAACATACCAGGTGTACAAGTATGAAATGCGGATTTTAGACAACAGATAGTGCACCAATGCCGTTTGTGTTACAAAGATTTGACACTGCGCCATTTTGTTGTGTCATCAACAAGTGTCAGACGCGCACGAGTGATAGATTGGAAAAGTGTGTGCATAGTGTTGTGTTGTTGTGTTCAATATGTCGAAATTTATACCGGGCAAAGAGCATTTGCAGACAGCATTATTTTTTTGTTTTCATTTGAAGAAAACTGCTGTTGCATCATACCGATGACTTCGAGAAGCTTATGGTGAACATGCTCCATCACAAGATACGTGTGAACGATGATTTCGGTGTTTCAAAAGTGGTGATTTCGATGTTGCAGACAAGGAATGTGGAAAACCTCCAAAAAAACACGAAGATATGGAATTGCAAGCATTGTTGGACGAAGATGATTCGCAAACACAAAAACAACTCGCCGAGCAATTGGGCGTTAGTGAACAAGAGGTTTCAAATCAGCTACGAGAGATGGGAAAGATTCAGAAGCCGGTAGATGGGTACCACATGAGTTGAACGACAGGCAAATGGAAAAGCGCAAAAACACGTGTGACATTTTGCTCGCTCGGTACAAAAGGAAGTTGTTTTTGCATCGTATAGTTACAGGAGATGAAAAGTGGATTTATTTTGAGAATCCCAAGCGCAAAAAATCATGGGTAGACCCAGGCGCACCATCCACATCGACCGCAAGACCGAATAGCTTTTGCAGAAAGACGATGCTCTGTGCTGCTGTTAAAACCTGGGAAAACGGTTAATACTAAACGTTACCAACAACAATTGACCGATTTGAACCGTTCGCTGCTTGAAAAAAGGCCAGAATACCGAAAGAGGCAACACAAAGTCATTTTTCTTCATGACAATGCTCCATCACATACGGAAAAACCAATTCACGACACGTTGAAAGCACTCAGCAGGGAAGTTCTACCCCATGCGGTTTACTCACCAGACTTGGCTCCTTCCGATTACCACTTGCTTGCATCGATGAGTCACGCACTTGCTGAGCAGCGTTTTGGTTCGTACGAAGATGTGAAAAAATGGCTCGATGAATGATTCGCAGCAAAAGGGGTAGATTTTTACTGGCGTGGTATTCACAAATTGCCCGAAAGATGGGAAAAATGTATAACAAGCGATGGAGCATTCTTTGAATAAAGCACTTTTTATCATTCTTCCGAATTTAGCATATTTTTTTAGAAAAAAAACCCGCATTTCATACTTGTACACCTGGTATATTATGTGCTTGGGACGCCTTTCTGCAATCTTCTGTACAAGCTGGTCTAGGAGCAGCAGTTGAGTGTTTTCCTCTAGCTTCAGTGTGATATTGAGTTTTCTAATTTAAGGAGTTCAGGTGATTCAAGATCATTTTTCCCAAGGACCACAGCAGGAAGTAGAAGAAGAAAAAGAAGATTTATGTTAGAAAAATGCAAATTTCTATCTTCTTCTTCTTTATAAGCCACTGCTTCTCCACTGCAGAAGATAGGCCTTTTCAAGTTTCTTCCCATTGTCTCTATCCTGTGCAAGATGGAGCCACCTACTGCCTGTTATCACTTTGATATCATCAGTCCATCTTTTCATTGGTCTTCCGACACTTCGTGTGCTCTCCCAAGGTCTCCATTTAAGTAATTTTGTTGTCCATCTACCATCATCCACATGTCCTGCCACAACCTTTAATTTTGCTACTCTTTCACTAATATCTGTAATTCTTGTTGTTCGTCTGATAGTCTCGCTTTTAATGTGCTCTCGTAAACTAACACCTGACATCTGTCTTTCCATTACCCGTTGCATACATTGGAGTCCACAAAGACTATTTTTTGTAAGGGTCATGGTTTCCAGCCCATATGGAATTACTAGAAATATCCTTTTCGTTTTAAGGTAATGGGGATATGTCTGTTTTTTAAAATGAATCTCAGTTTTTGAACTGCAGTCTAGCTAAGACCAATTCGCCTTAATATTTCTGCCGTTTGATTGTCCCTATCCAATCTAATTCAAATCTCTACAGCTTCTATTGTAGGGTGCTATCCAAAGCTAGAATATTTCCAATAAACGCGCAAATTCAATTTCTATTATCATAAAACGAACATAAAACGGAAATCCAATAACAATTCGTCACAAAGTACAAAACACCATCGAATTTCTATTTACCCTTTTGTACCCCCCGGAGGTAGAGAAAATTAACAATACACTGTACGACCGGCATGTTATTTTGCCCGTTTTTCACGTGTATCGTTTTAACTAAAATCGAATCTTTTGTATAGTGGGAGCAGATCCAATTGACCCCCGGAGCGGTATTGGGCATTTTGGATGATGTCGACATTTTTTGACGCCGCAGGCTACGGATTTATTGCGATAATTTGACCTGGGAAATAGAATAATACGTTTCCAATTTTACAGAAAAAAGATTTTATAAATCAAAATGATATTTCGGAGTTGTTTATCGTCGATGTTTAATGATATGTGGAATTTTCGATGTTATTAATAATAAATTCGATACGACACTTGCGGATAAATCGACTCCAAATAGTCAAACATCCGAAAAATATGTGTGATCTTTATAAAATTAAGAAAATGTTTGCCTGTATAAACAAGATTCAAGCATAATAATTTGTAGTCAAACGTACGAGTTTTTAAATTTTTTGAGTGTAGTTTAGAGAGTTTTTCTTATATACGAGAGCTTATTAATAAGTTCCTAGGCTGGCATAAAAAGAACCAGTAAATCTCAAAAAACCAAAAATTATCTGTCTTGGTTTGCAAATTAATTTTCTTCATTTGAATGAAAATTGTGTTCTTTTAATATATTATATATATATATATATATATATATATATATATATATATATATATATATATATATATATATATATATTACATATATATATATATATATATATATATATATATATATATATATATATATATATATATATATATATATATATATATATGTGATATATATATATATGATTATCGGGAATCGGTCTGGACTGTAAATAAAACTCTTTTCTTCTTTAAAACTCAATATTTCGTTATCGTTTGATAACTTCTTCAGGAGTAACTACAAAATTAATACACCTATATTAACACACTATTCTCTTTCGTCAAGGCATTAAAATATTGAAATATAAAACAAACAATTATGAAACAAACGAACAATCAATTAAAACACGTACGAAAATGCGAGTTTGTCCTGGAAACCAACATTCAACATCTCGATTTACTACAACAAACTGAGTGTAAATAGCCTCGGTACATATGCACTGCCGTGAATTCCAAACGAAACGGAAAAACAGCAACAGAAAAACGTCTTTAATTTACTTTATACTAAAAGGTGGCAAATATTTATTTGTTATTATTGCTGTAATTGTAAATGATTAAAACCTATTAATTATGTTGCTATATATAATACTAAGTTGATTAGTGTCTGATTTATAGTTAATTGACTTTGGGTCCCTGTTGATATGGTACATTTCTTTAAAAAGTCTCCCTTTATAGTTGCTGTCATGAGCTAAGATTTTAACGTTGTTATAGTCAAAATTATGACCCGTTTTCAAATTATGTTGCACCACAGCACACGTATTCTTTCCCAATCGGGAGTCACTCCTGTGCTGTGTGAGTCTCTGTTTCAACCACTGACCTGTCTGCCCAATATAACAGGCTTCACATTGTAAACAAGATAATCTATAAACTACAGAGTTATTATATAAAATAGGTGTTCTATCCTTTATTTTTGAAAACAGGTCAGAACCTCGTATGCTGTTATATTTCGCAATTTTTATATTTGGAAAATCTCTGAATAAGGCGACAATTGAGTTTGTGATTGGCTTTATAAATTGTAGCTTCCTGTATATCCTATGCTGTGCAGGCGTCTCGTCAGTAGGGGCATCAACACTATCCGAATTATAAATTAATTTTCGTAAAATGTGTTTAGGGTAGGCATTGTTGACAAAAATGTTATACAGCTCGTCTAGGTTTCTTTTTCGAAACCTATCATCACTGATGCGTATGACCCTGTTTTTCATTGCTATTACGGTGTTAAATTTTTGATTTTTTTGGGTGATTTGAGAAATAATTAATGAATCTGCCTGACGCTGTGGGTTTTTTATACCAGTCAAGTATAATACTGTTGTCACTCGTTCTTATTACTTTAGTGTCCAAAAAAGGAACACTGAAGTCCTGTTCTATTTCGATAGTGAATTGTATATGTGTGTTGAATGCATTAAAATGGTTTAAAATGATTTCTGTATTACCCTTGGGTACAGCGCAAATCAGATCATCAACATACTTGTACAAAAAGGGTAGGTTGAATGGTAATTGAGGAACCACCGTTTCCAAAAGATGGTCCAACACCACCTTGGCCAAAACTGGACTGATAGGAGACCCCATTGGAGTTCCAAAAATTTGTTTGAAAAATTTTTGGTTGAAACTAAAATATGTGTTGTTGAAGATGAATTTAATGAGAATCAAGAAATTATGCTTTGAAATCATGGTTTTTGTTTCAATCAGTTCCCACTTTTTTTCCAGAATAGTTAGGATTAAGTCTAGAGGTATATTTGTAAACAACGATACTACATCCAAAGATATTAATACATACTCTTCTGGTAATGTCACTTCCTTTATTTTGTTGACAAACGAGAAGGTGTCTCTAACATTGTAATCCTTGTCATCCTCAAAAGCAACACTCAAAATTTTAGCTAAGTATTTTGATAGATTGTATGTCGTTGAATTCACTGAACTTATAATTGGTCTCAGAGGAGTGTTTGTTTTGTGAATTTTGGGTAAACAGTAGAGTTTGGGAAATGTGGAATTGTAAATTACTAACTTCTTGTACAGTTGTTCATCTATTTCGCCTTTGTTCTTTAAAAATTTTATTAAATCATTAAAGCTTGTTTGTATAGTACTGGTAGGGTCTTTAGATAGTGAAGTGTATGTAGTCTCGTCTTGTAGTAAAGTTTCAGTCTTATGAATATACTCATTTTTGTCCATTGCAACAGTGCATCCCCCTTGTCCGATTGAAGAATGTAAATCTCCGGATGAGATCTTAGGAATTCTTTTGATTTTTTGAAGATACGAATAAGCCAATGGGGTTTCTCAAATTTTGATTTATAAAAGAAGTTAGTTACTAAATTAGTTGCTCTCGCTCTGAGAATATCCTTAGAATTCTCTGGGGTGTCATCAATTATATTTTCAATCTCCGCCAATAGACTGCCAACGTTAATATCTTTATACGTACCCGGTACACCAAATTTGGGACCCAGTGAAAGAAAGTCAGAAACATCTTTAGGGATTTCAACTTTAGATATGTTTTTGAACCACTTTGTATTGTTTTTTAAATAATTGTTGGTCATTAGTGTTGTTGTTCATTAACTTTTGAAATTTCTGTAAATTCTTTTGTTTGATCTTGTTAAACCGGAAGTTGAATTTTTGCTTAACTCTCTTTTCATATTCATTAAATATATGTGGAGGCAAATAGCTTTGTAATTTTAATCGAATGTCCGTCAACCTCCGCTGTGCAATCGAGATGCTGTTACAAGTCAGTTTTACTTCGAAAGACAAAGTTTTTTTACTTAAACTATTAATAAAATTATCTACCTGGGTTAGTTACTCCTGAAGAAGTTATCAAACGATAACGAAATATTGAGTTTTAAAGAAGAAAAGAGTTTTATTTACAGTCCAGACCGATTCCCGATAATCATATATATATATCAGATTGATGCACGGTCGATAACATATCACCAAATCTTATATATATATATGTATATATATATATATATATATATATATATATATATATATATATATATATATATATATATTGTAACATTAATTTTTTCCTAGATTTTAAGACCATGTAATGTTACTGATTTTTCGCTTTATATTGTACTCCTTTTCATCTTTGTATCGAGCAGTGTATTTCGCAGATCGCTCGTGGTACGATGTGCAGTGCGGGTTTTCGACCGAATCTATCGATACGCCGGGATTGGTCAAATGTTTGTATCCGGAGTTTTGGTTCCGGCGTCGCCATATTACAGAGAGAGTGCCCACGGCTTATTTAAGCGTCCGGAGGACACGAATCGAGGCTTATTTCCACCAAGCCGCCGTGAAGGCTGAGTACCATCAAGCCGCAGCCAGGCTAATTTCCACCAAGCCGCCGAGAAGGCTGACTTCCACCGAGCCGCATAGAGGCTTACGACAATATCTAAGAGAGCCAAGTTAAGCACGGGTTTTTTATCATAAAGCCGTAGTGGGCTCTGTGTGTTTTCTAAATGGAGTAGCCAAAGTAGGCTCTTCTCAAAAGTGTGAAATCGGTTTTGTGTTCCATTGAAGGCCTAGAAGCCTGTAGGAAAACCGTAAGTTACCAGAACATACATCAATAAATATATTCCCCGCAAATAAGTGTTTTAACAGCAATTTGAACTGAAAAACCGCGAAGTGAAAATCACGACTCTTCGATTTCGGGGTGTAGTCAAGTTTTAGAAGTAAAACCTCTGATTTAGGGACTCTAATTTATAAAAACTACCTTTAGGCTAGAATTTTTTTGTATTTCTTAAAACTGCAAAGGTTGGAACGTTTATTTTAAATCAGGAATAAATTTTCTTTTTTGTTGATTAAAGCTAGTGTCTCACTGAATACCTATTTTTCTTTTCAGGATAAGAAAAGTTGTACTAGACTAATTCTTTGTAGCAACAACCGTGAAACACTTCAGTATTTTTTCATTTTTTTAACTGAAGTTAGATCCTTTCTATTTTAAAATGAATGGTGCCCAAAATTTGTACAGCCGAAGCTTTTTAAAAATAGAAAATAATTCCAAAAAGACGTATAACAATTATCTCTTACCCATATTTCTCTACCAAGGAAAACTGAGCTAGTGTTTGTTTAATTTCTTTAGTTCTTTTAAAATCATTATTCACTCAATTCATTCTCAGAAATTAAAAAGAGGGCAAGTTCACAGGTTACAATATATATATATATATATATATATATATATATATATATATATATATATATATATAGTTGAAAAGGACAATTCATCACAGACAAAAGAGTAATTAATAAGGAAACCCAAATATGCAAGTGAAAAACTTTAAAATATGCGCAAAAATATGCAAAAAATTTTCTCAAAATATGCGCATACATGTTGTAAGTATGCAGGCAAATTAAAATT
Organism: Pachyrhynchus sulphureomaculatus; assembly: GCA_019049505.1. NCBI lineage: Eukaryota > Metazoa > Arthropoda > Insecta > Coleoptera > Curculionidae > Pachyrhynchus > Pachyrhynchus sulphureomaculatus. The sequence continues at coordinate 113,248,350 of CM032452.1, read as the reverse complement.
CTGCTTTGTACCTTTTTTATTAGATTACCTAGAAATACATACGTTTACGTATGTATTTCTATTTCGTGGTTTCGTTGAATAGAAATTTTGTTCGTTAAATGGAACAAAAATAACTTAAATGACATTGAAAATAGCATCAACGGCAAAATCCTGACAAAAATTTCGTTATGTTTAAATATTAAACGAAAATGAAATACCCTGTATATTCAATAGGTATTCAAAAATTGTACTTACAATTTTAACACATGCAGAACAGTAGATTTTTCCCATATCTATTCTTAGTTCTTTGTATGGTTTAATCCACACTGACACACTAATGGCTTTGGGCATTTCACTGTAGTAAAATACGACTCACAAGATAAAAAGCACAAATCGACGTAACCACTTTAAAAGCACAACCAAAAATGAAATATAATAAATTAATAATACAAATATGGTCTGATGGCCGTCTGGCTTGACTGGTTTTTACTGACCATAAAATAATAAAATTTATGAAAACGCCTGCCAAAGACCTACATTATTATAAATTCCTTCAAATATGCACATATATGCTATTTTATGCATTTATGCGAATATTTAGAAAAATGCATATAAAATGCAAAATATGCAATATATGCGCTTTGCATATTTGGGTGTCCTTAGTAATTAATGTCAACTCAGAAGAAATTCCTGACATAGAAATGGTTAGTTAAAAGTTAAAAAAGCCTTACAACAGATGAAAAGTGGAAAAGCGGCTGGAGAGGATGATATTATACCTGAAATGCTAAAATGCGGAGGTGAAGCCCTAATGAATGAATTAAAAGATCTTTTTAATGAATACCTCAAATGTGAAAATATACCAGAAGACTGGGAAAACGCCATAGTAATCTTAATATACAAAAAAGGTGATACCCCGAAAACCTAGAAAACTACCGGCCAATTAGTTTACTTTCCTAAGTTTACAAGCTGTTCTCACGAATCATAACAAACAGACTGGAACACAAAATGAAATTATACCAACCGATGGAACAAGCTGGATTCAGATCAGGCTTCAGTACGATTGAGCACTTGCACACATTGAGAATACTAATTGAGAAGGCCACCGAATATAATGTACCAATGTGACTCACATTTGTAGATTTTCGCAAGGCTTTCGGCACACACAAATGGGCGCTTATAAGAGCTCTTAGAAATGCTCATATAGACCACAGATACAGTGAACTGATAGCCAGAATATATGAACTAGCAACACTCAAAGTTATGGTAAACCAAGAACTAACAAACAAGATCCCAGTGAACAGAGTAAGGCAGGGCGATGTAATATCGCCTAAGTTGTTTACGATGATCTTAGAAGATGTATTCAAAGAACTGAATTGGGACGAAAATGGCCTTCTGATAGCTGGCGATCGGCTAAACAACCTGAGATTCGCAGATGACATTGTAATTATAGCAAACAATAAGAATGAAATGATCCAGATGATCACAGATCTCCACCACCAAGCAAGAAAAGTGGGACTTGACATAAATTTCTCCAAGACGAAGTACATGAGTAACGAAGAGACCAATGATGAAAATATAGTCATTGAACATTCAACAATAGAAAAAGTAAACAAGTACATCTCTCTTGGCCAAATAATAACGATAGGAAAGGAAAACCAGCAGCTTGAAATAGAAAGAAGGATACGTATGGGATGGGCAGCATATGGAAAATTGAAATATGTACTGAATATAAACATTCCTCAAAGATTAAAAAGCCAAATTTATAATCAATGTATCTTACCAGCTACAACGTATGGAGCCGAGACATGGGTTTTAACTAAAAGAACAATAGAAAAACTACAAGTTCACCAACGAGCAATCGAAAGGAAGATGTTGAGTGTTACTTTGTAGGAGAAGAAAACTAATAAATGGATTAGACAACAAACAAAGGTGGATGATATCATCAAACGGATAACATCTCTGAAATGGAGCTGGGCTGGCCATGTAGCTAAAGCGACGTATAAATGGAGTGGCAAGATCACTAGGTAGAGACCATAGGGTGAAAAGCGAAGCATAGGAAGACCCCAACTGAGATGGAGCGACGATCTGAAGAGAATCGGAGGGCTTAACTGGTATCAACAAGCACAACATAGAGAAAAATGGAAAGATTTGAGAGAGGCCTATACCCGACAGTGGGTAGAGAGCGGCTGAAGGAAGAAGATATATATATATATATATATATATATATATATATATATATATATATATATATATATATATATATATATATATATATATATAAATAAAGCGTTCATAGGCTATGGAAAGGCTTTTAATTCTGTCGAAAGATGGCCAATCATCAACGGCTTGAACAATACACTACCCTAATCAAAGATATATATGAAAATGCAAAGTACATAAACCTGAGTACAGAACAGACACGTATAGAAATAGATGTAAGACAGGAAGATACAATCACTCCTAAGTTATTTATTACAGCTCTAGAAGAGAGAGAGAGAGAGAAGTATTTTGCCAATTAGATTGGACAAAGAAAGGTATAAAGGTGGTTGGTGTGTATCTGAGTCATTTAAGGTTTGCAGACGATATTGTAGTCATCAGTAGTAATCCACATGAGTTACAAGAAATGACAAATGAATTGAATTAACACTCAAAGACAATTAGTCTTAAAATGAATAAAAGTAACCACTTATAATAACATAGTTATAAATTTGGAAGAAATAGCTCTCGAGATTGTTAAGAATTATGTGTATCTGGGGCAAAAAATTCGACGTGAGGCAGTGTCTCGGATGAAATTTCAAGAAGAATCAGGCTTAGATGGTCCGCATTCGGGAAACTGAATTATATATTCAAAGATAAAGCAATCACAAATAAGTTAAAGTCCAAAGTTTACGACCAGTGCATCCTACCCGTAATTACATATGGCGCTGAAACTTGGACACTGAATAAGGCCGAAATATAAAAACTAGCTCGGATCCAGAGAGCAAACGAAAGACAGATGATCGGGATAAAACTTAAAGATAGAGAAAGAAACAAGTGGATCCGTGAGCAAACGAAATTAAAGGATATTATAGAGCACGTAGCAGAAAGAAAGTGGCAATAGGCTGAACATATAGCACGCACGACTGCAGATCGATGGACCAAGCGAACATTAGAATGGAGACCACGAGAACAGAAAAGGAGAGTAGGGCGTCCCGAAACAAGAAGACGGAATGAATGACAACAGCTGCAAATAGATATATGGAAATTCAGGAAGAAGGCCTACATCCAGCATTGGATAGAACTAGGTTTATTGTGATATATATATATATATATATATATATATATATATATATATATATATATATATATATATATATATATATATATATTCTTTTACAACCTATCTCTCTAGCCTCCGCTTCATAGCGTCCTGCGCCTTCGAGTTTCCAGTCTTCATTCTCGTGTTTCAGCTCAATCTCTAGGCTGCAAGTGACGTTCCGACATTGCCTTTTGGATTCCACTCATCCACGTGGTCTTAGATCTACCCTTTTTCCTCCATTCTGGAGGCTGCCATTCCATTATTTGTTTCAGTAGTCGATGAGCCCCTATGCATGCAGCACGTGATCATACCAGGAAAGCAGTTTTTGTTGTATATCACTTATAACATTAGTTATACGGTCCATGATTTCACGTATTCTTTCATTGGTTATGTGCATGGTTCTTGATATACCCGCAGATCTACATCAGAAGTCAATCTGCAGTACGAGTAGCTTCCGTTCGGTTTTCTTACTAAGTGAGAAAAGCCCGGTTTGCAGAAAAAAAAATCATTTTTTGTCATGACAATGCATTTGTTCACAGAGATGCTTTGGCAACAGCAAAACTGGTCGGATTAAGGTACGACTTATTAGAACACCCATCCTATTCGCCAGATTTGGCTCCGTTTGACTTTCATCTGTTCCCAAACCTCAAAAGATTTCTACGTGGGAAGCGTTTTTAAACAAATAATGAGGTGATAGCAATAGGTATTTTGAACGTTTTTGGAAAACCACTTCAGGGATGGGGTAAATGAATTGTAAAATCGCTGGAAAAATATATTTCGCCTCATTAATTCATCTTGTTTCATTTCCGCTTTCAAAACTTATTGATTCATCTATATTTATCAAAATTACTGATAGTTATTGACGAAAAAGTAAATGGTTTCATAATTATAATTAAGATAAGTACAGGACCACTGAACGAAATACCTTAAAACATCCTGCATAAGTAACTACTTACCATCCTTGTTCATACTAGCTTGAAAACATTTGGATAACCGACAGGCTCTACACTGATTTCTGTGAGTTTTATCTACTGGACATCTGCCTTTCAAATCTCCTGTAGCCTTACAAGTGTATACTCTGTTTCTGTGGATGCTTCTCTTAAAAAAGCCTGAACAACCTAAAAAAGAAAGATAAAGACTTCAAAATTTTAGTATTTAATTAACGTTTCTATTTATTATATACTGATTTCTATTATATACTGATTCTTTTTCTAATAGAATTGGCCCAACCTCGTTGGAATTTCTGCCTAGAATTTATTCTCGCATTGCAGACAAACTTGTGTTTGATACGAAGTTGGATTGAAAAGTTTCTGAACAAGATGAAATTAAAATTCTATCCTAATCCATTAAAGGCAGTGAAAGAAATCCGAGGAGCTAAGCCTGAGCAGCGTTCACGATTAATTTGTTGCTCACATCCATCGACAGTGGAAGTTTGTCAACAAAAGATGATTTAGAGTATCATGCGGTCATAAATTCCCTTGAATTAAAAGAAGAAACCTCAATAAAGATTCTGTATTCATCTTAATCCGCCGTACTCTCCAAATTTGACTTCGTCTAACTTTTCTATTTCCAAATAATAAAAAAAATGTCTATCCGGAAGAAATTTTTGTTGTATGCTCAAATGATAAGAATTGTGAATCATTATTTCTCTAGTTTCAATGCAAAACTATTATTCTGAGAGACCCAGAGGTCATGATTAACACTAGGCCAAATGTATTGTGAGAAAGGCTCAGAAATTTACAGTCTTCAAATAATAAGAATTGTGAATTATTTTTACTCTGGTTTCAATGCAAAATTATTATTCTGAGGGTCTCAAAGGTCTTGAGTAACACTACGCCAAGTGTACTGTGAGAAAGGCTCATAAATATATGGTTTTCTGAGTTACGTAGGAAACTTTTCAATCTACACTTGCGCATAAAATGTATATCATAGCGTATTAAATTGTGAATAAATATCGACAAAACGTTTTCCTGTATGGCAAGAGTTACGGCCATAAAAATTGTGGCATTTGCCATTTAATGACAAATTTGTCCGCGATTTTTCATTATACAGTGAAGCATGGTATTTTACACCTACTAAACATACTCAGCGTTTAACTGACACGTAACTATATTTCCTATAGCAAGTGACATATTTATTTTTAGTTTAGTTTAAGACGAATATTTAAGATGCTATTGATACAGTGATTGCTCATGTAACCTACCATCGCAGCTGTAGATTCCATAGTGTTTTCCAGAACTTCTATCTCCACAGACTTTACAGGGTATGTCCAAAAGCCGGTCCCCTTAAAACATAACGTTATAAATAGAAATATAATAATTGTTATTAACATACATGGAAAAATAACAAATATATTGCAAGCGTTTCATAACATAACAGCCACACCAAAAAAAAAAAGTTCATTACCACGAACTAAAATGCATGGATCCAGTGTATTTTTCGTCGCTGCATTCGAATCTGTAGTTAAAAAAGGTTTATCGTGTCATTTCTCTTTTTTGGCCAAAAAAAAACATTCCTTGAAATGAGATAAAACTGTAGTAATAATGTAACGAATTTTAATGAAGTGTGAAAAATGGTAATATTTTATAGTCTAGAGAAGAAAATATGCATGCAAACCTCAGCAAGCTATTTGTATTAATTAAACCAAAATCCATCCTTATAAGGGGTGAAAAGTACCCCTAAAACGCACGTGTGTTTAAATAACATGTACAAAGGACAAATTCTTGTATCTCTTAGGACAAAATATCTGAATCTGTGACAGCCAGACGGTACTCTTAAAGGGTTGAGACTCACCTATGCAGGGTGTAAAAACCACCCCCACCTACGGAGGTATCTCATAAGTTTCAATAACGACGAAAAAAGTTTAGGCTTTTGTAGTTTTAGACAGGGTGAACAATTATGGAGTAGATTCGCTAGAACTACCCATACACGACTGGTTGTCACATCAAATTCAGATATTTTGTCCTAAGAGCTACAACAATTTGTCCTTTATACATGTTATGTAAAGTCACGTGCGTTATTTGAGTTTTAGGGGTATTTTTCACCCCCTATAATGATGGATTTTGGTGGAATAGAAATAGCTTGCTATGGTTTGAATGTATATTCTCTTCTCTAGACTATAAAATATCTACCATTTTACACACTCCATTAAAAGTCATATTACTATAGTTTTATCCCATTTCAAGGTATGTTTTAGGCCAAAAAAAAAATGAGACGATAAATCTTTTTTTAAAAACGAATTCGAATTCAGCGTCGAAAAATACACTAGATCCATGTATTTTGGTTCGTGGTAATGAATTTTTTTTTTTTTTTGGTGTGGCTATGTAAATTAATTATAGATTATTTATATGAATGATCTGTTTCTTTCAATAATTTGTAACATCCAACAGATATTTCTTTATACACTCCTGGACAAAATAAACGCAACAATATATTAAATCATACAAATCTCTATAATGAATTAATTTTAATAATTTTTTATGAACATTGGTTACACTAAAAGTTAAAAAAAACTTATTCGGATACTTTAAAAGTGAATTAGCTACTAAATTTCTCTATAAGATTCGAATTAAAATTATTCTTAAGACCTAATAACAAAAATCGTTGAAATTATGTAATAATGAAAAAAATAAACTGGGACACTAGTAGCAAAATTAATGGTGTAACTGGGACACTAGTCCTCTACTTCGGATGACAGCGTTTATGCGCCTAGGCATGCTTCTAATTAAATTTTGGTTAAAATCTTGAGGAATTTGCTCCCATTTTGTGATAACTGCATTTTCAAGTTCCCTCAGGTTTCTAGGTGCAGGCATGTGACTTTTCACATTTTTCCTAAGGTGATCCCATGCATGTTCTATCGGATTCAGATCCGTGCTTTTTGGTGGCCATTGCATAATCGGTATATGAACTTGATTAAGATAATCGAGTACCTCCCTAGTCACGTGAGGTCGAGCGTTGTCTTGTATAAACAGGAAATTGGGCCCCACCAAATGACCGAAAGGCATCACATGTTCTATTACAATATTCTCAAGATAGTAGTCAGCATTCAGGAACTAACTCTGTGCGAGCATCAAAGCAGATGCCACCCCAGAAACATAACAGAGCCACCGCCGAATGGAATCCTTGCAGAGATATGGCAAGGAGCAAACCTCTCTCCTGGTCTTCGCCATACTCGCTCACGACCATCTGGATGTTCTAGACTAACCCTAGTTTTATCTGTGAAGAAAACTTGTTTCCAATCATCCACAGACCAGTTTTCGTGATTTCAAGCAAAACGTAACCTGGCAACTCTGTTCTCTCTAGTAAGCAAGGGCGCAGTGGCTGATCTCCTACTGTTTAATCCAGCTTCATTTAACCGTCTTCTAACTGTTTTAGAAGAAATTGTGACATTGCGAACAGCTTCGAGTTCGTTTCTTATTATAGAACTAGTGACAGTCCTGTTTCTTAAAGCATATTGTCTTATAAAACGTTCATCTAGGTCGCTAGTGCATCGTTTTCGCCCTTGCCCTAGCCTTCTAGAATAAGTTCATATTTCATTCAAGCGTTTTACCATACGACTTATTGTGGAACGATGTTTGCCTAACAAATTGGCAACATAACTCTGACAATATCCCTCGTCCAATAAAACTGAGGCTTGCACTACCTCGTGTTCAGTTAAATTCCTTGTTCAATTCATTTTTCTAATTCTTCGGGGTCAAAACTAAAACAGGCTACCACAAAAACGTATTACTTTGAAAATGGGAACAATTTATAAGCATACTTTTAAAGAAAATCTATCGCATTATTACAGAAAATTGTTTATCTTCTAAAAAATTCTTTAAAACTGTAAATCTAAACGAATTGTTTTGATTTCTGTCATGAACAACGCAACAAAATATGCATAGCCTACTATTCAAATACTCGATAAACTTTAAAACTGACATAAGAAAAAGATAAATTAATTTTCAGATTGTTGCGTTAATTTTGTCCAGGAGTTTATTACAATAGCAGGCAAAGCTGGGTTCCGAATCTAAAATTAGTCGATAGGAACACGTCAGTAATCTCCTCATTATTCATTAAATGGGTGTATCTGAGGAGGGATAGACTACCATAATATAATTAAAGAGTTTAGAATGTGAACTCAACAAAAAAGTGATTGTTTTGCTAAATATATTATTAATTTTAATATTATTTAAATAACGTAATATTGCATGGATGTATGGTTGTATATGTGTATGTTTGTCCCCAAGTATTTACAAAACTAATTAAACTGATTTTAGTGACTTTTTTTGTCCAATCAGGTATTTATTAATATAGTCAGAGAACTACTCAAAATATTTTTCAGTTTAAAAGTTATTTTTATAACTAACTCTGATAGTGGTCTATTGGAATATACCATCGCGCTTCATTAGAGCGCGTTCTTTAGACAGATTTCCTCCTAATACCTTCCCTATCAACGCCGGTATGCCCCAAAGTTCCATACTGTCTCCTACTCTCTCTCTCTCATTTCTGTCTGCTGGAAAGGACCAGGAATCCAATCTGCAGCTTTGCAGATGACAGTACGCCTACTTCTTCATTCACTTTGATAGCTCGGATATCGGCTATTCATGCAAATATCTGCAGACGGCAGGAAGTCGTTTAACTTAACAAAGACTTGGAAAAAATTCTATCTTGAGATGAAATTAACTAAGTAGAATTTAACGCTGCGTCAGTTTTTTCTAAAAAAAAACTATGTTGGATGCAAATATTTATTAGCATGAATATGTTGCATGGATTGCACAGAGAATGTCTCAAAAGCTGGGAATATAATTTCGAACATTACATATAGCAATGCATATCAATGTTTAAAATAGTTTCAGATCAAAACTCATTTCCAAAAATTCTGTACGTGCTTTTTAAAACACCCTCTATATTTAGTATTTATTCTGTGAACGCGTATACTCATTATAGCTAGATCACTCAACAATACTCAAAATAACACTTTTATGAAAAAAACTGATGAGTAAAAACATATTTATGAGATTAACCTAGCTTGTACATACTTGGAATGTTATAACTGATACAATATCAAAAGCTACTCTTACCTGTACCCATCCTACGCCCTGCTGGGGGCCTAACTTTGCCCCAAATCGAAGAATCAATCTTGAACACCACCTTTTACACGTATCACAAAAGAAAATCCAATAAATATCACCGAAAAGCAAGAGTAGTCTAGTCACAAAAAGTTTGTCACAATGTGTGTATCATCTATTGTGATATGGTGTCAATAGTTTGAAGTCGAATTTACAGTCTTCAGAAGAGAAGCAAAGTTAATTAAATTAATACTTCCTCTTACTCTAGTGTTAATATGAATTGTAAGCTTCCTATTACCTCAGAATAGAAAACAGTTTTTGCGTTCTTAAACATTAAGATACTGTTTTTTTTTCGATTTTAAAGCATCTCTGCGTTGCGGTTCAAAAAATCACAATACTTGGAAACAATCTAAATGTCCTTTCTGTCAAGATTACTTCAATATTATCGATAATTTTTTGACTTCTATTACCCCTAAAATTCGGACGCGTCCAGCAGGAACAAAATTTTCGCGCTGACTGAATCGTTGCCGCTTTCTGGCATCGGCAAAACGGGGTGGCCTGCTGACGATGTTCGGCAGGTCTGCAGGCCATTTTGTCACCACCCCTAGTGCCGACATGTCATCCCCCTCCATTCTAGTTTATCTTTGTTTGGCTGGAATAAGATTGTTAGATATAGGATGGTTTCAGGGTGTTTATAATTTTATGGGGCATGATACACCGTTGTTTTTATTACTAAATTAAAAAAACTGATTGCTGTTTCCTATTTTCTCCTTAGAATGTAAATTTAGTTCTCGAGTTTTTTAAAGTGTTTTAGTTTTTAGAAAATACTTGTAAAATTTGTATCAGTAAAAATAACACGTTGGCTGTTGATCTGACACATAGATGTCACCCTTTTCAAAAAAAATCCATATGATTTTTAGGAAGTACCAATCTTCAGACGATACGTGTCAAAATTTCATGACATTTCGACGATTAGTTTACAAGTTACAGTGGTTTTAGTGACGAGACTTTTGATATTTTTAAAACAATGGAAAAAATCGAATTTCGTGAGTTGATTAAAGACTGTTTTTTGATGGGAAAAAATATCGTTCAAGAAAAGCAATGCCCTGATAAGTGTTACGGGAACTCCCAACTGAGGTGGTTACACCGGAAAACATTTAAAAAATCCACAAAATTGTTTTGGATTACCGTAAAGTGAAATTGCGTGAGATAGCTGACACCCTAAAGATATCAAAATAACGTGTTGGTTGGCGCTCATAAACAACAACATGTTGATTATGAGCGCTGTTTGTTCCTGCTTAAGCGCAATAAAAAGGATTTTTTATGCGGTATGTGACAATAGATGAAACATGGATCCGCCGTTACACACCGGAATCAGTCAGCTGAGTGGACAGCAGCCGGGGAAAGCCGCCCGAAGCGACCATAGACGCGATAATCGGCTGGGAAGGTTTTGGACTCTGTATTGTGGGATGCGCATAGAATAATTTTCATGGACTATGCCGAGAAGGAAAAAACCATCAATAGCGAATATTACTAAAGTTATTGATGCGTTCGAAGGCAGAAATCGCATAGAAACGGCCTCAAATGAACAGGAAAAAAATGATTTTTCATCAAGATAATGCACCGTGTCACAATTCAGTAGTTACGATGGCAAAATAGCATGAATTGAAGTTCGAATCGTTTCCTCATCCACCGTATTCTCTAGATTTGGCCCCCAGCGACTATTATCTATTCGCAGACCTAAAAAAAATGCTCGTGGGAAAGAGATTTGGCTCCAAAGAAGAAGTTATCGCCGAAACTGTGGCCTATTTTGAAGGCAAAGACAAATCCTTCTACAAGAAAGGTATAGAAATATTAGAAAAGCGTAGGACTGATTATATCCGAAGAAGACCATTAATGAATAAAGTCGAATTTTAGAAAAAAACAATGTGTTTTAAGTAGCTAGACCAAAAACTTTTCCGCCTACGTGTTATGAATTATGATACAATTTCAAACAGAAAGTTTTGGGGAAGAGAGTCAAAATTCTTAGATGAGAAAAATTTGAAATATTTTCACAAAAATCGAAATATGAAGATAAAATTTTAAAAATCTGAGATAACTACCTGAATCTTCAAGATGAGGAGTTTAAAATTCAGAAATAAAAAGTCAGAGTTTTTTGGACACCAAAAAGCAAAACGAAATCTCGGAAAAAAAGCTTAAAAGTCTGAATGAACAAATAAAAATCACAAGTTAAAAACCCGATTCTAAAAAAGCCACAACTTTAAGAATAATTGTCAGAATTTTAAAATAACTATAATAAGATGATAAGAAAACAAATATAAATATTCATCAAATGTAACTGAAATAAGATCTTGCAAACAAAATTCTTGGATTTTGAGGTAAACAGCAGAAATTTTAATAATTCTGAGATAAAGAGAAATCCCGAGATATATTGGTCTCAAAATTTGAAGAACTAGAAGGTCAAAATGCTTAAAAAAAGAAACCAATTATAACATAAAATAACCGACCAAATGCAGTCGGACCTGCGCCATTAGTATTCGGTACGTTGATTGCTTTTAAAATAAAAATTTTTGTTACGGAGGTATAAAAAATTACTTCCGATTTTACCTCCCAAAACTAACCCTTTAAGTCAAGTCAACTTTCAAAGCTACACGGCTCTGATGAGGCTATCATTTCCTAGAAAATCGGGTGTGACAGATGGTCAAACTGCCAGACGGACAGACAGACACCGAAGTGATCTTATAAGTGTTCCGTACGAAATACCAAAAAATCAAAATTTTGAGATAGAAAAGTGATCTTTTAATAAGGAAGTGCAAAATCTAAGAATGTGCCAATATTCCGGAATTATAAGTAGAAAATTTGGATTAATTTTTGAAAAATCCTTAAATAAATTCCTAAAATGGTATAAAGTAACATAATAAACTAAAAATCGATGACTGAGATGGAGATTCTTGACCAGGAAAAACCCTTTTATATAGTTCAACTTCAAAAACTTACACGCACTGTAAAAATATGTTGGACATCTTTCACAAAAAAAAACCCAAATAAAAAGCCGTTGTTAAGGGGCGCCATTACCTACAATGACTAAGATCGGGGGGCATATGCTTCCCCTCGTCGACTGTGTTACAGATTTATATCTACTATTCAAAATGCTCTTAATAATAGACCGTTCCACTCTTTTCTTAAAAATAAAATTTGAAACTACAAAAAGACCAGCTTTTCCCCGAAAACTACCCCCATTCCCCTGAAACCAACCCCCATCGTCATATGTCACGTAACAAGCGATAAATCGACAACACGGCTATGCCAAGTGACCCGTGGTTGTAAAGTGTGGGAAATCGGCACGTGGGCGTAACGACTCCAAGGGGTAAGCGAACGAATAGGCGTGGCCAACCCCTAAAACGGACGAATCAGGTTGCGGCGCCGTCGTGACAGTCAGCCGACTTTCGACGTTCCGACGTCTGACGGTGGTCGGGGAGAGAATGTGCCTTGGTGGTGTTGTCGTCGATAGGGACGGGGGTGTAAGGTGGATGAAGCGGGGGTCAAGGTGTAGGAATAAGTTAATTGAATCTTTAATTCATTTCGGGGATTTAGCTTCGTGGTGTTTTGTAAATTGGAATTTGGTTTATAGGTAGTTCAATATCTCGTAAAGAACAGCAGACTTACTTGTACTATCTTTCTTATTTAGATTTTAATGATTTATTGGAAAATAGCAGAAATCTAAGCTTTGCAGATGCTAGTACGTTTATTCCTTCATTCGCGCTAAATGCGCGCAAATATGCGCAGACAGCAATAAATCGTGAGTACATTTTTGTTTTGTCTTGGCAACTATGATGTTATAGCGTAAGTGTATTAAAAAAGGATAAAAATTGAAAAATTCTAAATAAATCGAAAACTATTAGAAATAGGTATATGACATACTTAATAAAATTTGGAGGGTTTTGTAAAATCTATCAGAAAAAATAATAATATACAGTGTGAGTCATTTAAAAAATTTTAGATTTTTCAGTTGAAAATAGTCGAAATGCATAAATTTATTTTGAACACCCTGTAGCATCTAACTCAAATTTCTTTACATATATCTTTTTTTCATCTCTATAGAACGCTCGTACCAATTATGAGTATTCCACCTTCAGAAACAATGGCGCTACTAGCAATCTTTTACAAAACTGAAAACTAGTATTTTTTAAAAAAAAATTGAAATATTAGAAATACTACTAGGTTTAGGTATATAACATTATTAATAAAAAAGTTATAAAATGTTACGCAGAATTTAAAAATAAATTAGAAAATAGAATGTTCCATTTAAAAAAACATATGTTATATCGACCACACTTTTTTAAAGTACCCTGTGTACTCAAAAGTAATTTTAAACTGTGCACCTTAACATTTCCTAAAACTATTGTATTTAACATTTTTTTGTTATTACCGAAACAAATGAGATAATAAACTTTACTCTATCGTTGACTTTCTCTGTACAAAGCTCAAATTCGATCAAGGATGGAAAACTGCTACCATGTTTGGGGTTGTGCTCCCAACACACATTGCATTTGTTGGAAGGATTCGATGGATGACGCCCGCTTAAGTCCTCCCAGAGCGCTACGGTATGAAATTTAGCATATTACTCCTCGTATAACCCTTCTCAACCAGAGTTTTATGTGGAGAACATCCTCCCGTTGAAATGATACTCCTAGTATTGTGTTTCATAGCGAGTACTATTTACAGCGATTCAAGACCGACGTGAATGGCTTTTTCTGCACACGAGTCGCTTCTGTAACGCTAGTGGGATTTCCCTGCAGGGTGCGCTATAAATAAAAGTATATAAATAAAGCAGGGAATGTGATTGAGAATATTTTATTGACATATTTTGCGGAAAAGCTCAAGAAAGTTAAACCTTCTACATTAGGGTCAGTATATCTCATGCTCAAATCAACACTTGGTCCCATATTTGGAAAAAATATCAGTTTGTCACTTTGTTAAGAAGTCTAAGATTATAACACTAAAGCAAATTAGTCAGTTCGTAAAAGAGGCAGATAATGAAATCTATTTAATGATTAAAGCAATAATTTTAATTTTTTGTTTCGTTTAATGCATATTGAGGAATTAACTAAAATAACTTGTCAAAAAACTGTTGCAGGTCTAAGTAGTGTGATTAAATTTGTACTCTAAACTGTAAAATGCAAAAATTGTCTACACTTAGACAATTTGGGGATTCATTGTCGAGGTAGGAAATTTCTGAAGAACAGTTGATCTCTTTTGATACACATAGCCTAGGTCTGAAGAGTTCTCGGCCTGAAATATAGATGGCGTTAGAACCTGCGAAACCATGATATAGTGATTGACGAGTAAAAGTCTCAATCTCAAAAGAACGACTTGGAAATATTGTGCATGAAGAATTATATATGAAAAAACTTTGCGCAAAATGGGTGCCGTATTTGTTGACAATTGACCAAAAACGCATTCGAATGCGTATTTCTCAAGCATGTTTGGAACGTTTTAAGGAAAATATAATGGATTTCAAGCGTCGTTTCGTAACTGTTGATGAAATTTGGATCCACCACTATATACCAGAGTGAAAAGAACAGTCAAAATAATGGACTGAAGCCATTGGAAGTGCACCAAAGAAGACAAAGACAGTTCCATCCAACGAATTAGAGTACGAATTACTTGAAGATCCAGCGTATTCACCAGATTTGGCTCCCTCTAACTATTATCTGTTTCCAAACCTGACTGAAAAACATTTTACGTCAAATGACAAAGCTATTGCAGCCTTGGATGGATATTTTGCAAACTTTCTGAAACCACACTTTAATGATGATATTGAGTTGTTGGAAAAATATTCGAATAACATTTGAGTTTCAGGAGATTATATTGAAAAATAAAACATATTTCACGTAAAAAAAAAAAAAATCTTTTATTGTTAGGCCGAGATTTTTTCAGACCGCCCTTAGATTTAGATAGATATATAAAGTTAATTTTCGTTGCTATGTTGGGAATGTGGAATCTCTGGCACAATGACACTACTCAGTATATATCACTACTACACCAAATACTTTATTTTTGCACTCGACGCGTGTTTTGCTATCCATGTTAGCTTCATCAGGAACGATGATTGATGAGTCAATCATCGTTCCTGATGAAGCTATTGTGGTTAGCGAAACGCACGTCGAGTGCAAAAATAAAGTGTTTGGTGTAGTGGTGATATATACTGAGTAGTATTATTTTTCATTAATTGTCATAGACGAGGAGACTTGAGTATTCTGTTGGAGTCCTGCACGAAGTCGAAGTCGTCGCAATGGTTTCAAAAAGTCTCTCTCCATCTCTAAAGAGCCATCCTCCGGAAAGTTGATGGCAGCTGTTTTTTGAGACTGTAAAGTTTAGCTTATTTATTATATGGAAAACGGATCCACAATTAATGGAGATGTTTACTCAAGGACGATCCAAAACCTGTAATATCCACAAGGCTCGCATAGCTTAAGCCATTACTAAAACCTGCGGATTGACTCAGTTACATACATCTTATAGCCCTATATTTAGTTCCGTGCCACTTCTTCTTATTCAGATGGTATGGTACTTGATCCTACATGAAAATAATCAGGCATATCAATTATAAGCTCTGAAAACCTTCTTGTGTTTATATTGACAAATTTTCCCACATTGAGCATATTGTCCAGACTTGGCTCTTTCAGATTACCATCTATCCCGATATCTACAACACTACCAGGATAATTTTCAGTTCACAACTCAACAAAGGACTCCGATGACTTCAAAGTCTTATGAAATTAACTGTCAGTACTTGGACTGACTAATTCCTTAGTACAAGAAAATGATATTCAGTACTTATTTTAGAACTCCTTTTCTAAGGGTGCTCATACTTTAGAAAAATTCCATGAAATATTAGTTATAAGTATGCCAAGGAATACCAAAAAATAACAGCAAAATGATATAATTTTACTCATTTACTAAAAACATTTTGATTTAGCGCCCTGTCCCTTCTTCTTGTTCAGACGGTATGATACTAATCCTACATGAAAATAACCTGGAAAATCAATTGTAAGCTCTGGAAACCTCCACGTGTTTATATTGACAAATTTTCCAACATGGAGCATATTGTCCAGACTTGGCTCTTTCGGATTACCATCTATCCCGATATCTACAACACTACCAGGATAATTTTCAGTTCAAGTCATTTGAACAACTCAAAAAGGCCTCCGATGACTTGAAATTCTTATAAAATCAACTGTCAGTACTTGGATTGACTAATTTCTTAGTACTAGAAAATGATATTCAGTACTTATTTTAGAACTCCTTTCCCAAGGGAACTCATAGTTTAGAAGAATTTCGTGAAATATTGGTTTTAAGTATGCCAAAAAATAACAGCAAAATGATATAATTTTACTCATTTACTAAAAATATTTTGATTTAACGCCGTGTCCCTTCTTCTTGCTCAGAAGGTATGATACTTAATCCTACTTGAAAATAACCTGGAAAATCAATTGTAGGCTCTGGAAACTTTCTTGTGTCTGGATTGACACATGGAGCATATTGTCCAGAGTTGGCTCTTTCGGATTACCGTCTATTTCGATATCTACAACACTACCAGGATGATTTTGTTCAAGTCATTTGAACAACTCAAAAAAGCCTCCGATGACTTGAAATTCTTACAAAACCAATTATTTTCAAGTTTATGTCGTTCTCGTAAACTCATCCATACATTTTTAACATCTTTTTATTCATTTTTTCGATTTTCATTGAAATTTAAATCCTCTCTTCGAATGCACCACAGTTTGCGGACTCTATCTCTCTTTGTGTGTATTTTTATATAGATCAAACAGATCGTGGCCGATGGATTTGTTGCAAAATTGCCCAAAAGCCTTAACGCTGTTAAGCCTTTGGGGTTCAGATGGGCTTTTACTTCAATGTTGGAGCATGATGCATCGAATATGTAAAGTAGTAATGACATGAAATGTAAAAAAAGGTTTTTAAAATTGTATTGGTAGTTACATCTCATAAAAAGTTAACATAGGATGTGCTGTTGTTATAAATACTGTAGGTTTTTGCGTGTTTTTTTATGGGTATAGCACACGTAGTGCAGGAAAAACTTTTGAACGATTTAGTGAAACGATTCCAAATTTTTTTAGAGGTTTCAAGAAATTTATGAAATATAACACGTAGGCTGAAAAGCTTTTGGTCTGACACATAGATGTCGCCCTTTTCAAAAACTCCATATGATTTTTAGGAAGTACCAACCTTCAAACGATACGTGTCAAAATTTCATGACATTTCGAAGATTAGTTTACAAGTTACAGTGGTTGTAGTAATGCTACTTTTGATATTTTCAAAACAACAGAAAAAATCGAATTTCGTGTGTTGATTAAACCCTGTTTTTCGTTGGGAAAAAATACCGTTCAAGCAAAACAGTGGCTTGACAAGTTTTACGGGGACTCTGCCCTTGGACAATCACTCATCATTTATTGGTTTGCTGAATTTAAACGCGGTCGTACAGATACAAATGATGCTGAACGCTCTGGACGCGCAAATGAGGTGGTTACACACATCACACAACATCAAAAAATCCACAAAATTGTTTTGGATGACCGTAAAGTGAAATTGCGTGAGATAGCGGACACCCTAAAGGTGTGAAAAGAACGTGTTGGTCATATTTTAGATGAACATTTGGGCATGAAAAAGCTCTGTTCGAAATAGACGCCGTGTTTGCTCACAGTGGATCAAAAACAACAACGTGTTGATGATTCTGAGGGCTGTTTATACCTGTTTAAGCGCAATAAAAAGGATTTTTTCATGCGATATGTGACAATGGATAAAACATGGATCCACCACTACACACCGGAATCAAATCGGCAATCAGCTGAGTGGACAGCAGCCACAGACAGGACGGAGCCGTGTTACAATGTTTTTGAAGATATTTTATTATTAAGAACATCTAACACTATCAAAATATTGCAGAAATTCCTGTCTATCAAAAAAGGTTTAAACGTTAATTTAATAGCGCCGTCTTTCGTTACAATTCGACTAAAAAATTATTGGTATCTGTTTACCGATACGGATATTACTAAATAATCTTTGTTTGAACTAAATGAAAGGTTATTTGAATAAGTGCGGATTACATAGCTCTACTATGCCTACGGTAATGGAAAAGGAATATATATATATATATATATATATATATATATATATATATATATATATATATATATATATATATATATATATATATATATAGCTATTTGGGGTTAGAATTATCAGTTTTTAAAACTGCTTATGGAGATGATGCTTGCTGTATGTCGAGTATTTACAGTGAAAGTAAGCGTACTGTCATCTGTAAAGTAGTTGATTGGACTCCTGATCTTTTTCTGCAGATCTTTAATGTGAGCGAGAAAGAGAGTAGGAGACAGTATGGAGTTTTGGAGCATATCGCGTCAATATTGAAGGAGTTAGAAACAAATCGGTCGACTGCCATTCCTAAAGAAGTGTGTAGCTTAGCCAACAATCCGTCATACCAAACACGGTCGAATACCTTGGATATATATATATATATATATAAGTGTTCAGTTGCGTTGTTCATGGGTTGCATACATTAGCAGATCTCCCATTGATCTTTGCTTACGAAAGCCATATTGACGGTCGCTGAGAATATTGAATCCTTCTAGATATTTTCATAACTTTCGATATTATTGAAAGCAGTGCGACTGATCGGTAGGTGTTTGGCAACTTCTTTTTGCCTTTTCTAGGCATCGGCTGAACTGTAGCGCATTTTTAGCAGGAAGAAAATATTCCCTTTCTGTACAATAGGTTGAAAAGCCTACAGATAACTAGTGTTAGTTTGATGGCGCATTTCTTGAGTACTATGGCAGGTATTCCTTCAGTGCCAGAAGGCTTTTTAGTGTTTATACTCTATTTATTTGAAAGTGATAGCAATAAATCGTCTAGAATTATGCAAATTAGCATCAAACAGTAGTAACGGCCCCAGAGTTTTACCTACATTTTACTTGTACTCTTAATGCAACAGTTCAACAACTTTACTGGAGTACCATCTGGCATCGGTCTAATATTGAAATTCTTTTTTCCATAAAAAAGTCATGAACAGTACGTCTTACTATTTTATGTAGTCTGTCAGCTGAAGTTCTTTTCTGTCTGGTCTCTTTTTTGGAGAGTCTTTTCTTCTCATAAAATTCTGTAAACTGTGGCTTTACCAACTCCGGTAAATGGTCCACACTTAAATCACAATTTTGATCGTTTTTAACCTAGTCAAATACATTTTTAACTATACGCTTTTCATTAGCTGCACGAACTTTTGGCATTTCGCTGAAGAAGACATTTATTTTTATTAACACTCTGACTTGTCACTAGCTGGCTTGTCACTTGGGCATGATATTCTGAATATATATTTATAGTTGGGGCAACAGGAAGGTATATAAATAAAATGATTTGATCGGCAATAAAATTTCGTTACAAAAGAGCGTTGTTACCTGAAAAATACCTGGGCATGGATAGCACGCCTCTGTTATAGGACCGCCGCTCAGTCCACCGGCATTTTTATTGCTATCAGCTTCAAATAAATATAGTATAGTTTCATTAAAATACGTTTTTTGATACGCTATCTGAAGACAATATCGGACATTCTTGACTGTACTTTGGGGATCGTTGATGGTGTTTTTCCTTGGTAATCGACAGTAGATTGTAAAGTCTTGATGCTTTATTGAAATCAAAATCGATATGTCCTTTCGTAAATACAAGTTCTAATAACACTTTTATAGATTATGTTTAATGAAGTAATCTATTGTAATAAATAACGCAAGCTGTAATAAACACGACCCCTCTATAGTTAACTACTAACTTTTCCTGTATAAAACCCAATTCTCCTTTTAAGACTTCCTTATTAAACAGTAATATCACTCCCAAAACTCTATTCCATAATAACTTAAAACCACTTGCAATAAGTTATTAATCCCCACAAGCCGCGAGCGAGGCAAAAGGGTTGCGCTCCGTCACTTACTTTTCCGGGATACGTTTACATAGGGATTTGGGGCACTTACCACCTCGAAAATTAATACTTTATTTTAAACTTTGCAAGTTGATTCTGGAATATTAGAGTAACAAGTAGAAACAAACATAAGGTGAGATTTAAAAAAAAAAACTCTTAATATTCCAAAAAATTACGCAAAGTGTCTCATAAATCTCCACAAGAAAAACTCCATCGATGTCTAATCGGGACTGAGACATTGTATTATATATTATTAATTTACTTTCAAGCTCCATAACTGCTTCGTGATGAGTGCAAATTGGCACAATTCGGAGAAGTCAAATAAAAAAAACTTACGTACAGGAATTCGAGGCCCAGCTGATAAAGTATCTAAAGAGCGCCTAAAACGTGCTTAACGCACGCCACGTTATGCTGACTTAAAGGTTGGCTAGCATCGGGTACCTGTGCGGAAGTAAAGTAAACAACTTAAAAATGGACTACAAAGCAAAAAGAGTAGCAATTGGTTGAACATTCGGTCAATATAGACTAACTATTATGTAAATAATGTTATTTTTGTAAAAGTGTAAAAAGTTTTAAACAAAGTGCAATAGTGCAGTGAAAAATGCTAAATAAAAATCATAAACGTGTTCAAAAAGTCTCCATACACCACCTGCTTTCTATACTATTTTTCTGTTATGTTTAACTAATTAACTGGAACTATGAGAAAACATGTTTAAATTAATATTTAAAACTTAACCAACGAAGATTAGTATTAAAAACAACTACGGAACATTTTATTTAGTAATTACATCATTGTTATAAAAATGTAAACAAAATTAATGTCAAACAAGTCTCCATACACTTAACAATTACCAAGAATATTTTGACGGAGTTTAACGAAAAATAACTTCGTTTAAACTAATATTTAGTGGGACTGCCGTTGACCTTGATAATCTCCTGTAACTTTTTTGTCATGCTGGCAACCAGCTTTCTAGTATATTCTGTTTTTTAATTCTTCTCTGTTTGAAACATTATGTTTGTGAACGTTCCTCCCACAAATGCTCGATGGGGTTAACATCGGGTAATTGCGGAGGTGTATGAAGCTGCTGTAGCACATTACGGATCATTGATTCTCGCACCAAGTTTGCGGTATGTTTCAGATCATTGTCCTGTTGGAAAAAGTATGTTTTTTCGAGTGCTAATTTTTGGACACTTTCTCTTAAATTGTCTCTCAAAATGTTCAGATAAACATGCTGATCAATGATACCATCAATAAAATGTAAATTTCCAATCCCTCCAGCGGACATGCATCCCCAAAGCAGAACACTGCCACCCCCTTGTCTCACTGTGGAACAAATGGTTTTAATATCGAATGCGGTATTCTTCTTTCTCCAAACTTTAGTTCTGCCATCAGACCCAAAAAGGTTAATTTTAGTTTCATCACTAAAGATTACGAATTCCTAAAATTCAGGAGGTTTAGTAACGTATTCCCTAGCAAAAGCTAACCGCTTTTTGTGATTAGCTTCCGAAATTAACGGCCTTCCCCCTTATAGCCTGCCCTGTGTAAACAATTTCTCACTGTTTGTGAACAAGCGGTTTTCGAAAATAGTTCTTCTTTTAATTTCGATACATTTTTTTTGGGATCTATAATTGTTTGTCTAACAATACTGGCCTCTTCACGTGGAGTCAGTTTCTTGGGACGACCGGAGCGTGGTGGAATTTTATAGAAATTCGTTGATTTATACTGGTTTACAATATACTGAACAATAGCATGCGACTTTTTAACAATTTTTCCTATATTTCTGTACGATTTTTCATCTTTCCGCAAATCAATTATGATTTTTCGAACTTGAAATGGAATTTCACAATTTCTCTCGCTCATTTTTAATACTACATTTAAAACCCACTGCAAAATTACTAGCAACAAGTGACAAATTATTCATTTGTTTTCAGTTTAGGGAGCAATAGATAGCTTGATAAAAAGCGGCTGATTATAACGTGTTTTTTTTCAGTGGAGTTCTTGAGTGTATGGAGACTTTTTTGCCATTAATTTTGTTTACATTTTTATAACAATGATGTAACTTCTAAACAAAACGTTCCGTAATTGTTTTTAATACTAGTCCTCGTTGGTTAAGTTTCAAATATTAATTTAAACATGTCTTCTCATAGTTCCAATTAATTAATTAAACATAATAGAAAAATAGTATAGAAAGCAGGTGGTGTATGGAGACTTTTTGGACTGACTATATATATATATATATATATATATATATATATATATATATATATATATATATATATATATATATATACATATATATATATATATATATATATATATATATATATATATATATATATATATATATATATATATATATATATATATAAATTAGGTTAGGCTCTATAAATATATCTCTACCAAGTTGTAAGTAAACAAATGTAATTAGTATAAACAATGTAAAAAAGACTGAAGGGAACATAAAGTGTAAAAAAGAGTATGAAAGAGCAAGACATTCAAGCTGGGTTTTTTACCAAATTATTTTTACCAGCAGATAATAACCTAAATCCCCACATAAATAAACAACACATAACAAAAAAAAATATCTCACAAACAAGTAAAAAATAAACTTCTATTTAAGGATGTACCGGAAATGGCATTATTATATAATCACTCACATAAGATACCAAGGCAGAACATCAGCAGCCGCCGCAAGGCTTCTCTGTACATGAGAATGTTGTAAAACATTCTGTATCCACAGGACTTGAACATATATGTAAAACCTGTAATAATTTATCATTAATAATAAAAAGATTTTTTAATTTGAATTTTAATTCGAGTGGGTGATAAAAGATATTGGTCAAATATTCCATTTAAGAAGCTCGGCATCTGAGCAATATATTGTAGTTTTTTGAAGCTTAACCAGTTTTTTTCAAAGTTCCACAGCTAGTTCGTTTTCTAGTTTTGCGCTAAAATACCCATGTTGTCTGCAAACCGAAGCATTCTGTTGTCATCCTGAGCCACTTCGTTGTATTTTCTGATCTAGGGTCATCCTGAATTAAGTTTCAGGTCCATCCAAGCTGTAGATCGAAATTTCACTTAAATGTAAGATGGGCCATTATTGCTGTACGCCAGGGGATATTCTTTCATGAAAACCTTTGGTTCAGTTCTCTGATTGGTGAGAAACTTTAACACTTAGCGATGATCCGATACCGCTCAATTAAAAGCAATTTTTTTAATTTAGCGGTTGTACATATTTATTTTAAACAGCATTTTCCTGCGTAGTTTAGTTAAAGGTGGCGTATGCGTGGTTTTAGTTAAACATGAACACTAAAACCTAATATTTATAAGTTTTTATGATAAACGTAGATTCAGAACATTTGTAGATGTCCGAAATAATAATTTTATTCCATAATTTTAATGATTATACAGTTTTACATTATTTATTAAAATACAGGTGTATGCATAAGTTTTTGCCGGTTTCACTAAGAGATGGCACCAGCGAACAGTACGCAGTGTATGAATTTGATAGATACGTCAGTTTGTTCGTCTGACATTAACCTAACCAACATACACAAGTTGAGTCCGCCAAACAATAGCGTCTGTATTGTATCGTTCAGTGATCATGTCGACTTTTGTGCCTGAAAAAGAACATTTGCGGCACGCATTACTTTTCTTATTTAATCAAAAGAAAAATGCTGCGGAAAGTCATCGTTTGCTGGAAGAAACATATGATGAACACGCTCCATCGATTAGAACATGTGAGACGTGGTTTCGACAATTTAAACGTGGTGATTTCATTGTGAAAGAGAGTGCGCGCTCTGGTAGACCACAAAAGTACGAAGACGAGGAATTGCAGGCGTTACTGGATGATGACCCAACTCAAACACAACAGCAATTGGCAAAAGCATTAAAAGTGTCACAAGAAACAATCAGCAGACGTTTACGAACACTGGGGAAGATCAATAAACTCGTAAATGGGTCCCACACGATTTAAATGAACGCCAAACGGAAAATCGCAAAGTCACTTGTGAAATGCTGCTTCAACGCCACGAAAGAAAATCATTTCAGCACCGAATTGTGACGGGTGACGGATTTATTTTGAAAACTCGAAGCGGAGAAAATCGTGGCTGTCACCTGGCGAAGCCGGTCCTTCAATACCAAGGCCAAATCGCTTCGGCAAGAAGACCATGCTTTGTGTCTGGTGGGCCCAAAGTGATATTGTGTATTATGATCTCTTGAAGCCCAGAGAAACCGTTAATGCACAACACTATCGCCAACAAATGATTAATTTAAATCATCGATCGAAAGATTACCGGAATGGGCCAGAAAACATGGCAAAGTGATTTTGTTACACGACAATGCGCCGTCTCACACAGCAAAACCAGTGAAAGACACCTTGAAATCGCTTTAATGGAACATCCTTCCGCACCCGCCGTACTCTCCCGACCTGGCGCCATCTGACTATCACCTCTTCGCTTCAATGGGGCACGTGCTTGCAGAGCAGTACTTCAGCAATTTCGAGGAAATTGAAAAATGACGACGACGAATGGGTTGCCGCAAAAGACAAGTAGTTTTTCTGGCATGGTATTCATAATTTACCTGAAAGATGGGCGAAGTGTGTAGAAACCAATGGCCAATATTTTGAATAAATAAAAAATGAATTTCCCTTGAAAATTACGTGTTTTCTTTAGCACAAAAACCGGCAAAAATTTATGCATACACCTAGGTATATTTTTTTAAATTTAATAGGTTTTCGCAACTTTAAGTGTCTTTTTAGAAAAAACCTCAGCGTGGATGTATTTTTTATGATTTTTTTTTAGTTCAGCATAAAAAAATGCAAAAAAAAACACGTGTTTCACAGAACAGAGAATTTTTTTTTATTTTGTGTATCTGGCACTTCGAAACATGCTGTCGACGAAATTTTTCTGCATACTCTGCAAATTTTAAAGATGTTATCGAATGGTCTCATGGAACACAACCAAACTCGATTTTCTTAATTTTGCTGCTCCTTGACGCAGCGTCAATTCCGGGACCCGTGAAAACAAAGACACGATTCGTTTTTCCACTTTCGGAGTGACTTTGCTTACCGAGCCACGTTTTGGCAAACGATACCGACTTTTTAATATATTTAGCGGCGGCGAAATGTGTCATTTTAGGCCCCTTTGGATGGGAACAAAGAAAAACAGCCTCGAACTGACGCGCAGACAAGTGATTCATTTTAGATTTTACGTGATTTCGACGAAAGCTCGGAATCAACTGATACTTTTACTAAAATGCGTCGTAGACGAAGGTTCCCTCTGCCGATTTTGTGTTGAATAGCTAGAATCACACCTTCCAAAAATGAATTATCGCGGACACGTTCTTACTTGACAGACTATACATTGAATATGTGGGTTTATATTTAAAACCAAATTATTGTTTTCTTTTTGATAAAGGTTTGTTTTCTGATTTTTCATCATCAATTTCTAAATTAAAAAGGCTCTGAAAACAACTGAAGGGTTCAAACACGTTAAATTTATCAAAACACCGACGGCAAACAGTTAAAAGCTACCCTTTAGGTCTTTAGGGCACGTTTTGATTTCCACAGCATCCGCCTCGTAAAATTTTGATTAGATATTTTTTAATTAGTCCCTTTTGTATACGCTTTTTACCTAAGAATTTCTATTTGTATATTATAACATAATATATGTTTGGAATGTGGAATCTCATCACAATGACACTATTCAGTATAAATCACCACTACACCAAACACTTTATTTTTGCACTCGACGCGCGTTTCTCTAACCATGTTAGCTTCATCAGGAGCGATAACACAGGGGAACAGCTGTTTTGGTGTCGAGGTTTTTTTTTTTTTTTGAGCTGATTCTATATCAATTTGATGTTCTGAATTCAAATAACGTATTCATTTGTACCTAGGAGCTCAAATTTTTAAGATATACAATTTTAGAGAAATATATGTTACATTATTGTAACTCAAATCCGTAAGTGTAGTAAACAAAAGTAGATACGAAATTTTTATTTTAGTTATACAAAATACAATATTATGTCGTACTTACAAACAAAAAAAAAAACATTGAAGAAATGAAATAGTCACTCAACACTTGGAAAGCTTCTTTTCCGCGACATTCTTGAATGTTTTTTTTAAACAGTCCCTTTTTAAACTCCAGCAGTAATCTGCCATCATGTGCATGTCCCATCTTCCTTGGTAGCGGTCCTCCATAACTTTAATATCTTGGTGAAATCTTTCACCTTGTTCCTCACTCATGTCTCCTAAATTTTCTGGAAAACGGTCTAAGTGGCTGTGTAAATAGTGTATTTTAATACTCATATTGCACCCTAAGGATTTGAAATTATTAAGCGAAGCGAAATTATCTTGTTAACCATTTCAACATAGTTTTGAGCTTTATGTTTGCCTAGAAAATTTTCTACAACTGCAACAAATGATGTCCAAGCTTCTCGTTCAACTTGATTCATTGAATTTATGAAGGCAGGATCCTTAATTAATTGTCTTATTTGTGGGCCGTCAAATATCCCTGCTTTGAGTTTTTCTGTGCTCAACTGATGCATTTTTACCTCTATATATGCAAAACAAGACCCATTCTTATCAAGAGCCTTTACAAATTGCTTCATTAAGCCCAACTTTATATGTAACGGAGGAAGTATGATTTTTTCTCTTTCAACCAAAGCGTCGTTAATGACATTCTTTTCCCCAACGTCCATGTTTTGTCTCTGAGGCCAATCTTTTCTAACCCAGTGGTGTGTTTTGTCCCTACTATCCCAGAGGCACAAGAAACACGGATATTTCGTGTAACCACTTTGCTGCCCAAGAGGAAAGTTTACCATTTTTAAGTCTACACAAATCATCCATTGATGTTCGTAATACTTTATCTTCTGCAAGACCAAAGCTATGGTATTATATTCTTCTTTCAGTTTCGTTGAGTGAGCTAGTGGTATTGAACCATATTTATTCCCCATGTGGAAGGACACATTTTTAAACTTCGCTTTGAACTGTCAATAAATAGGCGCCAATCATCTGGAATATATTCAGAAAGTCCCATTTCTTTCATGAGTCCCCTAATTTCGTGACAAAATACAAGATTGTCTTCTTGAGAAAAAAGAATGGTAGCAGATCTTTTTCTCTTGTACGGTAAAAGGTAATTTTGGTTCCTTGTTCCAGTAAATTTTTGTCGTTCAACCTAGAAGCCAATACTTCAGAAGCTTTTTTTCGATAAATTGAGATCCCTGGTGAGATCAATTAATTCATTTTGATTGAAGCGTTGAGGAACTGATGACGTCCCCTCATAGTCACTGTTAGTTTCATTAGCATCAGAACTTTTATTAGCATCAGAAGAGCGATCAGAGGGAAAATATTCGTCATCAGAGATATCTGGTAGCTGATGAAATGTTGGAATCGGTATTTCATCTGAGTGCGGGATAGGGCGTATTGCCGAGTCTAAATTGGGATAAGTCCACTTACTGCGGTTATTTCGATTGATTCCATTAGTATTTACTAAACAGAAATAACAATCATTGAAGTGGTTTTTTGGTTCTCTTCAAACCATTGGTACGCCGAATTTTAGACATTTTCTTTTCCCGGTAGTCCACTGCCGTAAATGCTCTGTACAAGTTTTACATACGAGATGCGGGGCCCACGTTTTGTCCTGATCACCAAGCTTAACTCCAAAGTATCCAAGATACGCTCGCTTTACAAAGTCAGTAATAGTTTGTCTGTTTTGTTGAAACATGTATTCTCCGCATATGTAGCAAAACACATCAGGTTGATTTACACAGCTTCTTCTTGAACTGGAACCTGAACTCATTTTAATTCTGTTCAATAACACAAAAACACTCTTTTCTTAACATAAAATAACACGCCGAATTCGATCTACTCTCATTAGTAAGAACGCACAAACTGAGGAGACTTACCCGAGTTAGGTGATTAAAAGGGTCAGTTCAGGTACCTGATAGGCAATGGTTCCACTATTTATAGATTTACCTGGAATTTACTCAATTACAGACTGACAATAAAACCATTGTACCTACATTAATGAATATATAATAATTTTAGAACTCTCATAAATGAATATACTGAATAAAAACCACATTGGTAGATAAGTTGATGTATCTAAAAAAGTAGAGCTGATAGAGAAAAACAGATTGCATGTATAGATTTAGCGTCCCAAATATAGTTAAAATCAGCTCTAAAATCCCAGGCACCAAAACAAAAAATATTTTTTTGTTGCCCTGTGTAATTGACTAAAGCTAAACTACAAATCTACCTTATTTATACTTGCCCGAACATCTGAATAACTCAAGCGGAACTAATTAGATGGGTCAAGTAATCAGTAGAGGGAATTATAAGGAATAGGCCTTCTGTCTTTATTTAAACTACTTTTACATTTTATAATGTCCATACTTTCGAATGCGTTCAACAATCTCCTATCAGATACATCTTTAACTAATATTAGATTATCTAATGTTACAGTATGATCAGCTTCAAGGGCCTGTTCGGCAATGCTAGAATTTTCTGTTCTACCGTATTTTAAATAGGCTAAATGTTCTTTAAATCGTGTTTTAATCGACCTTCTAGTTTGCCCAACATACTTCTTGTCTCAATTATTACAACTAAGTTCATAAATGCCACTTTTCTCACAATTAGGAATCTTGATGATAACCTTTGGTTAGATTATTATTTTTGTGATATTTAATATTATTTCTTATGAAATTGGAACTTTAAAAAATATGTCTTTCGTAATCTAAAAGCCCTAAAAAGAGAAAAATTTCGGAGGATAATTACTTCACAAATAAAACACTTCCCGTTAGCAGAGAAAATAAATATAATAATTTCTCAATATCTTTTTAGGTTACTCTGTAAACAAATCCCTTCTATATACAATTTCTGTTAAAATTGGAAATAATGGAAAAACAAGAACACGGAAATAGTATATTACAACATGCACACAACCACCCTTTCATCCCCTACCTCATGCATTTTACCTCTAATTTGCTATTATTTTTATATTAAATATCCAATATTCCAATCATCCAAGTAAAAATTGTCAAAACACTGTTTAAACGATAAAATTACCCCTACCCCCTGTACTCTTTTCCCATGTTAATGAAAATAATGATGAAAAATGTAATGGACTATATTAATGAATAAAGTTGAATTTTGCAAAAAAAATTTGTGAAAAATTCGCGGATCCGAAAAAAAAAAAAAACCTGAAAAAATTCTCATAATACTATTGATTGATTCTCTCATCTCTTTCACCCCCTTCCATATTAAAACTGACAATTACGAAAAAATAACTTAATTTTAATATGAGTATGTTTGGAAGCAATGTCCCAACTACGGGCGCATTATTCCAGCATGAAGCTGTAACCGGATACTACATATAACTTTCTATTAAAAAAATTTAGTCCGATCTGAGTATCGTAACTCATCATTTACAGTCGCGTTTAGAGAAGCGAAACTTTAGTAAAAAGAATGGGAGGTACATTCAACAAAGGTTTTTTTATAACGTTGCATATGTGAAACATACGGTCTCCTTCTGATAAGATGACAGACAGAGAAATAAAAAGACCTGTCAAGTGCAAGTTGAACTAGCGCTGTTAGTGTTCTGTACCGTAGTTACCTTTAAAATAAAGATTAGCTGCCTAAAAGCAAATAAAGGAATGCAGCTCAATCTAGAAACTAGTAGTAAAAGTTTAGAACAAATATTTACTACCTAAATATTTGTTTAATTTTAAACAAATAAAATAATATTATTTGGTCTTCGGTACCTATCAGTTGGTCACCATTTATCGTGATATTACTGATTGCACTGAATAGGTATTGATATTTCTTAGCTCTTAGTCCCGGTTAAATTCACAACTTCCCAAACCTGCACACCATTCTGTCCTGCCACACAGTTTTTTTTGTTGTATCGACAAAATTATTAAACTTAATACATTCGTGATAATTTTTTTCTCAATTTACACTTTATTTAGATTATTTCAGAATTTTTTTAAAATTTTTTGATCAGTACTTTTCGAGATAGAGTGGGGGGACAGAAATTGTTGAGCATTTTTTAAAAATAATGCTCAAGTATTACATTGTATATATTTTTGAACTCGTGTTTTCACGAATTTTCATTGGACACCCCACTCGATGACCTGGTATTTTTTTTCTTCAGATTTCATCCCTCAAAACTAACCTCTGAAGTTAAAATTCTACTTTCTACTACTACACGGCTCTGATTAGACCATCAATACCTATATTTGTGCCAAATTTCAACTTTCTATATCAAACAGGCATGACACACAGACAGACGGGCAGACAGATGGACACCGAAGTGATACCATAAGTGTTTCGTACGGAACACTAATAACTTATTCGTTATTCTCATGACGTACCAGTGAAATCAATGTAAAGTTAGACGACAATTCTTAGATGGAGTTCTTACCTCGTTAGAAATTGCATCAACACATCAACGTATTTACTGGCAATCTTCAGTGAAACTATTTTCCAGTAAAAATCGGTTCTCTCCTGAAAATATCGTCCCCTGCATCAAAATCCCGTGATATAATACTGTCATTAGCTGGAAAACACACAACAAAACGACTAAATTAAGGTACATTAGTCAGCATTTTCCATGGAAATTTCTCATCTGAGGAAAGCCTGCTTCTCCATTGAAAAGTTAGGCGTGTTCATTTGTCACCTGAAGTGAGACGCGAACCTCTTATACCTATATTGCCCTGGTGTATAGTCCGGAGTAATCCGGGAGACATCGTTTAAATTGCTCTTTCTGTTACAATGTAAAATATCAGCGACGTGCTATTTTGTAGAGCGCTATAAAGCTCATCAGTTTCAAAAAGTATTTTATATATACATATATATATATATATATATATATATATATATATATATATATATATATATATATATATATATATATATATATATAAAGAAAGCAAAAGATTGTCGTATCTACCAAAATTCTTAAAAATAAAATCTTAGTTGGGGAACTCGGCAAAAGGGGCGTGATAAGAGATCACACAATTTTCATAAAGCCAATATGTCGGTCCTAGGTTGGGACCTTCTTCAGGGCAAGAAATGAGTAGTGTGAAGTTGAGTTAGCCTGAATGGCCGTAAGTAGCTTATACATAAAAAAGTTGGTTTTCAATCCGTTCGTCTAACAATGAATTTGCACGACGTTTCTCCAAAATCTCATTTGGCATTTTCAAGTGCTCTGCTGCTGCTGCTGCTGCTTCTCGATACTGTGATCTTGCTGCTGCTGCCGCTCGAAGCATTGTTAGACGAATGAATTAAAACCAGGAATTTTAATGTAATATATTCCACCATCCATGAAAACCTTTATATATATATATATATATATATATATATATATATATATATATATATATATATATATAGCCTTCGACAAAAGTATTTGCCACAGAAACTTCAAAATATTAAAACTCTGTTGGAATAGAATAAAACGAATGACATATGTTAAATAAAACTGATATATTTATTATAAAAAGCAATATTTAGAACAATTTACTTTGGTTTTTATTACACATTACATATTTTATAGGATTGAGATTTAGTGACTGTGGGGGCCAATGCAGAGGCTCCACCATATCCTCCAGGAACCACTTCATTATCGCTGCCGCTTTGTGATACGGTGCGTAATCTTGCTAAAAAACACATTTTTTTAAGTTTCAAGGTCATGCAATAACTTTCGAACTGAAAAATCAACTTGAATTATTCTTTTATTGTGACCTAAGGTAATACCTGAGTGAAAACAAAAAGTTTCATTAAATTCGATCCAATCGTTTTATAGATAGTTGCGAATAAACATATAATGGTCCCACAGCAATTCGATGGGGTTCAAGTCGGATGATTGTGGAGGCCAAGTCATCACTTCCAGGACGTTATCGGATATCCACTGTTCCAAAAGTTCTCTAATTGGTTTAGCAGAATGTTTAGGGTCGCTGTCATGCTGAAAAATAAATTTCTCCTGAAAAATATCTCTTTCAGAAGGAAGCATTTGAGTTAGCAAAATTTCTTGATACTGTTCTTTTCGCATGATTCCTTCTATCCTAAAAATTTTTCCAACTTTACCGTTGCCAAAACAACCCCAAACCATTACTGAACCTCCACCATGTTTTCTGTAGGCAACTGATAGGCCTCCAATATCCTCTCTCCAGCTGACCGCCGCACGTAAACTCGTTGATTTGAACCGAAAATTTCAAATTTAGATTCGTCGCTCCAAACGACGGAATTCCATTGTTCTGATGTCCAATTTTTATGTTCTCGGGCCCAGTCTAATCGTTTACGTTTATTCACTTGGTTTCCTCACTACTCTCCCGTGTAGTCCACCTTCTGCTAACCTGTTCTTCACGGTTGTTACGCTGATGGGGATGGGCCGTTCCAGATTAACTTGATCCGTGATTTCTGGTGCGGTTAGGCAGCGATTACGTCTGCTGAACATTGTTATAGCTCTGTCTTCAGCGGGAGTCGTTATTCGAAACCTTCCTGAACGTTTTTGGTTGGAATTCCATGTCCCGCAAAAATTTACTACGATGTAGTCCATCGTTCTCCTTGACATCCGCATATCACTCGCGATTTGTCGACTCGAGTGACCATTTTGATGTCTCGCAATTATCAGATCCCGATTTTCAACGAAAACTTCTTTCGTTTTTCGGCATTTTCACAAAACCGTTGCGCCTGTATCAATGACAAAGTACTGTTTGCGAATGGTTAATTTCCAGAAGAGCAATGGTATTTATAGCATAGTTTTTATCATAAAATGTCACTAGGAATTTCCATAATCCCTAGAAAATTGAAATGAGTGCTTACTTCAACTGGAATTCTCAGAAATCGCCTCAAAATGATTATCATGCAAAACTTGCAAATTTGTTTCTAATTGGTTTTTAATATGTGTTCACCAAAAAGGCTTATCTAAACAATTTTATGATGGACACTTGTTAAGAACAATTAAATTTACCTAATATATTGAAAGGGTTTAATTAGGTATTCAATTTTGACAGTTACATTGAAATTTCTAGGTGGGCAATTACTTTCTGACGGTAGTATATAAAGGGTGATTCATTTAGAGGTACTTTTTGTGATGGGGATTTAATTGCAGATCGCGCATGCGTCGTGTCAACTGAAGTGGCATTCCTGTTCAGTAGTGTTTGACAATTCATAATGGAAAGACTTAGCCCGGCACAGCGTCTACAAATTGTTCAACTTCATTACGAAAATGGGCGTTCTACGAGGAATGTGTATCGGGCGCTTAGAGCAACTTATGGTCCACATAATCGGCCTACCGAACGCACAATTCGCTCTACCATCAATACCAATTTTCATTATTGGATAATGCTCGACCGAATAGACCACATCCAGCACGTAGTGAAGAAAATATAGGGGCGGTAGCGGAGAGTGTACGCGAAGACCGTGAAGTGTCGATTCGTCGCCGTTCTCAACAGCTTGGCCTGTCATATTCAACAACTTGGCGTATTTTACGTAAGGATCTTTCTTTAAAAGCATACAAAATTCAACTAGTGCAACAACTGAAGCCGACCGACCTTCCGAATCGTTTCCGTTTTAGTCGTTGGGCTCTTGACAAGCTTGCAGAAGATCCACTGTTTTCGAGAAAAATTTTGTTCACCGATGAGGCCCATTTTTGGCTTAATGGGTTCGTGAATAAACAAAATGCCCGTATTTGGGGTGATGAACAACCTGAAGAGGTTCAAGAGCTGCCATTAAATCCAGAAAAAACAACTGTTTGGTGTGGTTTATGGGCCGGTGGAATAATCGGTCCATATTTCTTCAAAACAGAGGCCGGCCGGAATGTTACTGTGAATGGTGACCGTTATCGCGCCATGATAACAGACTATTTGATGCCAGAAATTGAAGCCCGTGGTCTCGACGAAATTTGGTTCCAACAAGATGGCGCCACTTGCCATACAGCCCGTGAAACCATGGCTTTACTGCGAGAGCAATTCGGCGAACAGATCATTTCACGCTTTGGACCAGTGAATTGGCCGGCTAGATCATGTGACATCACACCTCTTGACTTTTTCCTTTGAGGCTATGTAAAGTCCAAAGTCTACATGGACAAGCCAGCTACAATTGAGGCATTGGAGGCCAATATTACTCGAGTCATTGGCCAAATACCACTCGAAATACTCACACGCGTCATTGAAAATTGGAACTTCAGAATGGACGTTGTTAACCGTAGTCGCGGACAACATTTGAAAGAAATTATCTTTAAGAAATAATTGTAAAGAATGGTTCTTTCATATGATAATAAAGATTATAAAATAAAATTGTTTTTATTCATTTTTTTTTATTTAAAAAAAAAGTACCTCTAAATGAATCACCCTTTATATATATATATATATATATATATATATATATATATATATATATATATATATATATCTATATATATATATATATATATATATACAGTCGACACTGTTTATAGTGAAACTCTATATAGTGAAAAACTCTTTACAGTGCAATTTTTTCAAGACCTAGAATATTTTAATGAAATTTCATGTAAAAAGCCCTGCATATAGTGAATCTGTAAAATAGTAACACTCTATATAATAAAATTTTTACCGGAATTTTATGTATAAATTTTTATGCAGTTATTGAGATCTTGGCCATTTCGGGTTTCCCATTTTTATCTAACATTAGCACGAATTCCATTTTTATGACGCATTCTTTTGAAAGGGTTCTTAACGCGTTTATAACGCCTAATGGATGGCAATAAATCAGGTAGATTTCTGTGAGAAACCCGGGGAATAATCCATTTTATAGAAACCGGGGGGAAAAAACCCATTTTATAGTCGCGGCCTAGTAATTCGCAAATTCAGGTTCAGTTTCTTTTTGTTTAAGAATCAAGTAAGATGTCCAAGCGAGTGTGTTTAAGTTTAGCTGAGAAAATTAAAGTTTTGGAGGAAGTTGATAAAGGCTGCAAAAAAATTGATGTTGCTGCAAAATTTGGTGTTTCTCCAAGTTGCGTCTCTCTGATAATAAAAAGTCGCGACAGTATCATCAAGAAACCTAGTGTTCCAAGCAGTCGAAAATGAGTACGGGTGAGTACTTACGAGGATGTAAATGAAGCAGTTTTACGATGGTTTCAAGTGGCCCGTACGCATCAAAACCTACCAATATCGGGAAATTTAATAAAGCAAAAGGCTCTACAATTTGCTAAAGAATTTAACTGCGTTAATTTTCAAGCTAGTGAAGGGTGGTTGAGTGCCTGGAAGACTCGCAATTCAATTGTTTTCAAGACGGTGTCTGGCGAGAATGCAAGCGTTAGTCAGGAGGACTGTGACATTTGGACTGAAACTGTTTTAAATAGTGCATTGGAAAAGAAGGAGCCAAAAAACGTTTTCAATTGTGATGAAACCGGTTTGTTTTTTAAATGTTTGCCAAATAAAACTTTTGCTTTTAAAAGTGATAAATGTTTTAGTGTTAAAACAAGTAAAGAAAGGGTGACACTTATGGTTGGAGCAAACATGGATGGCTCAGAAAAACTGAAATTACTGCACATAGGTAAAAGCAAAAATCCCCGTTGTTTAAAGGGGTTAAATCTCTGGAGTTAGATTACGCCAATAATAAAAAGGCATGGATGACTTCTGAGATTTTCGAAAGATGGATCAAAGAACTGGACACGAAAATGAAAAGCCAAAAGCGAAAGATTGTGATGTTTATAGACAATTGTCCTGCACATCCAGTTACTGTAAGTAAAAAATTAAGGAATATTGAATTGATCTTTTTTCCACCAAACATGACTCCAAATTACAACCTATGGACCAGGGTATTATAAAAAACATAAAACCGAAACAGAATTGTTCACAAAATTGTTAATGCGATTGATAACAACCTTCCAGTCCAAAAATTGATTACCCTTAAAGAGTGTATAACCGAAGTCGCTAAAGTATGGAGTGAAAATGTTTCTCAGAAAACTATCAAAAACTGCTTTTCTAAAGCAGGTTTTACTGAAAAAAAATTGACGAATGGGGAGAAGAAGACGAAATGGATCTCGCTACCTTAAAAAGGCAATGGGGTATTCTACAAAAAACTGCTACCGTCGACGCAGATTTTTTACTTGAAGATTTCTTAGAAATCGACAATGATGTTGGCACGACAGATCTCCCAACTAACCAAGACATAATTGACGATATAAAAAGTATAGATCATGAAGAAGAAACTGAAACCGGGGAATGTCCTGCTAAATTTAGTGAAAATGAAATAAGAAATGCATGTGACATTGTGCGAACTACTCTCATGGGCCAGGAAAGTGTACCTGATCAAATCTTTATGCATTTGAATAAATGCGAGAATTTTGTTGAGCAACAATTATTTTTCAAAAGTAATGTTCAAAAGAAAATAACTGATTATTTTTCCTAGTACGTATGTACGTAGTATGTACATATATATTAACAGATTTTGTATTATTCTTTTTATTTCGTATGTAGTACATACATACATAAAGTCCGTACGTTATATCTTTACACGTGCGTCATAGTTTTCAGGCAATATCCCAGACGACTATTATATTTTTTGTCTCTTTTTACCAATACCTACGATTTATTGGTGAAAAGAGATAAATAATATAATAGTCGTCTGTTATATGGCCTGAAAACTATGACGCACGGGTAAAGATATAACGAACGGACTTTATGTATGTATTTAGCCCTGTACATGCTATGTACTATTTAAACTTTCAAATGTTTAATAAAATCTTTTCTAATAATTTAATTTTGCAATTTTTTTTGTTGCTTGTACCTTAAAAATACAAGTAAATGATTACCAATATAAAATACATACATAGCAATATATACGGATTTTTTCTTTATAAAGTGAAAAACTTTCTATAGTAAAATTTCGGTCAACATTTTGGTCTTTCACTATATAGAGTGTCGACTGTATATATATATATATATATATATATATATATATATATATATATATATATATATATATATATATATATATATATTTAGGATCGCTGTCATGCTGAAAAAAAAAAAGAGTATTTTTTGTAAATGCCCTAGAAAATACTTTATAATCTGGCTGCAACCCTGCGAAACTCACAATTTTTGTTTAAATACACAGCCGTGAAATTGATAACTCATATATATATATATATATATATATATATATATATATATATATATATATATATATGTATATATGTATATATACATATATATATATATATATATATATATATATATATATATATATATATATATATATATATAGATATAGATATAGATATTAGAGGTAAACAGTTTCTCTCATAATTTTTTCAAAATTTAGTTGCATTGATAGTAATATTTGCCTATAATTTCGTTCGTCAATGGTTAGATCAAATGCGGCACTTAGTCGCAGTCCCATCTCCAAGATCTGCGGGCGTTCCATTAAGCGACAGCAAAGTGACACTTTGTACGGCGCGACGTCATTATTTAAATGCGGCAACGCCATTGTCAAACGGAAACGGGTAAAGCTCTCCATACACTGTCGAATCGTCTTAGTTATTGTTATAATAAAATATAGTTAAAAAAGTAGTTTGCTGAAAAATTACACAAGTGAACGGCAGTACCGTGAGACTCTTTAATAACACCAAACAACATTGTTTAATTGCCGTAACGTCGTTTTTTGACTTCTTATGGACTTTTGAATTGTTTTATCTCCGGTGCCTTGTTCTAGACACAAATAAACTCGTCGTTCGGCAGATCTGCGATAATAAAAGCTCGTGACTTCACAGAGAGCTATGGAGAGAAGCATGCTTGATATCTCCCTTAGGGCTAGAATTCATAACGAGCAGATAAGGAGACGAACCAAAGTCATTGACATAACTCTCAAGGCAGCAAAGATGAAATGGCGATGAGTAGGTCATGTGGCTAGATCATCCAGACACAGATGGGTGTAATGGAGACCCTGAGAAACAGGAAGATGGGTTGGACGTCCACAGAAACGATGAGTCGATGTTATACCAGGTGAACAAGTATGAAATGCGGATTTCAGACAACAGATGGTGCACCAATGCAGTTTGTGCTATAAAGATTTGTCATTTGCCATTTTGTTGTGTCATCAACAAGTTTCAGACACGCACGAGTGATAAATTGGAAAAGTGTGTGCATAGTGTTGTGTTCAATATGTCGAAATTTATAGCGAACAAAGAGCATTCGCGGACAGCATTAATTTTTTGTTTTCATTTGAAGAAAACTGGTGTTGAATCAAACCAATTACTTCGAGAAGCTTATGGTGAACATGCTCCATCGCAAGATGCGTGTGAACGATGGTTTCGGAGTTTCAAAAGTGGTGACTTCGATGTTGCAGACAAGGAACGTGGAAAACCGCCAAAAAAAATACGAAGATGTGGAATTGCAAGCATTGTTGGACGAAGATCATTCGCAAACACAAAAATAACTCGCTGAGCAATTGGGCGTTAGTCAACAAGCTGTTTTCAATCGGCTACGAGAGATGGGAAAGATTCAGAAGACCGGTAGATGGGTGCCACATGAGTTGAACGACAGGCAAATGGAAAAGCGCAAAAACACGTGTGACATTTTGCTCGCTCGTTACAAAAGTCGTTTCTGCATCGTATAGTTACAGGGGATAAAAAGTGGTTTTATTTTGAGAATTCCAAGCGCAAAAAATCATGGGTAGACCCAGGCACACCATCCACATGGACCGCAAGACCGAATCGCTTTGGCAGAAAGACGATGCCTTGTGTTTGGTGGGACCGCAGGGGCGTGGTCTATTATGAGCTGTTAAAACCTGGGGAAACGGTTAATAATAAACGTTACCAACAACAATCGACCGATTTAAACCGTTCGCTGCTTGAAAAAAGGCCAGAATACACAAAGACATTTTTCTTCATGACAAAGCTCCATCACATACGGCAAAACCAGTTCGCGACACGTTGGAAGCACTCAGCTGGGAAATTCTACCCCATGCGGCTTACTCACCAGACTTGGCTCCTTCCGATTACCACTTGTTTGCATCGATGGGTCACGCACTTGCTGAACAGCGCTTTGGTTCCTACGAGGATGTGAAAAAAATGGCTCGATGAATGGTTCGCAGCAAAAGGGGAAGATTTTTCTGGTGTGGTATTCACAAATTGCCTGAAAGATGGGAAAAATGTATAACAAGCGATGGAGCATACTTTGAATAAAGCACTTGTTATCATTCTTCCGAATTTAACATGTTTTTTTAGAAAAAAAATCCGCATTTCATACTTGTACACCTGTGTAAAAGTAGTAGCTGGCGAGCAGTAGTTAAAGGTGGCAAGAGATAGGGAAGTATGGAAGAGATTAGAAAATACATACGTCCAGGAGTGGACAGACTTAGGTTGAGAAGAAGAAAAAGAAGAAGATGGTATGAATAACATGCTCTGTCTATTCCTTTTTGTTTAAAAACAATGAAATATTCACTTATTTACTTAAGTTGTTATATAAACACTACTACAAATATAAATTTTCCCTATTATCAAACTTAATCCTCGAATTGAACCATTCGACAAAAGTTGTCTCGCAATAGTTAAAATAATAGAGAGGACCAATTTACCCGGCATATTGACAATGTTTATTGTGGATTATTGAGGATAGGGTCAATTTTTATACCTCCCAGAGCCCGAATACGGGGGCTAATCCTTCGTACGTGACACTGCCGATGACCTGCGGCCTACTGAAGGTCGGGCGAATTTTGGACACTGCGTCAATTCAAGAAAAAGTGTTATTTTATCATCGATATTTAATTTTCATTTCGTTCATTCGACATTTATTGCTACAGCAGACAGATAGATGAAAATTAGTATTTTTAAATTTTTGTGATCCAAGCTTTTTGAAGCCTAATTAAACGCGGAAACTTTTCATAAACTTCGAATATTGATAAAACTCCAGGCGAAAAATTGCAACGATTTCATATGTACAAGGTCATTCACTATAAATTGTCCACTATCGTATTTGGAAAATTAAGCAAAAACACAGAAGTTTTGGCGCTTTTTAATAATGTTGAGACGCTCGCATCGCAGTCCGAAATAAACGGCATTCATCAACTGGCCAGAAGACGACTAAGTTTTCGCCTTCTTTGGAGGTGAAGCGCCCTTAAGAACCCATTGAATAGACTACGGGTTCGTGGGAGAATCCCAATAAAACGTTCAAGTATCGCCGCCTGTGATAATTCGCGAAAAATAACTCTACTACATGGAATAAAAAGTCCCGAGACTTTCCAAGAGATGGCAGCACAAACAAAAAACCATATGACTTTTAGTTAGTGTCAACCCTCAGAAGATTTGTGTAAAATATTCATGACATTTTGTCTATTAGTTTGCGAGCTGCAATTAGCAAAAAAAAAAACTGTTGTTTCACCAAGATAATGCACCAGCTCATAAGTCTATAAAGTCGATGGTGAAATTAGACCAATTGGGCTATGAATTGCTTCTTCATCCATCGTATTTACCAGATTTGACGCACAACGATTATTACCTCTTTTCAAACTTGAAAACTTGGCTTAAGGGAAAGAAATTTGGCTCAAAAGAAGAAGTCAGATGGGAAGCTGAGTCTTATATTAGAGAGGTTGACAAATCGTACTGATTTTTTGCAAAAACACTGTTTCTTTTCTTCAAAAGTCTCGAGATTTTCATCCCATGTAGTAAAGCAGCCAAATCTTCTGGAGACATTTCTTTCGGCGCCAGTTTCTGCACTAGTATAAGGAGCTTGGGCATCCATCACGTAGAAACTCTTTCAATTCCCAAATTTCCGTGCCCAATCTTTAATAAAGGGCTTGTACTCCTTCGAACTCATTCAGTGTCCAAATTTCGAAGAGTAAAGATGTTTCGTGCATGCGTAAACGAATCGTCGGAGAGTTACTCCAAATTAACACGGTCTAATTCCAAAACCCGCAATTTTTCAAACGTGGAGGCCTTTTCAGAAAATATTACTACAATAATTTAATATGTTGAAAGTGGTGATTCGTTAGACCAAGTAGTGAAGCAATCTGTATTTTTTTTTCCTCAATTCAGACGTACGAGAGTCATTCAGTAAGTAAAGAGATAATTGGTCTCAGTTTACCATGGCGAATCCATTGGAAGACTGTACTTTAGAAGGGCAGCGTTCTGTCATCAGAATTTTAGTAACAGAAGGTGTTAAGTCAAGTAAAATACATTCTAGAATGTTATTACAGTATGGACAAAGTTGTATGAACCGTGTGAACGTTTACAAATGGATAGATCGGTTCAAAAGTGGCCGAACAAGAGCGTGTGACGAGCAACAACATGGGCGTTCAGTCGAAGTTTCCGGTCCCTCGATGGAATCGGGGACTTATTCGTGATAACAGAAGAATTGTGTGTTGCTGGAAGACAAAGATAAGCTAGCTATTAAGAGTAAACGTCGTGGACTCTTGCGCAAAGGAGTAATTCTTCAACAAGACAATACCCGCCCTCATACGGCCAGACTTACTCAAGAAAAGCTTAAAGAACTGGGTTGGGAGATCTTGCCTCATTCCGCTTACAGCCAGACCTGGTTCCGTGTGATTTTTACCTGTTCGGACTTCTCGAAAATGCCCTACATTGAAAGAGGTTCACCGACAATAAGGAAGTGAAGGAAAAAAGCTTCGTGGCTTCGACGTCAACCGAAAGAATTCTTTGCCACAAGAATTAAGAACCTAGTAGAAAGGTGGGACAAGTGTATTAACGTTGGGGAGATTATATCGAAAAGTAGGCCAAATTTTGTAGCAATTCAATAAATCTTCTTGAGCTAGAGCTATTCGTCTCTTTACTTATTGAATGACCCTCGTACTTAAAATTTATTAATTATTTGTGTTTATGGTTCTCGTGTTTCCTTAGAGAGCTTTCTTTACGAGTGGCAGTAGATGAATTTCTAATACCTTCACTATCAACGCCAGTGTGCTCCAAGGTTCCATACTGTCTCCTTCTCTCTTTCTCATTTACAGTAACGATCTGCTGGAAAGGAATCTAAGCTACAGCTTTGCAGATCACAGTACACGTATTTCTTCATTCACTTTGACCGCTCCAACATCGACTACTTATGCAAATATCCGCAGACGACAGGAAGTCTTAACAAATACCTGGAAGAAATTTTATCTTGGGGGTGACAGTAACCAAGTAGAGTTTAACGATACGAAGACCCTGGCGACAGTTTTTTTTTCTTAAACAGTTAACGTTGCTGAACCCGATATATTTATCTTGGAATTCCCCATTCGGCTTTATTTTCAATATGATCTCTATTTATCACGCTGCACTTCCTTATCTTTAATGCTATTTTTCGAGTTCTTCAAATTGTTAAACAAATAATAGTCGCAGGATACTAAGTCAGGACTGTAGGGTTAACCGCTGATAACTTTTTCACTCGAACTTTGTCAATTATGTCAACATAATAATTGTCTGATCCACTATGCCGCCACGTTATTCTCTGTAACTTTGTGGCAGCCCTACAAATTTTATTACCCACTGACGAATTTTTCTTTAGTTATTTTAAACTCTCCATGGCTCTAAGGGCTACTACTTACACTATATTATACATTTCAAAATAAATTGTGAACTTCGTACTACTTATTTCCGGTGCAAAGAGTAATATCGCAGCGACTAAGCCTCAGCCTGCCAAACATTCTTCTTCAATGTTGAGAGTTCATCCGACCCTAGTGAGAGGCTGTTATGTCACGTGATCCGCTAGTCCGATAAACAATCGACGATCGCGCGTGTGATTTTCCGGTAGTTAAACAACGAAAACAGTTTTCCCCAGTATTAAAGTGTTATTGGCCTATTGTAGTTTTGTTTAATAATAGAGATTGTGTTTCGTATTTTATCATGAGTTACTGAGGGAAATATTATAATGAAAATTATGGAATATACATAACGGTTATTTTTTTTGACTGACAGAGAGCATTAAAGAGTAGTGCGTCGGAATAGTTACCATAATTTCTATAGGATAAAAACCCGAGACACAACAGAAATTACACAGAGTATTTCATTCACACAGAAAGCGAGTGGGAAGAATATTATAAAAAACTGCTAACAGAAGACAGACAAGAATTCCAAGAAGAGAACACTGAAGAAGAAGAGAATAAGGAAAAAAAAAAGAAATAGAAGTAAGCTATGTAGAAGTAAAGAAGACAATAAAAATACTCAAAAATAATAAATCTGCAGGGCCTGGAGGTGTGGTAAATGAAATAATTAACTACGGGTCTAATAAATTACATCGTATGCTGAGAAACATGTCCCACAGAGCGATAAATGGAGAAAAAATACCAGAGGAATGGTCAAAAGCCTATATAGTATCTATATTTAAAAATGCACAAACTATAGACGCCTAAGCATAATATCGCGTATGAGGCGTTTGTATGGAAAAAATTATTAGAAATATTATAGAGGAAAATATAAAAGGAAAAATTGGAGAAGACCAATTAGGCTTTACGGCCGGAAAATCATGTATAGACCACATATATACTATAAAACAAACAATGGAAAGAAAACTCGCAAAGAATAGAGAAGTTCACCTAGCCTTCATAGACAAAAGAAAGGCCTGTGACTCAATACCAAGACAAAGATTATGGAACGCAATGAAAGAAATAGGCATTGACAAAGAACTAATATACGCGGTAAAAGTTCTCTACGAAAACAACACAGTGAACATAAAAATA
This sequence comes from Pachyrhynchus sulphureomaculatus, assembly GCA_019049505.1. Lineage (NCBI taxonomy): Eukaryota > Metazoa > Arthropoda > Insecta > Coleoptera > Curculionidae > Pachyrhynchus > Pachyrhynchus sulphureomaculatus. The sequence continues at coordinate 113,204,355 of CM032452.1, read as the reverse complement.
GGACACAAAATAGGGAAGAGACTCCAAACATTAAAAGGCCTACCACAAGGATGCCCTACATCCCCAACACTATTCAAAATATACCTCGAACAAACGTTAAAAAAATGGAAGCAAAAATGTAGTGGAATGGGAGTCCCAATACGAGAAGATTACTTATATACTCTAAGTTTCGCAGACGACCAAGTAATCATAGCGCAAGATGAGCAAGACCTCAGTTATATGGTAAGAAAACTGAAAGAAGAATACACTAAAGCAGGATTAGCAATAAACTTTGATAAAATTGAATATCTAACAACAAAGGAGGGAAATGTGGAAAATCTAGAAGTCGATAATGAAGCAACAACCAAATGAATCGATAGATTCAAATATTTAGGAATCAGCATGTCAAAAAACGCAACATCAGAAGAAGAGATCAAATTTAGATTAGGACAAACGCGGACATACATAAGACAATTAAATTCGATCCTGTGGGTCAAAGATATTACAAAGAGAAACAAAACACGCATATACAAATCAATAATACAAAGCATAATGAGACACGGGTCAAAAACATGGACGATCAACAAAAGAAATAATTCTAAAATTAACGCGATAGACATGCAGTGTTGAAGAAGATGCTGTAGAATGACACGTATGGGGAGAATACCAACTGGAGAAATAAGAAGCAGAATGAACATCAAAGCGAACGCAATAAACACCATTGAAGAAAAATGATTAAAATGGTATGGACACATAAGACGGAGCGAGGATAATAGGTGGTTAAAGAAAATAACGGAGGGGAGCCCTATAGGGAGAAGAAAAAGAGGACTGAGAAAGGGAAGACAGTGTCAGCTATAGAAAATCCTTGATTTATAATATATATATATATATATATATATATATATATATATATATATATATATATATATATATATATATATATATATACAGTCCCTGGCCAAATTATTAGACGCACTGTATTTTTTTTAGTAATTTTATGTTTCTTAAGAGTTTTTATGCAATAATGGTATATTTAAACTACAATATTATTGATTTTTATTTAAAAGAATTGTTGTAGACTACATATTTGTATTTATTTTTAACATATGGCAACACTGTGTTGACAAAGTGATACATGAACGTAAATAAGTACAAACCTGTATCAGTCGTGATCGGAATCGAGTCAGGTACGGACGTGTTTCTGTGGCTTTATGGACTGTGATTGTTTGTTTAACAGTTTTATACTACTCAGTTATTAGTTTATTTTGTATGCAGTGTTTTAAAAAAGTAATTGGACTATTTTCATTATGGGTAGAAAAGGCGATCTTTCACCACGTAAAAAAGCTGAAGTGAAGCCCTTGTGATTGCGAAAACATTTACAAACCGAGAAATATCACGAAGATTGGAGGTTTCTGAAGCTAGTGTACGACGCATAAAAAAGAAAATTGAGTCAGGGAAGGAATTAAGCCCGAAAAGTAAGAAAAGATGCGGTAGAAAACCAATTTTCACTCCACGGTCAGAGAGATGTTTGAAGAAAATTCGTGTAGAAAACAGATTTGCTACCACAAAGGTAATAAAATCACAACTCCAGGATGCTAGCGTAAATGCTTCTGAGCGCACTGTTCGAAGAAAATTGAAAGAATTAGATTTTAAGGCCTGTCGCCCCTCCAGGAAGCCCAAGTTAACAGCTGCAATGAAAGCAAAGCGCCTGAAGTGGGCCAAACAATGGCAAGACAAAGATGTGGACTTCTGGAGATCGGTAAGATACAGCAATTTAATCAATAATTGATACATTATTATCATTTTCAGTTAAATAAAGCAAATAAACATGGAAGTTTATATATTTTTCCTATTTTTGACAGGTCTGCTTCAGTGACGAAAGCACATTCGAAATTTTGCAGAATAAAGTTCAGTATGTGCGTCGTCGTCATGGAGAAAAGTTTCATCCTGATTGTGTCGTCCCGACGGTTAAACATCCCACCAAAGTGATGATTTGGTCAGTCATCAGCAGCAAGGGCACTGGACGTCTGTACGTCGTCAAAGGAATAATGAGGCCAGATCAGTACAAAGAAGTATTACAAAATCGGTTGATTCCGCAGCTCAGAGAATGGTTTCCAAATGGGGAACCATTCACTTTTATGCAAGATGGAGCTCCCTGCCACACTGCTCGGTCTGTTAAAGCTTTTTTGGCAGAAAAAAATATCCCTCTGTTGGATTGGCCCTGATATGAACCCCATTGAAAATGTGTGGGAGCTGATGAAAAGAGAAGTGGCTAAAGATGTGATTACCAACAAAACCCAGCTCCTAGAAAAGATTATTCATGTGTGGAATCGTCATCCTCAAATGCAGGAGACAGTACAATCTTGCATTGATAGCATGCCGCGCAGAATTAAAGCTGTGATAGCGGCTAAAGGTGGCTCAACTAAATATTGACTTTTACTAACATTAATTTCACTTTTCTTTAAAACTTAATAAACTTATGCTTTTCTAAATTAATGCTGTTTTATTTATGTCAAATAAATAGGTAATTGATTGGATAATATAAAAATAAAAAAACAAATCAATTTAAAATAATAAAACGGTACAATATCACTCGGTAATTAATATTTTACATGAAATCTTGCAGTGCGTCTAATAATTTGGCCAGGGACTGTATATATATATATATATATATATATATATATATATATATATATATATATATATATATATATATATATATATATATATATATATATCATTCACAATGTCGTTTTCTGCCAAATCAATGATCCATAAGAATCTTCAGTGCAAGCGGTATGGGCAAGTAAAAAACACTGGACAGATTTCCAACCATGTCTTATAGAAAAAAAATGCCTTATTTCGCGTCCGTGCGGCGCGGCGCCGCTAAAAACCTGATTAATTGTAGGTGCTCTGCTAGTAAAATCGGCTGTGGATACGTACCGATGTTGTCACATATTTGTTAATTTTAATGGCAGGTTCTATGTAGTTATATAAAACTTATTTAAGTAAATTTTAGAAAATATTCTTATAAATATAATGTTATGTCCTCTCTATTAGCTAAAACTATACAAGAGAATCTTAGTTCATTAGATTACGCTTCTAAAAATATAGCGAAAGCCGGTGAACCATTGAATATTTTAAATTTTACAAATCTGACAACACTTACATTTTACTAAATCGTAACTAATCGTGTCGAGTTGTCATTTCTTGACTAGACCTGAACTAACATGTGGTGAAAAGTCCCGAGACTTTTCACAAACAAAAAAAACCACATGATCTTGAGTTAGTGTCAATTTCCAGAAGATTCGAGTAAAATTTTCATGACATAGACAAAATGTCTATTAGTTTGCGGGTTACAGCTGTTTAAGTGACGCTACGTTTGATTTTTGCAAAACAATGAAACAAGAAGAAATTTTTGTGTTGATTAAACATTGTTTTTTGATGAAAAAAAATACAACCAAAAACAGCAATGTATCGAGGATTCAGAGCGCCCTTTGGCACTGTTTCGGCGTAATACAAAGGAGTTTTTGCATCGATTCGTAACAATGGCCGAAACATGAATCTACCACCATACGCCTGAGACCAACAGGCTGTCCGCAGAGTGGCTAGAACCGCATGAAAGCCGACCGAAGCGTCCAAAAATACAAACGTCAGCTGAAATGGTTTTGGCAAGTATTTATTGGGATACGCATAAAATAATACTGATCGACTATCTTGAGAAGGGACGAACAATACCGGAGTCTATTACGTTGGTGTATTGGACCTTTTGAATGATGAAATTAAGAAAAAAAGGCCGCATTTAGCGAAGAAAAAAGTATTGTTTCATCAAAATAATGCACCAGGTCACAACTCCATAAAATCGATGGTGATATTGGACTAAATGGGCTATGAATTTCTTTCATATACACTGTATCCACCAGATTTGACCCTCGGCGATTATTACCTAATTCCAAATGCGAAAAGGTGGCTCCAGGGAAATAGATTTGGTTCAAATGGAGAATTGGATAGGAAAACTGTGGCTTATTTTAGAGAGGTTGACAAATCGTAGTAATAATAAACATTATCCTTGATTGATTAATTATTTACTTAGTTATTATCAAACACCAGTTGATATAATAACTATTTTTGGAACATAATAATATCAGTTTTAATTTTACTGACTTATTTCGAAACGCAGTCGAACAAGATGATACAATATTAATTAAAGGTAACATAGCATAACTCTATGCATCTCAATCAACCCCGTCAGCCCCCCTTGACCATCACCACCACCCACAAAATAATCCTGCATCATTTCTGCTCGGAGCAACAACACACAGGAAGTGTGACTCAATGGGAATCCGTCAGGTGTGGCTTTCGTACGCCCATAACTTCCTGATCCTGTACTGATGCGTAATCCTGAAGATGTAATTTGTAATAGATTAATAGCTATACATATAAAGAGGGTGAATAAGAGGATGAATGTGAGCATGATTGTATTAAAAATATTTTATACATTAGGACTGAGATGTATTCGAAGTTTTTCCAAAATTGTTCTTTTCTCTTTTTTATCTATGACGATTCTGCGTTAGATTAGATAGGTGCTGCACAACGCATACTGCCAGTTATTATACAGTCCCTGGCCAAATTATTAGACGCATTGTATTTTTTTTAGTAATTTTATGTTTCTTAAGAGTTTTTATGCAATAATGGTATATTTAAACTACAATATTATTGATTTTTATTTAAAAGAATTGTTGTAGACTACATATTTGTATTTATTTTTAACATATGGCAACACTGTGTTGACAAAGTGATACATGAACGTAAATAAGTACAAACCTGTATCAGTCGCGATCGGAATCGAGTCAGGTACGGACGTGTTTCTGTGGCTTTATGGACTGTGATTGTTTGTTTAATAGTTTTATACTACTCAGTTATTAGTTTATTTTGTATGCAGTGTTTTAAAAAAGTAATTGGACTATTTTCATTATGGGTAGAAAAGGCGATCTTTCACCACGTAAAAAAGCTGAAGTGAAGGCCCTTGTGATTGCGAAAACATTTACAAACCGAGAAATATCACGAAGATTGGAGGTTTCTGAAGCTAGTGTACGACGCATAAAAAGAAAATTGAGTCAGGGAAGGAATTAAGCCCGAAAAGAAAGAAAAGATGCGGTAGAAAACCAATTTTCACTCCACGGTCAGAGAGATGTTTGAAGAAAATTTGTGTAGAAAATAGATTTGCTACCACAAATAATTTTTATTATTACAATACATTGTAATAAAATCACAACTCCAGGATGCTAGCGTAAATGCTTCTGAGCCCACTGTTCGAAGAAAATTGAAAGAATTAGATTTTAAGGCCTGTTGCCCCGCCAGGAAGCCCAAGTTAACAGCTGCAATGAAAGCAAAGCGCCTGAAGTGGGCCAAACAATGGCAAGACAAAGATGTGGACTTCTGGAGATCGGTAAGATACAGCAATTTAATCAATAATTGATACATTATTATCATTTTCAGTTAAATAAAGCAAATAAACATGGAAGTTTATATATTTTTCCTATTTTTGACAGGTCTGCTTCAGTGACGAAAGCACATTCGAAATTTTGCAGAATAAAGCTCAGTATGTGCGTCGTCGTCATGGAGAAAAGTTTCATCCTGATTGTGTCGTCCCGACGGTTAAACATCCCACCAAAGTGATGATTTGGTCAGTCATCAGCGGCAAGGGCACTGGACGTCTGTACGTCGTCAAAGGAATAATGAGGCAAGATCAGTACAAAGAAGTATTACAAAATCGGTTGATTCCGCAGCTCAGAGAATGGTTTCCAAATGGGGAACCATTCACTTTCATGCAAGATGGAGCTCCCTGCTACACTGCTCGGTCTGTTAAAGCTTTTTTGGCAGAAAAAAATATCCCTCTGTTGGATTGGCCCTGATATGAACCCCATTGAAAATGTGTGGGAGCTGATGAAAAGAGAAGTGGCTAAAGATGTGATTACCAACAAAACCCAGCTCCTAGAAAAGATTATTCATGTGTGGAATCATCATCCTCAAATGCAGGAGACAGTACAATCTTGCATTGATAGCATGCCGCGCAGAATTAAAGCTTTGATAGCGGCTAAAGGTGGCTCAACTAAATATTGACTTTTACTAACATTAATTTCACTTTTCTTTAAAACTTAATAAACTTATGCTTTTCTAAATTAATGCTGTTTTATTTATATCAAATAAATAGGTAATTGATTGGATAATATAAAAATAAAAAACAAATCAATTTAAAATAATAAAACGGTACAATATCACTCGGTAATTAATATTTTACATGAAATCTTGCAGTGCGTCTAATAATTTGGCCAGGGACTGTATATGAATACCTACAATGAGGATGCAAAGAACGGTTATAATATAAGTTTAGTCGAAGATTACTAACTACACGGACGTGAGACCGACTCATGCCTGCGAAATAAAAATTTTTAAAAGTTTTTTTGCTTATACACCACGTGAATTAAATTTAAAATAAAACATAAACAAATACAAAATATGAAGAATATAATAATAATGATATCGCTGTTTCTTTGGGAAAAAGCTTCGTTTCGTTGGTTTCCGTTTATAAACTTTATCTTCATGGATTATCCAACAAAGAATCCGTCATCATACTGACGTCCCAACGGCCTTGATATCTACTTTCCATCTCTTTTATATCTTGATGGAACCGTTCCCCTTGTTCCTCACTGTAGTATCCTAGATTTTTTGGGAAATGATCGATATGCGAATTCAAAAAGTGAACTTTCAGACTCATATTACATCTTAAGTTTTACATTTTTTGGGATGTAATAGTTTTACATTTTTTGGATAATCCTTTTATAATTAGGATCTTTTAAGTGGCCTAAAAATTTAGAAGTAACATTTTTGAAAGAATTCCAGGCATTTTTTTTTGAATTCGTCATGACCTTCTCAAAGTCTGCATCCTCGATTAGTTTCCTGATGCCAGGTCCTGTGAATATGCCCTCCTTTAACTTTGCATCAGATAAACTAGGAAAAGATGAACAGAGATACTTGAAAGTATTTCCGTCTTTTGGTAATTTTTAAAATCTATTTGATTAAACCGAGTGTGATGTGGAGTGAAGCAATCTATCAAGTTTAGATTAATGAGATTCTGTACTCCAACTTCCAATTTTTTTCTTATCAGCCAATCTGATTTTTTCGCCATGTAAATTCTTTGCCCTACTATGCTACTCAAGAATATAACGTGGGAATTTCGTCTAGCCTTGCTGTTGACCAAGAAGCATGCATACTATTTTTAAGTCACCACAAATTAGCCATTTGTTTTTTTGCGTATTTTATTTTCTCCAAAACATTTTTTAAGTTAGCGTAAGTTTCTTTAAAATAAACTGAATATGCTATTTATTGGTGCAAATTAATTGCCAATGTACAAAAGAACAGCTTTCAAGCTTATTTTTGAAGAATCTATAAAAAGTCGTTATTCTTGGACGATGTATTCGATGTCAAATTTACGTACTAAACCGCCAATATCACAGCAAAAAAAACAAATTTTCCTCTTTCTTGAAATACCGTACAAATTCTTCTTCTCTGCTTCGATACCAATCAAATTTTGTATCAGGATCTAATAAATTGTTTTCCTTTAGACGAGAACCGAAAAGTTCTGCTGCATCTTTAGGTAATCCAAGATTCCTTACCAAGTGTTCTTTCTATTTTAAAAGTTGGAACTCATTCATGGGGTTGAAAGTTTCACTACTACTTGAATGATCCCTGATTTCTGACGTTTGTGATAAAGGCATATCGGTGCTCTCATTCTTAGTAGGAACAGAAATGGGTAATTCAGGCCCATGTGGAATTGCTTTGTTATAGATGGAAGATTTTGGCGCGATTTTTAGAATTATATCCTGTCACGTTGCTAAAACAAAAGTAACAATCATCCGTATGATTTGTTTGTTCCCGCCACAACATGGGAATACCAAATGACAATGATTTTGATTGACCATAAGACCACTGTCTTAATACTTCAGCACAAAACTGGCATAGTTTATGTGGAACCCACTGTTTATTTTGGTAACGTAACTTAATTCCGAAGTAAACAAAATATGCATTTTTCCCAAAATTTGCTATATTTTACCTTTGTTTGTTGTTTGACTGTTGTATATTGTCCATAACTGTAAAAAATACACCTGGACTATTTTTTACAAGACCGAAGAGCAATAATTATGGATAAGAAAAAAACACAACCTTAATCTTACACGTGTACGTCTGTCCCTCTTAATGGCGCAAGAAGACTGCTTGAAAAGTTCTACAGTAACTGTTTTCACTTAGAGAGAGATGGATTTACTACGCGTATGTGTAGTGGGAATATCATAGATCATAAATAAACTATACTATCAAAGTAAACATGAATTTACTGTTTTAAAACTGATAAAAATATTTAAAAATTTTAATAGACTTATTTTAAAAACAATATCTAAATGTACACATAAATAAAAAAAATTATGACGTGATACATTAAAACGGAGCTTATATTTGGAATGAGTAGGTCAAAATCTATCTGTTTCATGTGAGAGTATTCGAAAAAAAAAACGTTTTCATCGCAGACCTGTGTTATTATTTGGCCATATTGCGAGATAGTATGTGTGAGTCGGAGCCACAGGATTTTTCGTGTCAGATTTTCCTTTTCTTTTAAATAATAATAATTATAATAATAATTTGGAAGTTATTCGAATAAATAAATTCCGTTAAATTACTCTTATCAGTGATGACTATTCTTTTTCATAAAAAAACAACAATCTTGACGCGGAAAAATTTCGAGAGATATCTCGCGTTTTCGACGCTTTACTTTTTGTGCTTTTTCAACCTTGCTGGCCCCGCAATACGGTTGAGAGAAAAATAACACGACACGAATAACAACGCACGAGATGGATTTTCTATGGCCTAAGGCGCTCTTTCCGTATAACTGTTTTCACAAGGTAATACAAGCTGCAGGTCGCTAATATAGGCATTGACGTAGACCAGATTTTTTTTCATACCATAATCCTTTAATACCGACGACTTTGTTTTTACATGTTAACCAATCTGTATTTTTGTTTTCATACTTCATTCAGTTCAAATTGGAACATTCTGTTCTGAAATTTAACATTTTTAGGAAAATTTCATGAAGGATACTCCGGGTGGGCAGTACAATAGAGAGAAAATAACAGGTGGAATATGCTATATATATATATATATATATATTTATATATATATATATATATATATATATATACATATATATATATATATATATATATATATATATATATATATATATATATACATATATATATATATATATATATATATATATATATATATATATATATATATTTATATATATATATATATATATATATATATATATATATATATATATATAAATATACAGGGACAAAAGCATTTGCCACCTAACAAAAACTTCTTAAAACTCTACTGGAACAGAACAAAATGAAATAAATTAAACTGGTATATTTACTATAAAAATCAATATTTAGTTCAAATACCTTTGGTTGGTATTATCGCTGCAATTCTTTTTGGCAATGAAAATTTTAAATTAACTTTTTACATTTTTCTGGGGAAATAGGGTTTCACTCTTCGAACAAGTCGTCTTTAAGGGTATCTTTGGATATAACTGAGTGTTTCTTGATTCTTCGTTTGAAGATCGGCGACGCATGTTCTATTGGGATGGGATCTGGTGACTTTGAGGGCCAATCCAGAAGTTTTACCCAATTCTCCCGGAACCACTTCATGCACGTAACGGCTTCGTGACACGTTACGCTATTCTGCTGGAAACGTACATTTTCCAAATTTGTATCACCATACAGTTCACAAAATAATGGTTCTAGTGCAAAACTTAGAACTTCTATATACTTTTATGAATTTATTCTACCCTCGCAAATTACTATTTCGCTCACGTCGCTTGCTGACATGCAACCCACACCATAATATTGCCGCCCTGACGTAAGTAGAACCAAGAGTACCAAAAACTTTAAACAAGAGAAAAAAAAAACGAACATTAGAGAAAAGTGACAAAAAAAATATTGACTAAAATAAATGGTTTAAACAATGTCAAGACAAAAATACATACTTCGAAGTTAGACCAGTCGTCTTCGTTGAAATGTTTGTTTCTGGGGCCCATACTAAGCGCATCTTTTCATTTTTCTCCTTTAGGCATACTTGTTTTCTAGCTTTACAGCCTTGTAGCTCCGCATTTTGAAGCCGTCTTCTGACCATTCGAATAGAAATTTTCTTTTCATCCTCTTCAGAAAAATCAGCATATAGTTTAGAAGACGCCTTTTTGGAATTTTTCAAAGAAGCATGTATCAACTGCTATTATTCTCTCGCATTTGTAATATGTTTTCAACGAATCTTATTTAAGTTTTTGTGCGTTTTTACGTTTTTAGAAGGATTAATAGTACTATGTGAACATTTCATAATTTTTGCAATGTCTTATTTATTTTTTCTACTGTTCCGTTGTTGACTTCCAAGAATTTATGTTTTTTTTTTCAATGTGATTCATTATTTAGTAACTTTATTTGATGTGCCCATTCAGAGAAATGAACAACAGAAACACGAGTCCAGCATCGCCTTTCCTGTGTTAGATTAAATGTTTCATAACAACGTCATCAGAATCTGGTCTTTTATAGCGTTCTTCGCCTTCCGGTTCCCAGTTTCCATCCTCTTCGATTTTCCCAATCTTCGAGGTCTTAGCTCATTGTCCTCTGAACATTTCCAAACTATGTTGCTCTTGGTCTCCCTCTTCTCCTCCTTTTGCTTGGTACCAACTTAAGAACAATCTTTGGTATTCGGTGTTCTTCCATTCTTTCCACGTGCCCGTACCATATAAGTTGCCGTTGTTGAATTTCCTCAATAATCGTGGTTTTTTACGTTCATTACATCCCGTATTTTTCATTTTTAACTCTATCCATTCTTGACACTCTAACCAATATTCGCCAGTAATCCATTTCGGGTACCATTAGTTTCTGTTCCAATCGCTTCGCTAATTGCCAAGTTTCACAACCGTATAACTCTATGCTCTTAACTACTGCATCATAATGATAAGAACATAATCGCATAAAAATATTCACTAATTTTATTCCGGCACGCTTCTGATCTCAAGTCGCGTTTTGTTTTTTCTTTTTATTGTCCAGGTTTATTGCTTTTCCATTAACGACGATCCACCTTTTATATTTCGCCGTGTTTTCCGCTCGTTTTCCGCGAAATTAAAATCTGTACTACTGACGACGCAGTGTACACTATAGGGCACAAAATGGGGGAATTTTCCCCGTTTTTTCCCACGTTATTTAATTTAGCCATTTAACGTTTTTTTGTTTGCTTTTTTATTTAAGAAAGTGTTTTCATTCGAGCTATTATGACGATCATATTATTATAAAATGTACACATATGTCGATTATAGAGTTTACTTTCTATGCAGCGTGTTTTTTAAGTTGGAGAAATATTATTATTGCTTTAGAGTACTTACTGACCAAATATAGTCTTTATCACATGATTATTATTCCTGACTCAGCTACTTGTCAAGTTCCTGGAAGAAAGATGAGATAGTCATGATCACTGAAAAACCAATATATAACTTAGTGACAAGTATTTCATAAGGAAGTAGCAAGTGAAGGCAGAAATCAAGAAGACTAATTCCTGGGCAAATTGTAACCCTTATGCAACAGGTCCTCTGTATTGTCAACTAAATATAAACTGACAATTTACAAAATGATCATCAGAGCCTGACTCACTTATGCCTGCCAAACCTGCTTCAAGTCTTCAATAATTCTAACAAAGTTAGCTCCAGACGGTTCGGAACAAAGCTCCCCGCACAATCACGAACGTCTAAACAATCAACAGCACCGAAAAACACGATTTTTTCATCTTCAACGGGACCTCCAGAAGCCTACTCTCCAAGATCATAAGAGGGGAGTGTAAAAATCTTGTTCAGAAGTGGGAAAGCGATCCGCCACCGATTTAATTTGTTCTCTCCATGTAATCTTTCATGAAGAAATAGGAAATATTTTTGTCTTTACTTTTTAAAAGTTAATTAATTGTCCCTTACCTCTGACTTGGCGTTGTAGTAGCTGTTCCGCTCTTCTCAAATGAGTATGATCCTCGGATGATCGCGTATAGCTTGCCCTTTTGGTGTGAGTCATTGACTTATTCAGACGTGCAACTTTTGTATTTGCTTTGTAGTATAAAGTCACTGTGAAAGAGTTTACTTGGCCATCTATGAAACAGTAATTTTAACTACTAATAAAACTGTTTCCTCTTGAAAAGCTATTAGCGCCTTTGACATTACATACACGAACTAATCAAATAATTGGCCCCCTTTCGTCCGATTTTGCAACTTAATGACAAAGTGAAGCCAAGTTGACCACCATCTTGTGTGGCGCCTTCTTTATTCGTTAATATTCTACAATATTTTCCAAGTTTTCTCCATAAGAAATGGAAGGAAGAAAGACTTCCTTGCGGGAAATGAAAATCTGCAGGTTCTGTTTTGAAAGTAACGACAATGAACTGACGAATATTTATCAGAAGGAACCGAAATCGATCCCTCTACCTGTTCAAATTATGAGTTGTGTCTCGATTGAGGTAGGAAAACTGTAAATTCTGGAGTAGTTTTGATATTAGAATCAGTATAAAACTAGTCTCGGTGTTCAATTAGAAAAAAGTTCACTGTTGGTAATTGTGATATTATAGAGCTTTCTGTTTTCATGTTTATTTATTATGTTTAGAAGCAAACTGTACTTCATTTTCGCATTTATTTTATCCTTGAATTGTAAGTTTATAAAAAGTGCTAGATTTTAATTCAGTTTATTTAGCTTTAGTTTGATGAGTTACAAGATGATTAAATTGGACAGGAATGATCTACAGTTTTCTTTACAACAGTCAATGCTGCTTACTTTTTCATTAAACCATTAACAAAGATGCAAATTGTTTACCCCAAGTAAAAGTAGTCAAAACTATATTCTGGAACTATTTCTGATATTCTTGAAGATAAACAACATGCTTATTGTGTCCAGAGTGCGTTATATTAAACATTATTCACTTATAACTTAAGCATAAGGGTGCTGCATTACCATATATATTTACTACAATACTGATGAGTGTTGGAAATAAAAGAAGTTGCATTTTCTGAAATTATACCTTCCCCACTTCCAGGCTTCCCCAGGCAAATGAACAGACATCACAGTTATGAATAAAGATACTAGATTCCTCTGTGTCTGAAGCACTTCCTATTAGCCATTTTGTCGCACAATGATTGTTACTTGGTCTCTGACTTTTCCTCAGTTATATTAACAATTTAGCCACTATCGATATTTAAGGCCAGTTTACTTTTTTTTATGGATGATACCACTCTTCTCTTGAGGGAAGGAAGGCTGATGTGTTGATGTCTGCTAATGTGCAGGAAGTTTAGTGCTGGTGTGAGGCTAATTCGTGTAGTTTCAACACCAATAAAACTAATATAATTACTTTTAAATTTGAAATAACTGCAAGTTACATACCTGTTTCCAACAAGACTTTGACCAAGATCTTGGGTGTTTGGATGAAATTTAGTGACCCTATTTAGGGCCTTAAAGGCATATACCTAGTCATGGAGCTAAAAAAAGCTTGTTTTTAGGAAATTTTTTTAGCAGAGCTATTCATTATATAAATCGGGCTTTTAAAGGAGCATTTATCTGAATCAAAATTTTTGAAGAAATTAGGGTAAACATTTACAAGTGGGGTTCCAATCGACTTCAGATGTTATTAAGGGCCATTTTTTTTTTTATATAAGAATATGTATTTTAAGGTGGGGGAAGGGATTTTTTTTATTTATATTCATTAAAAGAATGCGATATTTTTAAAAACCCAAAAATATACATTTTTATCTCTTAATGAAATAGGTTATTTATCATTATTTTACATTATTATTATTATTTGCAAAATAATTCCTTATGGCAACAGCCAATTCATACACTTGTATGGTGGGAAATGCCATCTGAATAGAAAATCTGCGATATATCCATCTATATGGTATTCACGATGACCATATTTGGGCATTTTTTCATGAGCATCTCACCATACTCTCTCAACATTTTGATTGTATGCCCCTGAATCAGGATCAACAAAGTCGTAAGAGTGGTTGACAGTAAGGTGCTTGTAACCTGAGAAAGTAAATATATGTGTGGTCTATATGTATACGAGGCTGGTTTGAAAAGTCCGTGCAAAAGTAAAAACTACTTATGTGTTTGGGGTAAACCTTTTTTATTTTTCGACATAGTCTCCTTTTAGGCTTATACACTTCGTCCAATGATGTTCTAGTTTGTTGATCCCTTCCGAATAATAGGATTTGTCCAAGACTGCAAAATATCCATTAGTGTCTGCAATCACCTCCTCGTTTGAATAAAATCTTTGTCCCGCCAGCGATTTCTTCAAATTGGGGAACAAATAGTAGTCCGAGGGAGCCAAGTCTGGAGAATAGGAGGGATGTGAAACGAGTTGGAATCCTATTTCCATTAATTTTGGGACCACAACTGCTGAGGTGTGTGCTGGTGCGTTGTCGTGATGGAAAAGGACTTTCTTGTGGGCCAATCGCGGGCGTTTTTCTTGCAGCTCGGTTTTCAAACGGTCCAATAACGATGAATAATATTGACCTGTAATAGTTTTACCCTTTTCCAGATAGTCGATGAGGATTATCCCTTGCGAATCCCAAAAGACAGTCGCCATAACCTTTCCGGCGGAAGGAACGGTCTTTTTTGGTGCAGATTCCCCCTTGGTAACCCATTGTTTAGATTGTTGTTTGGTCTCAGGAGTATAGTAATGTATCCATGTTTCATCCACAGTTACGAAACGATGCTTAAAGTCCTCCGGATTCTTCTGGAACAGCTGCAAACCATCCTTGCAACACTTCACACGATTCCGTTTTTGGTCAAGCGTGAGCAATCGCAGCACCCATCTTGCGGATAGCTTTCTCATGTCCAAATGTTTATGCAAAATATTATGTACCCGTTCAGTCGAGATGCCCACAGCACTAGCAATCTCACGCACCTTAACTCTTCTGTCATCCATCACCATATCATGGATTTGATCAATGATTTCTGGAGTCGTAACCTCCACAGGCCGTCCAGAACGTTCAGCATCACTTGTGCGCATATGGCCAGTCCGAAAATTTTGAAACCACTTATAAACTGTTCTAATCGAAGGTGCAGAGTCACCATGTTTATCAAGCTTCTCTTTAGTCTCCTGAGGCGTTTTGCCTTTCATAAAATAATGTTTAATCACCACACGAAATTCTTTTTCGTCCATTTCTTGAAAATCACTCGACTTCCTTGATTCACACGAATGCCAAACACAAAGAAATAGACCAATATGGCTGAAACTTGGTGTGCGTTCATTCAAGAGATGCTACTAACTAAATATGACCTCGATACGCGCCGGTGGTACCATCTCTCGGACTTTGCACGGACTTTTCAAACCAGCCTCGTATATGCATGTATGTATGTATGTATGTGAGTGATCAATTAAATGTAAATAGTTCAGATTCTATATCTGTATAATTGTGATAAACACATCTATTTCATTTTAATGTGTTCAATAAAATTCGATGAAAAAAATATAAAACTATATATCATGATCGCGAAAATGTGTATCCCCACTTTAAAATTTATGTTTGGAGCCTTAGAAAAGATCCTCAATATGTGGAAAAATTTTTGAAGTCGATTAGGGTTGAAGCCGTATTTGTAAATATTGTATGTATTACAAACCACCATCCGCGAAAACCTCTGTTGTAACATATATACATACCAGGTGTACAAGTATGAAATGCAGATTTCAGACATCAGCAGTTTGTGCTATAAAGATTTGACACTGCGCCATTTTGTTGTGTCATCAACAAGTGTCAGACGCGCACGAGTGATCAATTGGAAAAGTGTGTGCATAGTGTTGTGTTGTTGTGTTCAATATGTCGAAATTTATACCGAACAAAGAGCATTCGCGGACAGGATTAATTTTTTGTTTTTATTTGAAGAAAACTGCTGCTGTGAACATGCCCCATCGCAAGATACGTGTGAACGATGGTTTCAGCGTTTCAAAAGTGGTGACTTTGATGTTGCAGACAAGGAACGTGTAAAACCGTCAAGAAAATACGAAGATGTGGAATTGCAAGCATTGTTGTACGAAGATGATTCGCAAACACAAAAACAACTCGCCGAGCAATTGGGCGTTAGTCGACAAGCTGTTTTCCAATCGGCTACGAGAGATGGGAAAGATTCAGAAGACCGGTAGATGGGTACCATTTTGAGAATCCCAAGCGCAAAAAATCACGGATAGACCCAGGCGCACCATCCACATCGACCGCAAGACCGAATCGCTTTGGCAGAAAGACGATGCTCTGTGTTTGGTGAGACCAGAGGGGCGTGCTCTATTATTAGCTGTTAACACCTGGGCAAACGGTTAATACTAAACGTTACCAACAACAATTGACCGATTTGAACCATTCGCTGCTTGAAGAAAGGCCAGAATACCGAAAGAGGCAACACAAAGTCATTTTTCCTCATGACAATGCTCCATCACATACGGAAAAACCAGTTCGCGACACCTTGGAAGCACTCAGCTGGGAAGTTCTACCCCATGCGGCTTCCTCACCAGACTTGGCTCCTTCCGATTACCAGTTGTTTGCATCGATGGGTCACGCATTTGCTGAGTAGCGCTTTGGTTCGTACCAAGATGTGAAAAAATGGCTCGATGAATGGTTCGCAGCAAAAGGGGAAGATTTTTTACTGGCGTGGTATTCACAAATTGCCCGAAAGATGGGAAAAATGTATAACAAGCAATAGAGCATGCTTTGAATAAAGCACTTTTTATCATTCTTCGGAATGTTTTTTTTATAGGGGGGTTGTAATTTTTTCCGAATTTAACATGTTTTTTTAGAAAAAAAAACCGCATTTCATACTTGTACACCTGGTATAACACACATACTATATACACATATAAAAGGCTGTCGAATTTTAGGTGCACAGTATAAAATTATTGCTTATTTATAGGTGTTTCCCAATGATGGACTTCCTCAAATGATATGTAACACATGTAAACAACAAACAAATCAATCGTATACTTTTAAGAGTAACTGTAAAAAGGCTGATGATGCTCTTAAGGTAATTATAGCAGACTATAGACAGTGTTTTTAAGTTTAAATATAATTGATACTCAGGTATATTAAATAAATTCACTTCGCTAAATATAACCCATAAAAAAAGTTGTAAAAAGATAATTTTATTCCCAGTTTTAGGCTTGATTCATACTATGAGGCCGCTCTCGATACGCTCTCGCTTCGCTCTCAGTTGGATAAAATTTTCTCATATCCACATTGCTGTTCCGATATAGATCTCGCTTCAGTTTGCCTTCATCAACATTTCAAGTTAGATCGGAGTAGTTCAGAAAAGTGCATATATAATGTTATTTAACTTTCCAATTAAAGAAATATCAATTATAGCTATTCTTTGAGACGATGATTCAAAAATCATCGAAACACGGAGGAAACCAAGAAGACGAATATGGGTACATCCAAGTTTAAAGGTTCGAAAAAGTGAAGGTGAAGATTATACGCTGTACCGTCATCTAATTGACGACGAAGAAAAGTTTATAAAGTATTTTAGAATGGATTCTGGGACGTTTGAAATGATCTTCCACAATTTTTCACTCGCTATTATTTATTAACGTGTTTTAATTTTTATTAATTTTTTACCTTACACACACTTGTTGTCTAATCCAGAACTGAGCGGGGACGGGATGGAGCGGGATCGAAAACATATATTCATACTATTTATTTATTTATTTATTTACTGCACTTTACAGATTGATCACAGAGATCTTTCCAATTACAAAGTACTAGAACTTAAATTAACTTCATTTAAATAATATTACATAATAATCTACATACACTTAAAACAACGCACGCAATTTAGTTTTGAAAAGACTGCACTTATTAAATATATCTACACTATTCTGGATTCCATTGTATAGCATGCAAGCATTATACAATGGAGATCCCAGGTGATAGTTATTATGGGCTACATCTGATATATAGAAACTGCTATGATTTCTTGTGGTATACGTTGGCACATTAAAATATAAGTTGGACAGAAATGCCGGGTCATCAATGCGACCATTCGCTACTTTGTACAAGTAGAACATGCAATATTGTTTTCTACGTTTCTCTAAGGTTACCATCCCATAGCGTTCGTGCAACAGTGTGGAAGAGATCATAGAGTTATATGAACCGGTTTGTTTATAATGCATGTAACGCATCATTTTATTCTGTATCAATTGAAGTGTTCGCTTGTGACAATTATAAAAGGGTGACCATACTATACTAGCATATTCTAATATACTTCTAACATAGGATATGTATAGCTGTTTTATGCAATTTGTACTTCTAAAATCTTTTGTGCTTCTGACAATTAAGCCATACATTTTGTTCGCTTTACTTGCTGTATAACTTACGTGATAGTTAAACGTCAATTTGGAATCAAAAATCACCCCTAAGTCCTTTATCTTATCCTCATACAAAAGTGGGACATTCTCAATACTATATGTAAACTTTATCGGCTTCAGTTTTCTAGTATAAGAAACAACAGTACACTTACTACCGTGATGAACCATGACAGGTCCGATCTCGCTCCGATAAAATATTCTTTGAAATGTATCGATATTGGAGCGTTATGAGATCGAGATCTGAGCGATAGTGGTAGTGTGAATACACTCATTGTTTCTTTTGTAAACATATTTTATCGAATTGAGAGCGAACCGAGAGCGTATCGAGAGCGGCCTCATAGTATGAATCCTAGCCTTAATCTTGCAAAATTAATGTCATTTTCAGTGAATGAACTTTCTCTTTACACTTTTGTTTACAATGCTTTTTTCAATAAAAACTCTTTTGGTGCAGTAACCATCTTAACACGTAAATGTCAGTTGCGTTTAAGAGATATTATTTTGAAACATTTTCTGGGGCTGAAAAACTTTCTTTTTTTAACTTTTTTTTTAAACATATATATATATATATATATATATATATATATATATATATATATATATATATATATATATGTATATATGTATATGTATATGTATATGTATATGTATATGTATATATATGTATATATTATATATATATATATATATATATATATATATATATATATATATATATATAAAATATATGTGGTATGTCTCAGAAGTAATGAGAATGATTTATTTTTAAGTTGTTTCCTTTAAAATATGCTCTTTGGGAATGCACACAGCGTCTCCAGCGATTTTTTGCCATTCCTGGTAACAATTCTGGAAGTCTTGTTCCGTTTAGAACCTGCGTCGTGATTCTTTGGATGTTGTCTGTTGTTCCATAATAGTGACCTTTCAACTTCAGTTTAAGCGTTGGGAAAAGAAAATAATCACATGGAGCCATATCTGGAGTGTAGGGTGGGTGTGGGATTATTGGAACGTTCTTTTCTGCCAAAAAATTCTCTAACCGACAATGAGGTGTGACTGGGGGCATTATCGTGATGCAAGATCCGAGAGCTGGCAATGTCAGGTCGCACACGCAAAACCTTTTTCCGCAAACGTTCAAGGACCTCGCGATAAAAGTTTTGATTCACTGTCTGGCCCTGCGGTATCAATTCTTTGTGAACAATTTCACGATCATCAAAAAAGATGATAAGTGAAGTTGGGTTCGATTGTCAAGCGATCCAACAGTTCTTGGTTAATGGATAAGTGATTCTCTTTTTGTTCGTCAGACAAGTTCTTGGACACCAGCTTTGCACAAATTTTTCTCGTGCCTAGTTCCTCTGTCACAGTTCGATGAACAGTATCCTTACTCATGCTTAGCTTATGTGCGATCATCCTGACTGTTAACCGTCTGTCTCGTGCTAACACAGAATGCACCTTCGACACGCTTTCATCGGTTTCTTAACATTTGAAGTGTCTCTGAAGCAGTTCTTTCCAGTTTAACATAAAATTTAATTGCATATCGCTGCTCGATATTTGCCTACATTTTTTGTGCGACGCGGTAATGGAACGCAACTGTAAACAAATAACGATCACACCGCTAACACTACACTGAATGGACTGAATCTGTTCTGGATGTAGTCGTCTCCAGCCTGATGCAGTATTACCACATTTAGCGTAAAAAATTCATTCTGATTACTTCTGAGACATACCACAATATATATATATATATATATATATATATATATATATATATATATATATATATATATATATATATATACACACATACACATACACATATATATACATACACACACACATACGTGTGTGTATGTATATTATATTTTTTCATGCTTCACTTGTATTTACAATATTCTAGTACTATAACCTGGTAAAAAAAACTTAAAAAAAAAAACACTGCTATAGGCTTCTTAAAGCAAGTTGAAAATTTAACCTCATATTAAGTTATAAAAAAATAACTTGTTTTAGTTGTACCTTCAGACTGGTAAATTCGATCAGGATCTTCTAGAGTCGGCGTCAAAAAAATTCAAAAAGGCTCCTACCCCTAAAGTGGTTAAAAAAGTTAAAGATGTCAAAATTGAAACGAGTAACGCGGCGACACCGGAAAGCCCGGAAATTAAAAGGATGAAGCTTGATGATGGGACGGAGGTTATAACTTTGTGTATCTCACAACGGGAAAGCGGCAGAGTCCTGATGTAAGGTTGAGATTTTCCTTTTTAATTCTAGTATTGGCTTTATACAGTTCACCAAATTCTTCTTCCTGGTCTGCTTATTTTATATAAAAACGTATACTGCGTTATTTATATATATATATATATATATATATATATATATATATATATAAAACTATTAATAACATTTTTTAAAATAATTTGTATATTTAAACTTTAACTTTCTGTTACTTATTAGTTATTAACACAGGTTTTACTAAGACATGCTTGGCTAAAATTCAACGCGACCTACAGTTACCCAACGGAACAGTCTTTACCTAGCAACCTGTATTTTTGGTTTTCTTCTTAGGAATCGAGCCAAGATTCTGTTCAAAAAGAATCATCCAGTCAAAACTCTGAGATAGCAGAATCTGCAAAAGGAGACGAGCCTACGGAAATTCCTGAACAGGTAAAAAAAAAACAAACTTTTCAACCCAGCCCTGCTAACGGATTTTATACGTATTTAGATTTATATATTTTTTTAGTTGAACTGCGCCGTTTTAAAACGCCGCACGGCGCGGCCCTGCCGTAAATTGTAATACACCCATTTATTACTATTTTTTCCAAAATCGGAATGACCCTTCCGTTTACAGCAGTCATGCTGCAACAAGACGTGATTGTTTTCTTTTTTAGGTCGAAACGGACATTTTTCCTTGCCAGTATTGTGAAAGATCTTTCCCGTTAAAGCAGCTCTTGGAATTACACATAACGAATTATCACAGAGAAAGACAATTTTCCTGTCCCGAATGTGACAGTAAATTTTTCACGTAAGTAAAGTCGATTAGTTACATTCCTTTGTGCATCCATCTTGACTCTACTAGTAAGTATAATATCCTATTGTATCTTTTTTTTTAGTAAATATGACATGATGAAACATCAACAAACACACAAAGATATCAAGCCGTTCTGTTGCAGCGTCTGTGATAAAGTTTTCGCCCGTGAAGCGCTGTTAAGACGTCACGAGCAGACGCACAACGAAATTCCCAAATATATGTGTTCGCAATGCGAGAGAACGTTTCTTGTGAAAGAAGACCTCGACGGTCACATGAAAAAAACACGAGAAAAAGAGACCTTTTACTTGTGACACTTGTGATAAGAGTTTTGTTTTTAAACAGGTATTTAACAAAAGAAGTACATCTTGTTTTCATACTCTTTCGTATTGATAAAGAGCGAAACTATATAAGATGATTCATAAGTTGGGGTTTTTCTTTTAATCGCTTTTAGTAATAATTACAACAGTAAAGTAACAAATACAAAAATGGCTGTTGAAATTTTTAAATTTTTTAATTCCAGGCAATTTCATTGATGACTATTTTAATGGGTTACTCACTCTGACAAATTCTCTATAGAGTTAAGGTATGCCCTTTTAAGTTTTTGTTTCTTCTTTCTGTCCTTTTTCCAATAAAAATTCTTTTAATACAATAGACATCGTGAAACCTAGATACTAACTCCGTATAAGAGTCAATTACGAGAGACGGATTAAGTCGTAATATATGCCCGAGATGGACTCACTAACTACATATCACATGACGTTGTTTGGCCGAGCGTGCGATTTGCAAAGACAACTCGTAAAAGCGACACAAGAACCATTTATTTATTGAAACAATCATTTGTATCACAGTGATAAAAAAAACTAGGTATTACATCACTCTGTACTTCGTCCTAATAAAGCTCAATAATTTTTTTGAACGGACATTAGTTGACGCCAGAAGTTTCAGTTTTTGTTTTAAAACATTGAACTCCAGGTATAATGTTTCTTCCGCCATCACCGAAAAAGATAAAAACTGTTAACCTTTCTTATCAAAATTGGAATTAATTGTTTTTGGTGTATGTATTTCCTGTAACCATTGGCGTACATGCTGAAAAACTATAAATCTTTGAGGTTGATTTTGTCAGTAGTTATAGCGAAGCACACATTATTTTTATCAATTCTACGATTTTCATAACACTATATTGGGTGAATGAAGGGAATTATTTTCGTTTATATTACAGCGTACTTAAAGAAGAAACCCAACTTAATTGATACCCTAAACACAGAATGTTGCAAAAACCAACGTATTCTTTTCCAGGGCTGCTCATAATTCACCAGGATTTTTAAACATGACCTTTGTGAGTTCGAGAGTCAAAGTTCGCTAGTTAAAAGGTTTTTACTCATGATACTTGCAAAAATGTTTTTTTCCCACAGGCTTAGCACCATTAGTTTTATTTTAAACTGTGATCAACAGCAGGGTTATTCAGTATTACATAATAATAATTAGAATCTTCTTCTCAACATAAGCCTGTCCACTTCTGAACTGTCTTTTGCCTGTACTACTCATATATCATCGACCCATCATTTCTGCGGACGTCCAACGCTTCTTCCTGTTTCTCAGGGTCTCCATTTCGTGATCCTATACCCCCATCTGTCTCCGGATGCCGCCTCGAAAGTAATATCAGTGACTTCTCTCCATAGGTCTTTGTGAAGTGACGAGGTTTTTAATGAGACACATCGTTTCCAGTCCATATGTGCTGCCTGGTAGAACACAGGATTTATAGAAATTAGTTTTTAGGTTTATGGGTATTGTAGTACTTTTTAAGATATGTCCTAGTTTCCCAAAAGCTGCCCATGCCAGCTTTATTCGCATGGTAATTTCTGCATGCCGCATGCCCTTTTTCCGATCTTAATAGTGTAACTTAAGTAGATATATTTGTCGACGCGTTCTATGCAGTTATTTTCTATCTGTATATTGGTATCTTCAGGGCTCATAAATTTAATTTTTTGAAATTTCATTTTGAGAGCTACCCTTGCAAAGACCACATTCAGCTGGTTCAACATTTCCTGTATCTCATTGGTGTTATTAGCTATTACTACTATGTCGTCTGCAAACCTAAGGCGAGTCAGTCTATTGCCATCGATGTTGATGCCTTTCTCATCCCCATTTAACTTCTTAAAGACGTCTTCAAGGGCCATCGTAAATAATTTAGGTGAGATAGTATCTCCTTGTCGCACTCCTCTTTTTACTGGAATGTTTGTTAGTGACAATTGTTTCTTCAATTTTAATATGTATAGATGCTTCTTTTGTGTGGGGCTTCTTTATAGATATTCTCTATTATTTTTAGATATTCGGAATCTATTCTTGCATTCGCTAGGGATACTGACCAGATATCAACTGTATCGAATGCCTTATGAACATCAGTGAAGGCCAAATGTATTGGTAACTTATATTAGAATTTTAGAATATGGAAATTTGTAGTCATGGTACTCGGTATTGTGTAGAGTTTTCACGAAATTCATGAAAGTGTCAATATCTCCAAATCTGACGATTTTTTCACTAAGGTCCATATTTACATCTGGTGAATTATGATCTGGCATATCAGCTCTCGAAGGGAATACGTTGACTTTTGCGACATCCGGTATATTTATTTGAATTTTCGTAGGGTTTAGATCGTCATATGAACTCGGTACACGCCCAAGACAAACCATACAAGTGTAATTATTGTGACGCTAGTTTCAGTTCGTCGATTCGACTAACTAGACACATTACGACACACGCAGGATTGAGGCCATATCCTTGCAAGGTATGTTTAGTTTACAACGCTCCTTAGGGAGTATCCGACCTCTCACTTGCCTTATATAGCCCAGTCGCCAGGGGTTTTGAGCTATCATTAAATGTTAGCAGGCTGCATTTTGGCACATAGGTAGTTTTTTGAACGTAGAATATCATAAAAAAAAGTTTGCTAAAGTTTAAAAGATAGTTTTTTGAAGAGGAGACTTTCAGCTTTCCGATGATACTAATAGTTTTTATTTTTGTTGCTGTTTATTATTAAAAATTTCGTTTTAAAAAATATGAAATTTGTCTGCTGTAGTGCACCACCGACAATTTTACGTTTACAGCAGTACGAAATGGCCAAAAAAGCCGGACAGTTTTTTTTTAGTTACAGTTAAAAGTATACTTGTTTAGACCACATATACACTATAAAACAAACAATGGAAAAAAAAACTGGCAAAGAATAGAGAAGTTCATCTAGCCTTCATAGACATAAGAAAGGCCTATGACTCAGTACCAAGACAAAGATTATGGAACGCAATGGAAGAAATAGGCATTGACAAAGAACTAATATACGCAGTAAAAGCTCTCTACGAAAACAACACAGTGAACATAAAAATAGGACATAAAATAGGGAAGAGACTCCAAACATCAAAAGGCCTATTACAAGGATGCTCTACATCCCCAACACTATTCAAAACACACCTCGAACAAACATTAAAAAAATGGAAGCAAAAAGGTAGTAGAATAGGAGTCCCAATACGAAAAGATTACTTATATACTCTAAGTTTCGCAGGCGACCAAGTAATCATAGCGCAAGATGAGGAAGACCTCGGTTATATGGTAAGAAAACTGAAAGAAGAATACACTAAAACAGGATTAGCAATAAACTTTGATAAAACGGAATATCTAACAACAAAGGTGAGAAACGTGGAGAATCTAGAAGTAGATAACGAAACAATAATCAAAGGAACTGATAGAGTTAAATATTTAGGAACCATCATTTCAAAAAACGCAATATCAGAAGAGGAGATTAAGGCTAGATTAGGACAAACGCGAACATGCATAAGACAATTAAATTCGATCCTGTGGGACAAGCACATTACAAAGAGAAACAAAACACGCATATACAAATCAATAATATAAAGCATAATGACAATAGAGATGGAGTATTGGAGAAGATGTTGTAGAGCGACATGTATGGAGAGAATAACAAATGAAGAAATAAGAAGCAGAATGAACATCAAAGAGAACGCAATAAGGACACATAAGACCAAGCGAAGATAATAGGTGGATAAAGAAAGTAATGGAGTGGAGCCCTATAGGGAGAAGAAAAAGAGGAAGACCCAGACGATCGTGGAGAGACGATGTGGACGAGGCTATGGAGGACAGGGCTCTAACAGATGGAGACTGGGAAGATAGAAACGGATGGAATCAAAGGCTGAGAGAAGGAAGACAGCGTGAGATGTAGAAAATCCTTGTTTATATATATAAAAGTATACTTGATATTAGAATATTCTTAAAAACTTTTTTGTAATTTTTCTCTTAAAAAACTGGTCATGATAAATGCTTTTGCTTATTAATCATACAACTTAAAATATAAAAAAAATATATTTAAAGGTGAGAAATGAAATATAAAAGTCTAAACTTTAAGTATAAAGTATTTATATTTTATTTAAAACATCCGAGTACAAAAAAAACAGTTATTGAAAACACAAAAATTCTAAATTACTCGAAGAAATTAAATGAATTACATACTCTTTGGCCGTCATATTGGATCCGCCATTTTGATTTTTTCAAATCTGTCATCGGATTCTTAATCAGCACCCCGAGGAGCCCCTTAATAGCCGATTTCAAAGTATTTAACGGTGTACAGAAATGTTAGATTAATCATAAATGATTCCCACTACAAGTAAAGGGGTTAAACCAGCCATTTTATTTTAAATAATTTTTTTAAATTCCGGTAAAACCAAAAAAAATAATCTATATACAGTGAAGTCCGTTTATAACGAACTCCCAAAAAATCGCTAAAAATGGTTCGCTATATCCGAAGTTCATTACAAACAGTAAACAAAATCTAATATCATTTTTCACTACTTTTTTATTTAGATTAGGCGCTAATGCTTAGAAAAATGAATAATAATAATTATTAAATTAAAAGAAAACGTTCAAAGAAAAATAAAACAAGTCACACTAAAGGTATTATTATGTATGTGGTATATAAACGAGATAGAACATCATGCAGATATAGGCGGAACCCACGAACTCTACAAAAAAGTGAAATACCTGGCCAGAGAGTTTAAACCACGAACACAGCTGATAAGAAATGACCAAAACGAAATTGTTACAGACAAACCAGGAATAGCCGAAGTTTGGAGGAAATACTGTATCAATCTGTATAAAGAGAACAACAGGGAAGAACCTATTGATCTAAATACCTCAGTGTCTGAAAAAGAACCCCATATACTGAGATCTGAGGTAGAGAAAGCCCTTAACACACTAAAAAATAACAAAGCCCAGGGAATAGATAGTATAACTTCAGAACTATTAAAGGCTATGGGAGAACTGGGAGTGCAGGTTTTTCATAAAATCTGTAACTTAATATGGAAGTCTGGCAAGTGGCCTAATGACTGGACCGAGTCAGTGTTCATCACACTTTTTAAAAAAGGATCGCCTACAGAATGCAACAATTACAGGACAATCTCTCTAATAAGCCACGCTAGTAAAGTATTGCTGCAGATAATCAACAACCGGCTAAAATCATTTATACTACCAGAAATATCTGAGGAGCAGACAGGTTTTATTCCAGGAAAAGGCACAAGGGAAAACATTCTTAATGTACGTCAGATCATAGAAAAGACGTATGAATTTAACATCAAGGCTTATTTATGCTTCGTAGACTACACCAAAGCTTTTGATTGTGTAAAATGGCACAAGTTGTGGCCGATACTTGAGAGTATGGGAGTTCCCTTACACCTGATCCAGCTTATAAGATCCTTATATGAAAATAGCAATGCCAGAGTAAAAATCGATCAAACTCTATCAGACTCATTCAAAATAGAAGCTGGTGTTAGACAGGGATGTATCTTATCTCCGTTGCTTTTTAACGCATACTCTGAATATATTATGAGACGAGTTCTAGAGGACTGGGATGGCGGTATCTCTGTGGGAGGCCGGAAAGTGAATAACTTGAGATATGCTGATGATACGCTCATTATAGCATCTAGCGACATCGAATTGGAATATATAATGAATAGATTAAGTACAGTAAGCGAGGAATACGGCTTACTACTTAACAGGAAATAAAACTAAAATTATGGTCATAGATCGAACCCCAATGAACATCAGGGAAATAGCGGGATTTGAAGTAGTTGAGGAATTTGTATATCTCGGATCATTAATTACAAACAAAGGTGGTTGCGATAAAGAAATAAAACGAAGACTAAACATAGCTCGTAATGCAGTAACCAGACTGACCAAGATTTGGAAGGACTCAGCAATATCTCAAAATAACAAATTAAAACTTATTAATGCATTAATATTTCCCATAGCTACCTACGCCTCAGAAACTTGGACGATAAATGTTGTGGCACGAAGAAAAATTGAGGCCTTCGAAACATGGGTGTACAGAAGAATGTTGAGGATACCCTGGACACAGCACCGAACAAATGTCTCCATTCTAAACCAACTAAGAATAATGAATCGCCTATCCACCAAAATAAACCAATCGTACTTGCGATACTTTGGGCATATCTCTAGAAGAAACGATCTAGAAAAACTTATGGTGGAGGGAAAAATAAACGGGAAGCGCCCAAGAGGTAGATCTCCTAATCGATGGTCAGACCAAGTGAGGCCGCTCATAGGACATTCCATGCACGAAGCCATTCATGCCGCTCAAGACCGTGACTCATGGAGAGGCACAATCCTTGCAATCGAAACATAACATCACTAAACTCTTGCTAGAGTGATGGGACTGAGGAGGATATAAACGAGTATAAACTAAAACATTAAAATACGTTCGTATTTTCGTTTGCACAATTTTACTTGAAAAACAAATAGTATTTATATAATTTTCAAGGTCACAAAAACTACTCCATATATGTTCAGGGACTTCACGAGTTTCCAAAAAATTGCGAGTTTCAGTCATTTCCTTAATCATTTCTGGAATGGACGGAACATAAATATTATCTCCTTCTCCAAGCTCGTCTTCGTCGTCATTATCGCTTGAAATCTTTCCAGAAGTCACTGATGTCACAATTTGATCATCAGTTAATATTTTTCTCGTCATTAATTCATTATCAGCACATACATATTCTTCAAAATTAAAGTGATTAAACATCTTTTTAATCGCGTTTTCCACTGTACTTTGTTGAATGTCAGCATCGTAAACAAATTCTAGATAATCCGTAGGATCTTCTCGATATTTTTCAATCCACTGAGTCAACGGTAGCTCATCATTTGAGTCACATCTAAATTCCTTCCTTAAAAATCCGCCATGCTTAAAACAGTTTGCAATGGTTTCTCTACTGGCTCTTTGCCAAGCCATATGGATAGAGTTTATAGCGTCCAAGAGAGTTACAGAAAAAATGTTACCTTTATCGATCATCTCTAACATTTTCATAAGTAAAATCTTTCTGTAATGGCATTTTAAAGAATGTTTCACACCCTGATCCACAGGCTGGAGCTTGTGTTTGGAGGCATAAAAACTAATTTTATTTGCTGTAGATTAACTTCAGGGTGCGCTGGACAGTTGTCAATCAAAAGTAATATTTTTCTGTTTCGGAATTTTAATTCTTTGTCCCATTCGATCAGTTCGTTTGTAAGAATTTCTGAGGTCATCCAGGCTTTACTGTTTGATTTGTACTTTACTGGTAAATGTTTGTTTTTAAAACACCTGGGATTGGTGAACTTTTCTATCACCAACAATTTTCTTTTCTCTGTTCCAGACATATGTGCAGTTACCAACACAATAATCCTTACTTTTGATAATTTTCCACCAACACAAGTCTCTCCTACAAACTTTAATGTCTGAGCAGGCGTCATCTTGTAAAACAAACACGTTTCATCCGCATTAAAATGTCCACATATTCATAACTTTCTCGAATTTCCTGCCATATATTGGCCAACCACTCATCAACAACAGTCATATCTAGTCCTGCAGTGTCTCCTACTATCTTACCTCCACTAATATTATGTCGCTTTTGAAATCGTTCAATCTTCTTTTAGAACAGTTAAACTCGGTGTTTTCTATTTTCCTTCCCAATTCACTAGCTTTCTCTTGTAAAGTATAGCCGGTCATAGGAACATGTTCATGTCGTTTTCGATTAAACCATTTAAAGAATCCTTTATCAACTTGGTCATGTGTAGATTTTCTTACTTTTTTTACAACTAAAGTTTCTTTTATCATAGATTGGTAAGATTTCTTACCTCTTCTGCCATATGGTAGAAACCGTAGATTTAGTTAAATTCAACTGTTTGCAAACATCACTTTGTTTAACTCTATTTTTCTGTTATAATATTGTATTTGTCTTTTAAAGTAAACGCTTTACGTTTTTGTGCATTCATTTTAAAATAAAAAATCTCACAACATCCACTTTGCTACTTTGATCAAATATGCATTAGAACCGCATAACACAACAGGTGAATTGAAAATAATACTGCTCGGACTAGCGACGCGGCGGAAACAAGTAGAATAGGGGTTTCCAGCGAGTTCGGTGAATTCCCTAGATCAAGTCGTGCTATATCGAGCACAGGGAGTGGCAAGTTCGTTATAAACGGTCACAAAACATACAAATTTGGTTCGCTTTATCCGGAAGTTCGTTATAACCGACCAAAATTTGCATTGGTCTTATGGAAGTTTTTTCGTGTATTATAAAATAGTTCGTTTTAACCGGAAATTCGCTATAAACGGTTTCGTTATAAGCAAACTTCACTGTACTATTTTTTTGTAAAATTTCCAGTTCTTTCACGTGGTGCTTTTTTATTTTTCGAGATATTTGCGAAGAACTTAATTTTTCATTTTATTTTCGATTTTGTAGGCTTAGCGTACACGTTAGAGCAGCAAACTTTTTTTATCTGCAGCTTGTTAACATTTAATGACTGGGATATATAAGCACAATGTTCTGGATTGGGCCGTGATTTTTTTTTTATCGATAACCTTATATTTAATTAATTCCAGATTTGCGCTAGAACATTCCTTTTAAGCCACCATTTAACGAGGCATATGCGTAGCCACTACGCCGCCGATCAGGGAAAACAGCCCGAAGAGGCCGTCGGGCCCCACAAATGTGACATTTGCAGCATGGCGTTCAAGAGAAAAGACAGTTTGATAAATCACAGTGCTATACATAGTATGGTTAATTTAAGGTGAGGAAAGAATTGATTGGATCGAGCAAGAAATAAAACGAAAGGAATAATAATTTCTTCTTTATTTCTAGATGTGTAATTTGTAATACAGCTTTTGAAACTGCTAAAGAAGTTAAGGAGCACATCCCTACTCATTTGCAGGGACTTTTGTATGGCTGTCGAAAATGCGATTACAGCTTCGAGACTCAAGACCAGCTGGAAGAACATGAGCTTAAGCATGCTGAAATGGAATATGAGGAGCAAATCGAGCAAGAGGTACGTGTTTACCGTTCCGACAATAAGGAAGCTCGTTTTTATCTGTCTGTCTATCGGGTCGTCTATTCTCGCGGATTCATTTAACTTCCATCACACCGACAAGCGGAAATAAAAATAGGGATAAGAAACATCAAAAACTAGATCGAATTGATGGAATTTCAATAAGAATGTTCGATTGTCTGCCCGATAACTGTTCGAATGGTCTGGTTGAATCTGTTAATTCATCCTTTGACCACGTTTTATCCCCTGAGGGCAACAGCCGTTGTCCGACCAATTCACAAAGGACGTAATCTCGACGGAAATTTTCAGCCCATCTCCCTAGCAAGGATGTTGAAAATTTTGTTAAGAGAATGCTCAGTTACCTTAATCACCACACTTTTTTACAACTTTCGCAGTTTGGGTTTCAAAATCAGAAAAACCCAAGTAACGCCGAGTTGCATTCCTTGGTGCGCTTATATCTTGGGCTTAATGAGGGTGATCTAGCTGCAGCAGGCTTTGGTGACTTTTCTAAGGCGTTTGACTGTTTTCGGCTTCAGTTTTCTTCCTACTTAAAATATGGAAAACAGCTGGTGGGAGGTGGGTCTGACATTTCCATCAAGACTTCGAAGTTCTTGGGTGTTTGGATTGATGACAACTGAAATTTAGTGACCATGTTTGGGCCCTTAAGGGTAAACACCACTGTAGAGGTCAAAAAAAAGGTGAACTCTAAGAATTTTTTTACGAAAAACTACAAGATATCTACTCGCGATTAAAAAAATTTTTAAATATACAAATATATGATAATTTCAGAATTTTTTAATACAAATTAGCGATTATAGCCCTCTGTGAACAAAACCCCTTTTTTTTGCTCTACCGGAGAGATTTCTAACAAAAGGATGAACCTACATAGAATGAAAAAACAAATATTCTTATTTTATAAGTGAAAATCTAGGGAATGACATAGGGAAATTAAAAAATATTGATTTTTGTTAATTTGGCAGGCAAATGAACAGAGCAAAAAAAATTAAGAAAAATTTTACACTAAATTGTTAATAAAAATAACCGGTCAATTGCAAGTTAGACTTGCGCAATTAGTGTTCCGTACGTTGATTGCTTTTGACATAAAAATTTTTATTACGGAAGTATAAAATGATCAGTGACTTCACAAAATACATCCCAAATGAGTTTTTTCAACAAAGTTTTTTCCGATCTTTACTGAAAACTGATGACCTTGAAATTTTTTTTTTTTTTTTTTTATATACCAGATAAATTATTAAAGGTAATGCACTCCCTATAATTTTCGTTCAATCTACACCCTGTAGAGAATATTCCAGAATTTTTTCAAAATTCAAAATCGGTGTTTTTCGAGATAAGGGGGAGACAGCGATTTCTCGTACTTTTTTTAAAAATAAAACAAAGAGAAGTGTGCGCAAGTATTACATTATATATATTTTTGACCACGTCTTTTTACAAGCTTTCATTTGACACCCCCCACCCAATGACCTGGCAATATTTTTTTTCACTTCCGATTTCACCCCCTAAAACTAACCCCTTAAGTAACTTTTAAAACTACACAGCTCCGACGAGGCCATCAATTCCTGTATTAGTGCCAAATTTCAACTTTCTATGTCAAATAGTTTTCGAGAAAATCGAGTGTGACTGACAGGACAGACAGACGGACGGGCACCGAAGTCATCTTATAAGTGTTCCTTACGGAACACTAAAAATATTTTACATTAATCTTAAAATTCGTATGTCATTCCCCGAGTTATAATCTCTTAAAGCTGTGTACAAAATTTTTAGTCAATTGATTGAAAACTGTCCGAGTTATTTTTCCCGTAAGGTGAAAAAAGGTGGTTTCGAGAAAAACGCATTTAAAATTTTAGTTGTAATTTAAAGTAAAAAATATTGTATATACCTTTACTCTGCGATGCCTGCACCACATTCTCGACAACATAAAGAATCATTTAAGCCAAGAAAAAAATCGATTTTTTGAAATTTTTACAGTGGTGTTCGCCCTTAATGGCAAATTGGCCTGGGGTTGTTATACAGTCCGAGTCTTTTCAAATAAACTGGGAAGTTCCATGGCAAGAATGTTTACTTTAGTTTGGTTGAAGCCCATTTGTTGGTATACCGTTTTAGGGATTTTGCATCCAATATCAGTTTAGGTGCATTTTGCAAAAAAACGCATCCTTTACCTATTCCAAAGTTAACACTTACGAGAAGTTCATTATTTTTTAAGGAGAATAAAACACTAAATTTTTAGTAAAATTTCTACTTTTTTGATTTTTATACTTGACACCTGTTTCGCTAAATCATTAGCTGTATCAAAAGTATGGGTATAGAATAAAATAAACATTTTTCGACGGTTTTACAAGTAAATATTTACAGGTAGGTTGTAACTAAAGGATAACAACAAAACTTAATAATTATACAGATTATCTATTCATTAAGTAAATTCAACAATGAGGAATTTCTGAGGTCCAGTTGGTCATTTAACAGCGCGTTTGTATTCTTTCTTTTATAGATCTCGAGGGTCTCAAATTTAATTTATGCAATTTGTTCTGAACATGTAAAATATCGAAATTATTATACATATACATGATTCTTTTCTATTAAATGTTTGGCATATGAAGAATCAGTTTTACTTTTTTAAAAAACTTTTAATATGTTGTGAAATTCTTTGTTCAAATGTTCTCCCTGTTTATCCTATGCAGAGTTTATTACAAGAACCATAATTAAGTTGGGAAACACCAGATTTATGGTTTTTTCAGAGTTTTATCTTTATTGTTATTGATGTGTTTAAGTTGTTATTTATACTGTGATTGTCACGTTTTGTTTTCTTAGGTATTTAGCGCTAAATACCTAAGAAAACAGATCGTGACAATCACATATAGTACAAAGAATGTTTATTTCATTCTATACCCATACTTCTGATAAAACTGATGTTTTAGCGAAACACGTGTCAAGTATAAAAATAAATAAAAGTGGAAATTTTAACGACCCAGGTTAGAGAGTATACTTTTATTTTGTTAACTGACACGAATCAAAAGTTGCATTAGGCGTAACTGCAGTTTCGTAGTACTATTATATTCTCAAACGCAGTGTAGTAGTACTATGAAACGCCTAGTGAAACTTTTTATACGTGTCAGTTAACAAAATAAAAGTATACTCTGTAACCAGTGTAGCTGTTAATATGTTATGTACTGTCACAAAGCAACGGACGACTTAATAAATTCTTTTAGTGGAAATTTTACTAAAAATTTGCTGTTTTATTCTCATTAAATATGAATTTCCATCAAGTAACCGCCGAGTCAGTTAATTATTTCTTAAAAGTCTCGGGCTGTATAATCATCTTTCACCATGTACAAACCACATAGCGAATATGAAACCACTTACGAACTCTTTAAAAAAAAAAAAACTAGTGGAAAATGACTTTTATTGTTTGCAAGAATTTTATGACTGCAACGTGTCTTTGTTTAAATAATTCTACTTTATTTATATTTACTGTAATTTTAATGAATTTCCAATTAATTTTTTTTTGGGCTAAATCAGATTTTTGTTGTTTTTAGCAAAAGTAATTGTTTTTGACATTTATTTATTATTTAGTGTACTTTTTAATGATTTTTCAAAAAAATATTTTTTTGGACTGAATACAATTAATTATTATTTTTAGCTGATTTAATTATTCTTGACAGTTTACAACAAATAAAGCGATTATTCTTTCTTTATGTCTATAAGTCTTAAAGAAAATATAAAAATTACTCTCAAGATAAAAATTGAAACATCTACAATGTGGCTGATGTGGGAAAAGGCTTTTTTGACGAGATGTACAAGGCGTGTAAAAAATCCTGTGGGATAGTTTTGTTGAGCTAGTCAAAAGACAGCTTGAATAATTTTTTCGGAATGAATTTTTGTATCATAGTGTTTTTTAGGTAATCTCTGAAGTGCATCGAATAAGAAGTCAAATATCAGAAGAAGAGGAGGAAGACGAAGAAGAAGAAGGACGAGATGATAGGAAATTTATGGAGGAAGATGGCGGCAGCGAGGTAAGCTGAAGTTATTTTTTTCAAGATGAACTGGTGTTCGCTTATTGTACTAATAAAATGCTTACAGCTCTTTTTAAACTAGAGTGATTTCTTTTTAAACAAGAATTCATCAATTCTTAATCACCTTAAAATTACCCCATTACTTACAGATAATAGAGTATCACATACCAGATCTCGATAATCCTGAAACAGTAGTTCGCAACATGCCAGCATTACCTATCAAGAAGAACGTCATTTCAAAAATAGCACAGGCCCTACAGCGGGTCACAGGATCTCCTGTTGAACAGGAAACAACAGCGCATCAGAGTATAGAACAACAGGAAACCGACCAACAGATTACCGAAGATGGCCTGAATCAGTTCTTTAAAACTGAGCTGACCGACACTGAGGGAGAGGGTGAGGAATATCCACATGTTACCGGGGAGGACGAGGGGCATTATGTTATCGAGGAGGAGACTAGTATTAGGCCCATATTTAGGCATGAGGGGACGAAGGTAGGATGAAGAAATTTCATAAGTGCGGTCATTGCATCATTAAAATTTCTGATTTCCTAGATGTATAAACGAAAAGGTCCAATTCAAAGAAAAATCCCCAAAGTTGCGGCCCAACCGCAAAACACGCCGACCGTGTCCTTGGAACAGATCAACGAACCGCCGAACCCGTTCGGCTCGATTACTCAGGAAGCTCTGAGCAATTTGCCTTGTAAGAAGCCTGTCAATGTCAAAGTTGGCGATAAGATGGTGAAGGTGCAGAAGTTTATTATCAGTAAAGAGGAGATGAAACAGATGGCTAAATTAGGTAAGTTGGTCGTTTATAGGAATATCTCGTGTTTTACGTCCTTTTTAAGGTTTTTGTGGTCGGGAAGTCTGAAAGTTATGTTACTTTTTCGTTTTTTTTTTCAATCGTCAAGTGCAAGTTGGACTTGCGCAATTAATGTTCCGTACGTTGATCACGTTTATAATAAAAATTTTTATTGCGTAGGTATAAAATAATCAATGACTTCACAAAACACACCCCCAAATGAGTTTTCAACAAACTTTTTTTTCCGCTTTTTTTACTGAAAAGTAATGACCTTGAAATTCTTGTTTTTTTTATATACCAGATAAATTATTAAAGGTAAGGCACTCGTGATAATTTTCGTTCAATTTACACCCTGTGGAGAATATTCCAGAATTTTTTCAAAATTTTTTGATCAGTACTTTTCGCGGTTTTTTAAAAATAATACAAAGAAAAGTGTGCGCAAGTATTACATTATATATATATATATATATATATATATATATATATATATATATATGTATATATATATATATATATATATATATATATATATATATATATATATATATATATATGTATATATATATGTATATATATATATATATATATATATATATATATATATATATATATATATATATATTTTAACTCGTATTTTCACAAGCTTTCATTTGACACCACACTCGATGACCTAGTAAAAAAAATTTTTCTTCACTTCCAATTTCACCCCCCAATACTAACCCCTTAAGTCAAAATTTAGCTGTCAAAACTACACGGCTCTGATGAGGCCATCAATCCCTAAATTATTACCAAATTTCAACTTTCTGTGACGAATAGTTTCAGAGAAAATCGGGTGTGACAGACAGACAGACGAACAGACAGACACCGAAGTCATCTTATAAGTGTTCCGTACGGAACACTAAAAAGACCTGTAAAAACCATTTGTCACAATTTTTTGTCGAGAAACCACACAAGTTCTACAGTGACGGGGTTGTGGTGTTGCCAGAAAAATTGCAGTATATCATCGAACAAAATGGCACGTATTTGGTTTAATAAAGTTATTTCAGAATACAAAAAAAAATGACCTTAATTTTGACTTTAAACGATCCAGTAATTTTTCGTCAGCCTTTTATAATCGCGACTTGTATGGGCAAAGGAAGCACTACATAAATAACTTTACTAATTTTTTTCTAGGTATTTTAGATATTAAAAAATGGTCAAGTCACAATGAGAAACCCAGGACAACCGATTTTAAATGCGGTTATCAAGCCGGTACAACAGAGCGACATCGAAAGCTTATTGAACAGACAAAAAAATCCCAACAAGACTCCATTAAAACAGTATGAGAGGAAAGGACATAGTAGTCAAAGTTATTCGGAAAATGCCGTCGAAAATATTGTTGAAGATTTTGCTGAATAATAAAAATATAGTTGTTTTAGGTATAGCGCCCATAGATTAGCTGCTGTCAGTAGACTTATTTGTGTTTGCCTTGGTTCAAATTGGGTGACATCTCAACTTCCAGCAAACATGGCTCACCATACCCTGTGGATGTCGGACCTTCAGTGGACTTAAATGATTTTAAGCCCTACTTTTTGGAGTTATGAAGTAACTTTTTTGCAAATTCATATTTACAATTATAGACAACTTTATATAAGTCTTTTTTTTCAACTTTAGAATTGATCGTTTTAGTAACGTTACGTTATAATATTTAAACACATTGACACTACATATCACTCTCCTACACCAAGCGCTTTATTTTTGCACTCGAAATGCTTTTTTGCTACCCATATTAACATCTTTCCTGATGATGCTACCATGGTTAGCGAAATGTGCTTCGCGTGAAAAAATAGTGTGCAGGGGTGATGTTTGTCGTGTAGTGATAGTTTTGGTGTTTTTTTTTCGATAGTATAGAATGCTAACGGAAATTGTGTTATAATATTAACAATTAAGGTATTTTGTTAATTAGGGGTATATATTTACATTTACAACACTTTCCGTAAATGCATTTTTTTTGTAAAAACAACAGGCCTATTAGGTAAAATAAAAATTGCCAATTGTAGAGGACGTGTGTTTTTTTATTTGATTTAAAGCCTCCTGAGGGTCAAAGAAGAGCAAGATATTTTTGTCTAAACTTTAATAACGGATTTTTAAATTTTTTC